>VMDO01001340.1:160487-214859 GCA_007922755.1 Pedetes capensis | reverse complement strand
GGAATAATAATCTGAAAATATCTTCAATCAAAGTGTTTATAAACAGAAAACCTGTTCTGTAAATTATGCTTTATTTTTGTTGTCTTATCAAAGTACTGTAGTAGTGAAAATAAATACATTACAAAAACATATTTTATTTTGTGTTTGCCATCAGACCCCACACGTATGTTTGTCTTTATAACTCTTTATAGGTGAAAAACAAATTGAAACAGAACTGGAATGCACAATTAGGACACTGCTAAGGATTTCAGATTATACTTGTTAATGTTCTTCTTAATAAGACAGGAGCAACCTATTGCTAGGTACACAAAATCATGATTGTACTGTAGAGAATAACTGAAACTTCCTAATAGGCTTTTAGTGTAATAAATAATACTGCACTGTGTAACAGAGTGTCATGATATTTTGTATTTTCCAAGTCTAACCATTGGGTTTGTTAAGTCAAAAACCAAAAAATGAACATTAAGATATATTGATTTCCAAAATGGTTAAACCAATTTTTATGGTTTAACCAATGGTTAAACCACAGAGGATACTGGAAGATGGAAGGACCTTCTCTGCTGATGAATTGAGAGAATCAATATTGTAAAAATGTGTATACTACCAAAAGCAATTTACAGATAAAACAATTCCCTTTAAAATCGCAATGATCAATTTTGCAGAAATAGAAAAAATAATCCAAAAATTCATATGGAAACACAAAAGACCACATACAGTCAAAACAACCTTAAACAGCAAAATTAGTGCAGGAGGGATCACAATACCTGACTTTAAACTATACCACATTGCTATAGTAGCAAAAACAGCTTGGTACTGGCACAAAAAGTAGGCTGAAGACCAATGGAACAGAATTGAAGATCCAAAGACACATTCATGCAACTTCAGCCACCTGATCTTTGACAAAGGGGCTAAGGATGCAAAATGGGGAAAAGATAACCTCTTGAACAAATGGTGCTGGGAAAATATCATAAATATTTTTAAATAGATCAAGTTTCCCTAACCCAAATGCACCTTCTTTACCAGAAGAGGTCAGATCAGCATCATTAATACCAAGAAGAATCCATAATAAATAAACAAAATAGTGTAAAATGGGTAGACAGCTTCATGAGTACAGTGCACTGTGGTAATATAATCTGGACTTAGGTTCTAAAGCGTGGTATACCAATCAGAAAACATCAAAATTTGATAAAAATGAATGTAAAGGACACCAATTGTATCACTCACAAGTAAGGTTATGATAGCTGCCAGCTGCATTCAAATAATGCAAGATGTGATGGAAAAGTGCACTGAAAATCACAAGTTGAGGCCATAGGCAGCCTGTGTAATTTAGTGAGACCCTGTGTCAAAATCAAAAAGTAAAAATGTGCTCAGTAGTAGAACACTTGGGTTCAACAATATCCACATACTGCAAAAATAAATAAATAAATAAAGAAAGAAAGAAAGAAAGAAAGAAAGAAAGAAAAAAGTGAAACTATAAGAAAATAAATATAAATAAATAAAAATTAAACATTAAAAATTTAAAAACAAAATAAACAATGATAATCTAGGAGTAGAAGAAGATTTGGGGCTCCATTTATGTAAATCTAAGAGCAGGTTAAAACTAATCTATGGTTATAAAACTTAAAAAATGAGTTCTTCTGTTAGAAGTTGGGATTGAGCACAGAGGTTGTTAGAGAGAGATGTGAAGGAAATTAGTATAATGGTGGAACTTTGAATGGTAGTCTATAGAAGAGTATATAATTGTCAAAACTTATCAAATCATCACATAGAAGTGGAGAGTAATATAGAAGTCACAGGAGGCTAAGAAAAGCACATAGAGAGAGAGTGGATAATGGTACCAAAGCACCGCCAGAGGCAGGAATTGGTTCTAAGGTTACAGAGCACAATAGGGCAACTATGGCCTACAACTATTAACTATATGTTTCAAAAGAACTAGAGGAGAAGAGTTTAAGGGCCTCCAACACAAGTTAATGATATTTGAGGAGATGGAAATGGTACTTACCCTGATTTGATCATTATATATTATATATTTGTATCAAGTTATAATAATTCATAAGCAAGTAGAAATATTATATATCAGTTCAAAATAAAAGTTAAAAAATACCTCTTCAAATTGAGCACTTAAGGCTTAGGTGTGTCACTGAGCCAAAGTGCAACACACACACTGAGACATGAGTACATTGAATTGCTTATGATAAGAAATGAATTGTTAAAATTTAAGAACATGGAAGCAGCAGCAACAGCAGCATAATTTATTTTTGAATTGGAAGACTGCATATTATCTTCAGGAATAAAGTCAAAATAAGAACAATCAACTTTATGAAAGTCAGGAGGAACAGAGTAAACTTTATGAAACTGACAATATGCATACAATAACTTTGTCTGGGGCAGAGAATAGTATGGGACACTGTTTCCAGCCAAGGATGGGATTCAGCAGCCCAGTTCATAGCTCCTTTTCTTTTTCTTTTTTCTTTTTTCTTTTATTTTTTAATTTCTATTTTCTCCTCCTTTAATAGCTTCATGGTACATGTATTAGTTTTCTGTTGCTGATATAACAAATTACCACAGTGATTTAAGGCAAAAAACACTTATTCTTCCCTTACAGCTCTGGAGGTCAGAAGTCTGAAATTAATCTTACAGGACTAAAATCAAGGTGCATCAGGGCTGATTTCTTCTGAAGGTTTTGGATGCCAATACATTCCTTTCCTCTTCCAGCTTCTAGAGGCTATCAGTATGTCTTAGCTCATGGCCAAATCATTCTTATCTCTGTTTCATTATCAAATTTCCTTCTCCTCTCTCTGACCAACTTCCTCCCTTTTCTTCTTCTTCTTCTTTTTTTTTTTTCCTCCCTTTATTGGTAAATGATGGTGGAGTACAGAGTAATGCAGCATTGGCTGTTTTCATTATGCAACTATTACATCACTTTTGGTTACGCTTTTATCAACTTAACAAGGTTTATGGAAACTTTTGACTAATATGTAGTAAAACTCAAATGCATATTTGGGTTATATTCCCTTATTTTTCCAATGTACTCATAAAGTTGCATTGTTTACAATGAGATTATCCTCTCCCCTTTTCTCCCTCTACATTTTTTCTTCTTCCCATTCCACCTTCCATAATATTTGCTTCCCTTGCAGCATAATTTTTTGATCCTGTCAAATTTGTATATAAACAAAGATAAAGTAACTAGATAGTAAAACCAAAAGCCCACAGACAACATTTTCAATAAAACTAGTTGAAAGTATACAAATAGATGGGGCAAAATCACCAGCAGCCGTGAGTCCACAGATCTTAAGCACCTGTGGAAGATATAGCAAAGGGCAGCACAGGTGCCTGCTGCCCTGAGAGCACAGAAACTCCAGATAGTCAGTGTGTGCCCTGGACAGGGCAGTGTGCACATCTGAGGGCAGCATCTGAAAGCAGAAGTAGTTTTACATACTCGACTCCAGGTGAGTACAGGCGACCTCTGGAAGGCTCAGAAGGCCTGCAAGAATCATCCACAGGCTTTTCTTCCAGGACAGATTGACTCAACACAAGAATATGTGTTAAAATCAACTGCTCTACAGAGCTACCATAAGATGAAAGAGAATAAGGATCAGCCAAACCTCCTTAGCCAGCAAAATCTCCCTCAAATCTAGAATGCATGTCAAGTGCCCTTGTTCATCCACAGATACAGAGGGAAGAAAAGAGGCACTGCAGATCACAAGGAGTTTAAAAGACAAATCAGGTCTGTAAAGATGCTCAACATATAACTAGACCATATAGGGCTACGCCTGCAGCCATACCACTGTGGCATCCAATCCCATCAGATCTTGGAAGCTAAGCAGCGTCAGAACTGGTTAGTACTTGGATGGGAGACTGCCTGGGAACACCAGGTCCTATAGGCTTGGGAGAAAGACCCAGCAACCCACTCCCCACAAAACAATCAGCCATTGAAAACCCTATGAATAGCAGAGAAGGATGACAATAGTGTTTTGTCTGTTTCACACAGTGTTGCTATCAGTTGGACACTGACTCAATGGCACCTAAAAACATCATACAGGGCTACACACTCATGTCATAAAGACATGTAAGGACATGATCATTATAAAAATACGGACTAGTTGCCATTTTTAGAGGGTGAACAGGCTCTGTGACTAGGATGAAGAATATGGAGGTTCTCCTCAGGTGGCTGCCAAATTTCTTGCTTGATCTAGGTACATTCAAGGGTACTTCCCTTGTAATGATTCATTAATCCATACGTTTAAAATATTTTCTGTTTCTCTGTTCTATTTTACAATCAAATGTGTATGTGTTGTTGTTGTTAGGTGCCATCGAGTCTGTATCTGACTCATAGCGACCCTCATAGGGTTTTCAATGGCTGAGTGTTTCGGGTTTGCCTTGGGAGTGGATTGCCAGGCCCTTCTCCCATTTTGCGATGCTGGGAATTGAACTCGGGACCTCAGAGACTGCAGCACAGTGCTCTACCAACTGAGCCAAATCCCAGCCTGTGTATATGTAGGTATGTGTATTATATACATATATGTACTGTGTGTACATACCCATGTACTTATGTATGCATGGTATCTGTGTCTATTATATATATCTAATATCTGTTTTTCTACCTGTAATGCTTTAAATGAGATGTGTCTCAAGAAAAATATTTCCGCTGTTAGGAAGGGGCCTACAATTGATCAAAATAAAATCTTCTATGCTGGAGTTACAAGGCAGAGCCCTATCTCTACATCAATAAAATGAAATTGTAACCAAGACAGTCTAGAAGCTTAGGCTGAGACCCTCACTGTCAATCTGTGAGCAATCTAAGCCATCCCTTGCTCACAGTTCTCCACCCTGACATGTGCTCCACTGGGGCCTGGCTCTCCCTTTGTCCCCGGCAATTAGCACAGTTTACACTTGAGTGATCATTGTTTTGACCCCCCCTAAGTCTCGGCATCCGGACTCCATCACCCGCCATCTGTCCACAGGCCAGGAGGAGTTCTCAGCAGCTCTCCAGCAAGCACCGGAAGTGGGTCTTGGCCATAGGCCTAACCTGTGACAGGTGGCCAAGGAACAAATTCTTCTGTCATTCATGATCACAAGGACCAGAGAGGATCAAAACCAGCCACCCATTTAATTGTCTATATGTTCTCTTTTGCAATGAGAGAAGAGAGGACAAGGCAGGAGAAAAGGGAAGAAGGAGAAGAGATACAAGGATGTGGGAAAAGATTCCAAGAGGGTGAACGGGAGAGAGAAAATATAAAGAGAAAAAGGAAATGGAAGAATGGGAAGGAGAAGAGAGAGTAGGGAGAAGTCAGGAACCAGGATGGGTGGTGAAGGACCTCCCAGACAGCCAGAGAAAAAAGGGTTGGTGGCCATTGTGGGAGATGCTGAACTCTGCACCTCAACCAAATAGTTTCAGCATTAAATAAAATAGTCACAATCTTTAAGGGAGGGTGTTCCTCTTCCTTATCTAAATATTTATCTGTGGGAGAGATTTTCATAGTAACTAGGAAACAACAGAAATTCCCACCAACTCCACGAAAGACAAGAACTTCTTCACTCTATCATTTTCAGATTCTGAGGAGCCAGCGGTCAGACTGGGACAGCAGTGACTCAGCACACCAAGAAGGCAGCCACAGTCTTGGGCAGAGCAGTGCATGGTCAGCCTCTGGGCAGCTGTGCGGGCCACTGGGCCTGGAAGGAGTCTGCAACCATTGACCAGCAAGGGGAGAAAAAACACCTTGAGTTTCCACAACTCTGCAAGGTCCCTGACTGGCCCTGAAGCTACACACTGTCTCACTGACCTGGCTTATCTTGATGGGGTTTTTCATCTTTCAGAATCTTCTAAGAATGGCAAGAGGCTATGCCAAAAAACCCTACAACTCATGGCCCAACTCATCCCTAGTAGGAGGACATCCGTAATCAGGCACCAGCTGTGCAGACAAAATTTCTTACTCATAGGTAAAGTACCAACCCTTGCAAGTGAATTGTTTATTTTAGATATAAATTGGAAAGGATCAAAGGTAACATTTAAAATGATGCCCCATTCCAAAATTTAGTACTGAGTGGACAGAAAATATTGAGTGGGATAGAGGTATGGGGTTACTCAATTGCAAATAACTCATGGCCCTTCTTTTCTGCAGTGAGCCCTCTATCAGGATCTACCCCTGGAAATTTATCCTACATGTGAATATACCCTGTAAAGAAATTGACTAGAATATTAACTCCAGCAGAGCAGAGAGTTTTGTCTGTGAGACTCACAGCTAAACTTCTAGTATCTAGAACCATGTCTAGCACATCGTAAGCGCTCAGTACCTATTTACTGAATAAAAGAAAAATGGAAAAGAAAATGAATGAATAAGTCCCATCTCTTATGTGGGGTTGTAGAGCTGCTTCTTTTGGATATTGCCCTGGAAAGTCTCTAAAAATTGATCTTGTCTAAAAAAGGCTTTCTTCCTTTGATGGCTTTGTCTTCATTTCAGGGTTTTTAGATGGTCTGGCTGTTGTGTCTACTTCTGTCCCCTTGACTGCTTACCAGAATCCTCTCTTGACTTGTGAATGTTGCCTGATCCTGCATCCTGAGTGCTGGGCCAGAGTTGATTCTGTGCCCTGCCTGGACCCCTGTCTTCTGTGCACTACATGGGTCTGGGCCTGCACCTCCCTCATCTCTGCCGTCTTCTCTGACATTTGCTGAGGCTCATGGGTAGGTCTCCATATGTGGTGATCATCAGCAGGAGCTTGAAAGAAATAGAAGCACATGCTGGAGGAAGACCATATGTGTTGTCCCAGACAGAGTTAGAAGATGAGAATTAGCCAGGACTTACTAGGGGGAACTATTGTTCATTAATCATTTCCCAGAAGTTTCATGTGTGCTGATTAATCTGATCCTTATAAAATGGTATGAAGCAGGTTTTATGATCACCTACTTTCTTTCTTTCTTTCTTTTTTTTTTTTTTTCAGTACTAAAGGATTGAACCCAGGGTACTTAACCACCAGTCTTTACCTCCAGCCCATTTTTTTATTTTTTTATTTTCAGACGGGGTCTTGCTAAGTTACACAGGCTGCCTATGACCTCTACCTCAAGATCCTTCTGCCTCCACCCCCTGAGTCGCTGGATCACAGGGGTGGCACAATGGAACCTGGCATCATCTACACTTCTAGAGAAGGAAACTGAAGCACAGGAGAAGGTAGATAAATTGCTCAGACTGTCACAGCAGACAAGTGGCAAAGCCAAGATTTAAACTCTGGTGGTTTTGCTGTAGAACTGAGACACATTGCCATTAATCTCCCTGAAAACCATTCTCCTGGCTTTGAGCACACTTACACCATAATTCTTGTCACTTTCTGAAGCTGTTTTGGAAGTCCTTTTTCCATGAATGTCTTTAGTTTCATCCTCCATCATGACAGTGCTCCAAGTCACACATTGTTTCTGGTATAGCAATTCCTATCAAATAAAAAAAAAAAATAGGTGTCTTCATGACCACGATGGCACCTAACAACAACAACATCACCACAAAAATGATCATGAAAGGTCAGCATTTTTAATTGATTCAGGACACCAAGGCAGCCATGACAGCCCAACTAAAGACACTCAAGAAGAAAACTTCCAAAAGTGCTTCCGAAATGGATAAGAATGATGGAACCAGTATGGTAGAAGCCAGGGGGACTATTTTGAGAGGGATTAATGGCAATGTGTCTTTTACCGTAATATTTTTTTTAATTTAAACATTTACCATATTTTTTGATCACACATGATGTTTTCAAAATAAGCCCATGAGCTGTGAGATTGGGCTTTCAACTTGTTCCACAAGTTTTCCAAGGTCACAGCTCTAGAAGTAGCAAAAGTGAGAGTTGGTCTCTAGGCTTGTCCCAGGCTTGTGCCCACAATCATACTTTACTGCATCCCCTAACCGTGAAGTGCCCACACTCCTTGTTGGGAGCGCCGGCGTGCCCTCCAGCCCTTGCCCACATTCCTCTTGGCTGACACTTGGGCAGGGTCTGGGTACTCAGCTATGAGCACTGCTCCACTGTTTCTGCATTTGTGTAAGAGCGGGTAAGGAATCAGATGACTTCACGTTGGATTGCAAATATGGTTGGACTTGATCTGAGAAATTTTTTCCTCAAATTGACCTAAACTACAATAAAATCAGGATAAGCTCAAAATAAACCACACATAAAATGACTGAAATTGGAAATACAGTGCCACGGTGCAACCCCCCAGCATTTAATCATATTACAGCTACCAAAATGTTGCCTCTGAGATTCATCCCTTGAGATTTGGTGGCTTGACTAGATTCTTCTTGACATTTCTGATTTTCCATTTAAGGCAAAGCTTTCAACTGTGAACATATCCTACCACTTGAATTTTCTGACTGTTTTCCATATATCACAACTGATGCCATTCATTTCATTAAGTGCCTACAGTGTGTGGAGACCTTATCTTTAAGCCTATTAAAGGTAAGCACATATACAATAATTTATCTACGGAGTGGGAAGTTTATAAAAGAGGTGTTGGGGGTAGTGCTGGAGGAAACCTGCAAGATGATAGTTGATCTGTTCTTTGTACACAGAGAGGAGAATTAGATCTAGGTATAGAAAATGTAGTTCTTTTGTAAAATAATGTGTAATTAAATGATACAGTCTGTGCTAGTGGGGAGACCCCCTGCAAGAATCTTGGCTCAGCACCAATAAACATGCAATTCTGTGTAAACTGTTCTGTGGGCTTTTGTTTTCTTTTCCTTAGGTTGTGATCTGAAATTATTTCTTTGTAAATTAGACCCATGACCCATTTAGCTCATTGTGGTGTCTCTCTCTAAATGTACCATCAAGCCACACATCACCTTGGTTCCTAACACCTGACATGGACCACAGAGGGAAAGTACCTCAGGATGGAAGCTACCTTGCCATCATCCCAGAGAGGTCTGGCCACTAACCGACAGCCATCAGCTGGCAGATTAACTCAGTCACTTCTGTGTTGCCTGTTCAGGTCCTAGATCAATGGTTGTCTTCTTTAGCTTATGACAGTTCCTTTTCAGATTGGCTTAGCACCTCTAGTTGTTAGTCCTGGTCTAACAGGAGACGTTTGCAGAAGGCCAAAGTAAAAACAGAGCAAAGTAGATACAGGGTCATGGTGGCAGCAGGGGACACTTGATGCTTCCTTAGGACTTCCCATATATTCTAAATTCTTGGAGACTTCTGGTTTTTTAAAGAAAGTTCTGATCAGTCATCATCACCCTCAATATGAAACTTGTTCAGGGAGTCACTGCTTGGGGAGGAGTGCATGCAGTGGGGAGCACTAAGCACTCACAGGTGGCCCAGGTGCTCCTGATAACTCCATCATAAGCCAGAGAGGACAGGTTAAAAACATGTGCTCCCTTAGCTCCCAGGCCTGGTTAAGGCCTCATCCATGGCCGGATATCTAACTCCTCCTCCTCTTCAGTCTATTGATGCTGCTAGTGATGGTCATTGACACACAAGATGCCAAGAAGTTCTCTCAGAGCCATGGATCTGAAGCAGCCAAGAGGTGGCCTTGCCCTCCTCGTGCAACGGGGCCTCTGCCATGGCCACGTCTCTGCCACAAACAACAGGCAGCAGAGTAAGACAGACCAGCTCTGAGCCTGCCAACGCTCAAGGCGGTGCATCCTTGGCCTTGTGTCTGCGGAGTACAGCAGATGAATTATTAATCATGATTTATCACCAGGATAAAGGAAATGTGTGGGCGATTCTCTCCAAAGACAAGAGTACAAAAGATGCTGCCTGGGGCCCAGGCTTTTATTAGTGGCAGGTGAACATTTGAAATACAGTAATAGGGTTGATGTTTGATATTTTTCACATCACCTTTCAGCCAAGCACTTATTAAGTACTAATTCATTAATTTTCAAAACAGCCTTGTGGGGAAGGAGACCTTATTTCTTCTCTTTTCTCCCACCACTTTAGATGATGAGACATTTAGTCGTTAAAGGTCTATTCCATTGTTTTTAGAAAGAATTCCTAAATAAAATGTTTGTTCTTTCAAGCACTATTTAAGTACAACTTTACAACTCAAACTATTTCTTTTTCTAAATAAAGGAAAATGTCCAGCATACTAGGACATGTTTAAGATATGGAAGCATTTGTTTTGTTTCAGATTGTCAAAGAAAGAATGTTTGGGAACTCTGAGGAATTCAAATAAATATTCCAGCAACTTCTCATTTATTGTTATTGTTAGGTGCCATAAAGTCGGGCCCAACTCATAGCAACCCTATATACAACAGACAAAACACTCCCCACACTCTGCAATGCCTGACACTATTGTTGGTGCTTCTCTGTTATTCATAGGGTTTTCAATGATGAGTTTTTTGGAGGGAGGCTGCCAAGTCCTTCTCCCAAGCCTACTGCACCTGGTATTTCCAGACAGTCTCCTATCCAAGGACTAACTAGGTCCACCCCTACTTGGCTTCCAAGATCTGATGGGATCAGTTGTCAGGGTGGTATGGCTGCAGGCTCTCATTTATTATTTTCCTTAAAATTCAATTTGTTAGAAGTAATTTCACCACCTTCACAACCCCAAATGTTGCTGGTATATGCTTCCTAAGTGTTTTCTCAAGAACTGCATTCTGCATTTTCTAGAATTGAAAATTGAAAGCCAGATCCAGTGGTGCATGCCAGTAATCCCCAGTGACTTGGGAGGATGAAGGAGGATGATCACAGGTTCAAGGCCAGAGGCAGCCTGTGTAACTCAGCGATAGGCTGTCTTGAGATAAAAAATAAAAAGGGGCCTGGGGATGCAGCTCAGTGGTAGGGAATTTGCAAAGCATGTGCAAGGTCCTGGGTTCAAGCCTCCAGTACTGAAGGAAGGAAGAAAGAAAGAAAGAAAGAGAGAGAGAGAAAAGAAGAAGAAGAAGAGGAGGAGGAGGAGGAGGAGGAGGAGAGAAAACAAAAGAGAGAGCAAGAGAAAGAAAAAAGAAAAAAGAAAGAAAGAAAAGAAAGAAGAGAAAAAGAAAGGTGAAGAACATCTGAGCTTTCTAGAGATAATCAAGTTTTAAAAGGTGCATTTTAAGGGCACTGAGCCTCTACCTGCCTTCTTGGCTGTTAAGGAAGTGTGGAGAACATCAAGAGAAAATAAGGAACCAGTATAAAGACCAGGGTAGGATGCTGATATTTCAATTCATAGCTAATATCACTATTATCAGCACCATTATTAATTCTTTACATTAGTATATTACACCACAATTCATAAATGCCTTAATAAACACTGATTAAGTGAATTCTCTAAGAAACACTACAAGGTAGGTTTGTGACCCTGCCTCTGTAAGAGGCAAAGTAAATAGCAATGAATCATTTGGGGACTTAAGTGGGTCAATTTGTAGCACTCCCTATTCCCACCTGAATTCTGAACAAAGTGTGATAGGAAAAAAATGCATTTATGGAATAAGGTATTTCCATTATATTATAGCATTGTTCAGGAACCTGGCTAAGCCAGGTCAACAGCGGGCTTCTTAACACTGAATTCCCAATTAAGCAATCAGCCCCACCTAGACACAAACAGCCTTGGATAGTCACAGTCCACCTCATAAAGGCAGGGACTATACAGAATGGTTCAGAATAGTTCATATTCCAAAGAAGGAACAGTTGAGTTACATGAGTTCAATTCTCCTCCCAAACTCCCCAGCTATACCTGTCTGAGAAATGGATGAGGGTTTGGAAGCAGGCCAGGTGTGTCCTGCTAATTGGTATCTCTCTATATGGAAGAAAACTTTAAGAAGCAAGGTCACTTATTCTCTCCAAGCCCATGACCCCCTCTATCTGAAGGTTCTGCTCTTTTAGTTTGGTTTGATGCTTGAGGATTGTTTATTCACCTGCTTGTGTGAGGTTGGCAGTTATGGTAGTTGGTGGAATACAGTTGGTCAGTAGAGACAGGGCAGGGGACTCTGCCAATACAGGGAGTCTGGCAGGCTGTCCTGGAATCTAAAATGAAGCATATCTCTATCCACTTCCTGCTAGTAACAGAATCATCTTAGTATGCCTCATTTTTTATAAGTAGCAAGTTAGATCTCAAAGCATCTACCATTTTGTCCTGTCTTAGAGAAGTTCTCTACCTGTGAGTTGTTATTGGCACAGAAGATGAAAACTGATTCTTTTTCTTTTGTACCTATATCTTTTCAGTTCACCTTCCCCTGATATCTGGAGGAGGGTCACTGCTGAAAAACTCCACTAATGAATAGCTCTGTGCCAACACATTTGCTTTATCTGCCTCAACCTTTGCGTTTGGATGTCATTTACCCCCGTCCCCTCTCAGGAACAGTGATCAACCGGCAGAGTCCACATTTCTAAGTACATGAAGTTGGCACTTTTAATATTCCAAAGAGGTAGAGGGAAATTGAGAAGCCATGCTAATATTAGGGATCTGGGTACCTCAAACTCCAGGAGCCCACCACAGGAAGCATTCAGAATCAGATAAGCAGTGGACAAACTGTGGAGAGGTAATGGGCTCAAAGGAGCCAGGCAATATCAAAGGCAATTGGGAAGGGTGGAAAAGGCAGGTGGGACATCTGGTCCACAGGAATGTCCAGGATGAAGATGTCTGCCCTTCCCTCCTCACTTAAGGTCTCAGTGACTTCTGGACATGTCATCAAAAGGAATATTGAAAGGTTTACAGGGAGCAGCTCAGCCTAGTTTCTAGGTAGAGATGATTTTCTCTTATATTAAAAGAAATACGTTCCAAAAGCCAATCCTGAGTTCCTCTCATTTGGCTTGAGTTAAGCTTAAATCCAAAGATCAAACTTGGAGACAATGTTGGATTTGGGGCCAAGAAGAAGAGCAAGCAGTGCATTATAAGGCAAGGAATGAAAATACTGACTATAGGAAGGGCACAAGAGAGGGGAAGTGCTGGGCAGCAGTTGTGCCAATGAGTGGCCTTGGACTGGTGCCAGCCCACCTGTCTGGGGGCACAATTACCATAGAACTTTCTGTAGTGACCAGTTGGAAACCATCTGAGAGTGAATGGAGAGAAGCCTCATTAGCCTTATGGTGGAATAATCTATGACTACTGACTCTATGGCACTGTTTCCCAAAGTATATTCTGAGAAATAACAGCATTTCATTACATGCTGGAAAAATGTTGGGTCAAATAACTATAAAAGCACTAAGCTTTCACAAAGTTAAATTTCTTTGATATAAACAACTCTGATCTTTGAACATATTGCAGGCTTTATTAATCTCTCAACAACAGACTATACTAAACTTTTAAAATTTTATTTGGCCTTTGAATTATTTGTACATAATGTTAAGTAGGATTCTGTGAAATATAGAGAAATACTTCTTTATAGGGCATTCTAACCTTTTTGGAAGCAAAAACAGCATGTTTCCCTTTATACCTGTTTCCCTTTTTCACCTGCTACTAACAGGAAGTTTGCAAGTAGTGGATTCTACTTATTTGAAATCATCAAAGCCAGTTTGAACTTAATTGCTCCATTATCACTCTGCTCAAAGGGATTTTATTCATTAGAAATTTCCAAAAACAAAGCACAGTGAAAACACATGCTCTTGATCAAATGACCCACGACGTCACTTGACTATCTCTAGAGCAAACTGGGAAGCTGGTAATTATGCCCTTGATGGACTTTTGGGTTTGGAAGTGCTGGAAAGATCATCAATACTAGTTACCAGTACTTTGCTGAATATCTCAACTCCCTTACTCAAGAAACACTGGAATGCAAAAGGATGTCATTAATATGTTCTCAAAACAATTTTTGACAATATGTATACAGGATTTTGTTTTTAGTGTAGGAGTTATTTCCATTTTAGATTCTGTACTATACCCAATTGCATGGCTATCTCTGGGTGCAGTCTCTACCTTTGCCTTATGGCAACTTTGGTGGTGATCTCAATATCTCTTCACTCTCCCACCTCCAGATATCCAATCACACAATGGCAGAGAGTGCCAGCTGCCTGCCCAAATATCCATTCTTTCCTTCCCCCTACTCTCTACAGCTTTAAGCTAAGCATGATATAACCTACATTTCAGCCTCTCTTGCAGCAGGTGTAGGTATGTTAGTTATCTCTGTTCAATGACAAATGTATGGCACTTCTAGGAGCTAGTGTATGCCATTTGTTCCTTTCTCATTTTCTGCTTAGTTCATCCCACCCTTGGAATATCAATATGAGGTCTTTAATCTAGCAGGCCTCTTGAGCTCAGAGGACATGGGCTAGCTTGGGTATGTTACACAGAAAGCTAGAAGGAGCCTGGACCTGATGGTCAGAGTTGTCTTCTCAGTCCTGAAGTGTCTAGCTCTGGTCCTTACTACATTGGAGAGAAGCAAACTTCCATCTTCTTTAAGTAACTAGGTTTTTTATTTTGTTGTTTTCTATTATTTGTTTTATTTTATTTATTGTTGTTTTGAATTTGTGTCAAGTTGTGTTGCTTGTCAAGTTGTTGTAGGTGCTTTCCAGTTGTGTCTGACTCATAACAACCCTCATAAAATGATCTACAGCTAATTGTTTCAGAATTGCTTCAAGAGTGGATTGCCACATCCTTCTGTTTTTGCGGTGCTAGTGGTTGAACCCATGGCTACAGAGACTGCAAAGCAGCACTCTACCAACTAAACTAAACCCAGTCCTGTATTTTCTATCCATCAAATAAAAGCCTATGCCTACCAATGAATCACCTAATCTTTGCCAAGGACCTCTGCCTGTGTGTCTTGAGACAGTCTTCAACACTCAGCCAGGCAGTTTTTAACTCTGCCTTATGCTTCATTTCCTACTCACGTAGAGCCTCAAGGTCAGCCAAAGGTGAAAGCTCATGGTTTTCTCACATTTTCCTGTTCATGTACATAATCCTGTGCATGTATATGGCCTCCTAGATACTCAAGAAAGTGTTGGAGATTATCAAAGCTCTACTGACATCAGACTCCCCAACTCTTTCTTTTAAGCTTCTGGTCACTCTATTCTTTGCTCCTGCTGTTATCTATCACTGCATGTAGCCATAAAATCAAGTCACTTTCCTATAATTATTTCAACGAATTTTCTCTCCCCTTCCCAGGACAAGACTTCACACTTGGTGAGCTCTGAGTCAGTCTTGTAAGTGGGATCTTCTAACAAACCATTAGATGGGTAGAGATAACACACTGTAAAAGAGTCTTTACAAATTTCCTTCTCTTTTTGGCTCGAAATGGTGGCTGTCACACTCCCCTCGACCTGTGGGCTGAAATTTCATGAGGCCATAGTTGAGCCCTCCCATGTGTTGCTCAGCTTGTTGTGCTGTGGGGGCTTGCATGTTGCTGGGATGCTGAAAGTTGTGCCACCAGAACTTCAGATAGTAGCAGGGCCACCCACGGTAGACAGGTTTCAGCTGAGGTTCCAGACTAAGATAGAGTGGGAGAAGGACCCAGCAGCCTACTCCCCAAACAATTAGCCACTAAAAACCCTATGAATAGGAAAGATGCACTGCCAAATATGGTGCCAGAAAATGAGCCCCCCAAATTGGAAGGCATTCAAGAAATTACTGGCGAAGAGTTGCCTCCTCAAAGTAGAGTTGACTTTAATGAAGAAAATGGAGTAAAGCACTTGGGACCTCCTTTTGCTGATGTGGCATGACTCAAAATGAGAAGAAACACAATGATTCCAACAATGGGCTCAAATATAGAAAGACTGTGTGCATGGCACAGTGTTGAGTAGTGTTTCATTCTGTTGTACTCAAGGTCGCTGTAAGTCAGATTTGACTCAACAACACCCAACAATGTAGTTGAGCTGCGAAGTGGAGATTGGGACTAGAGCAAGTTCCACAGATCATGATATTCTTACGTCAGCTGTTTTTCATGAGTAAACATTTCAATATTTACTTCAAGCCTTTCCTTAATTTCTAGAGTTCTGAAAGAGTTGATTCTGATCATGTTTTCTAATATTTTAATTGAATGGTACATTTGGGAGTTATTTTGTTAGTTTTTCTGGTATCTGCCTCCCCCCACTTTTTAAAAACAAGACAAAGAAGCCCAAATAATAAATTCCTATGACAGCCAAACTTGGATCATTTTGAGGATTTTTCATTTTTGTTTTTGTTTTTGTTTCGTAGTGCTTGGGATCAAACTCAGGGCCTTGTGCTTGCTAGGCTAGTGCTATACTATTGAGCTCTACCCCAAACCCATGCTCAGATTTGAAGGTCTTCTTACCCCAGTTTCAATCTGCCTGTAATAGCCTGGGCATATTGGAGATTGGCTGCAATAAAGAATATGGGGTTTTGAGGAACACAAAGATGATTTAGGTAGGTATGAAGGATGCTCTAAATTGGAAAAGATCCAGGATTAGCTGGTCCTCCACAAAGCACTCCTAACTTCCTGCTGCTCTTTATGCACCTTCCAGAACACCACAATCATGCTTTCTTCATCTAGGAGCCAGGTCAAAATTACCATAAGTATGTTGTTGTTGTTAGGTGCCATCGAGTTGGTATCCAACTCATAGTGACCCAATGTACAACAGGTGAAACACTATTGTCAGTGCTTCTCTGCTATTCATAGGGTTTTCAATGGCTGATTTTTTTTTTGAGAGTGGGTTGCGGGGTCCTTCTCCCAAGTCTACAAGCACCTGGTGTTCCCAGGTGGTCTGCCATCCAAGTACTAACAAGGCCTCCTGACCCTGGTTAGCTTCTGAGATCTGATGGGATCAGATGCCACAGTGGCACTGCTGCAGGCACCATGAGTATAAGATAAGGGGAAAAGGAGTGAAGAGTATCATTATCTGTGTGATTTGCAATATTTCTCTATTATCCCTCCAATAAACCAAAGGCCATATTGAGTTGAGTGCTATTCCCTCATTGTATTCAATACACACTTCTTTATGCATTATTTCCCTGGATGATCTTATCTAGCTAGTCCCGTAGTGTTGAATACTAATCTACAGAGTGATGACCACAAAATCTATATTACCAGCTGTGACCCTCCCCTGGACTCAAATGGTGTATACAGTTATCTGCCTAGCAGATTCTCCTGGATGTTTAATGAACAATGAAAATGTATGCCCAAATTCAAACTCTTGGTTTTTACTCTCAAATCTGACATTCCTCCTTAGCATTCTCCATTTGCATAAATAGTTATAATTTACCCTAGTGATATGGAAGAATAAAAGTGTGGAATGAGTCTGCAATCTTCTCTTTCCTTTGCACTTTTGGCAGGTCCTATGAAACTGGCCTTCAAAATGTGTACTCTTCTTTCACAGAAAGCAATGTTAGATGTCAGATAAAACTTTAAATCTCTGTTTAACTAAGAAATGTTTTCCCAGTATAGGAGACACTGATCTGTGGTTTGTTACATATTACATCCCAAGTTGCTCAGGTGGAAGAGGAGAGAAGTGGAGGAGACATACCAGCACTAATCGCGGCATTGAGATGTGACGCTTATGAGTTCTACCCATTGGCCAAGACTACTCAACTGGCCCTAATATAACTGCATAAAGGTTGGGAAATATAGGAGAATAAACAAAAGATCCTGAATGTTCTATCAATTCCATTACTTCTTACCACTTCCCATGCTATCATCCTTGTCTGAGCAACCATCTTTGCCTAAAATACTGCAATTGCTCCCCAGCCCATCACCCTGCTTCTGGTCATCTCCCAATGTGGTCTTTTCTGTCTTTCATTTTTTTCTACCCCTTACTTTCTATTCTCCAATCCACAGTTAAAATGCTTTTGTTCAATATGAAATTGAGGATGCTGTTGTTTTTCTCTAACCTCTCAAAACCCAAACTCCTTGTCATGACCTCCAGGACTCCAGACCCTCTGTACCCTGCATCCTTCCCTGACCTTTTCTACCACTTTCTACCTGGCTCTACTTGGCATTAGCCACACTGGCCTTCATCCTCTTTTTGAGCACAGAGGCTTTAGTCCTGCTTGAGATCTTCACATGAGTGGTTCCTTCTGCCTGGGATGCCCTTTCTTCCAATGTTTCTATGGCTGTCCGCTTCATGTGTGCCTCTGCTTGGCCACCATCTCTTGGAAAGGCTGGCTTTGCTCATCCTATATAAAACAGTCAACTTCTAACTGCAGCTCATCAACCATTAACCCTTTCCTTTCACACTCTTTGTACCTTTATGACATTTTATTATCCATTTTTGCACTTAGCTGTTTGAATGAAACTTGTATGTTATTTTTATTTGAACAAAAGTTCAATCAGTTCAGGGACCTCAGCTCTACTGTTTACTAGTGTTTCCCAGTAGCAAGACCAGTGCCTGGTCAGATCCGACTCATAGTGACCCTATGTACACCAGAAAAAAGCACTATCTAGCACTGTGCCATGCACACGATCTTTTTGTATTTGAGCCCATTCTTGCAACCACTGTGTTTCTTCTCAATTTGAGTGGTGCCACATCAGCAAAAGGAGGTCCCAGGGGTTTTACTCCATTTGGGTCATTAAGGTTGACTCTACTTTGAGGAAGCAACTCTTCCCCAGTAGTCTTTTCAGTGCCTTCCAGTCTACAGGGCTCATTTTTTCTGGCACTATATCTGTCAGTGCTTCTCTGCTATTCACAGGGTTTTCAATGACTAATTGTTTTGGGAGTGGGCTGCCGGGTCATTCTCTCTAGTCTGTATTAGTGTGGAAGCTCAGCTGAAACCTGTCTATCCTGAGTGGCCTTGCTGGTATCTGAAATACTTGTGGCATAGCTTTCAGCATCACAGCAACACGCAAGCCCCAACAGCACAACAAACTGACAGACAAGTGAGGGACATGGCATGTAGAGAACTGGAAAAGGACCAACATGTAGAGTGACATTTCAATAAAAAATGTAAGGATTACTAAGAGACTCTGTTCTAGACCTTCAAGACAGTCTCTGCAAATAAGCTATGACTTCCCTGACTGAGCCAAGTTTCTTTGGAAGAAAGCCCATGTTTGGACAGAGAGGTGAGACCTGAAAAAGTAAAGTTCAATCTTCATCTGTTGTAGAATATTAAATGAGTGTAGATGCAGTGGAGAGGCACTGACTTTTCTGCTGTGGCAGCCTCAGTGAGAGCAGCCTGGAAAATGCACATGAGTTGTGGAGAGCAGGAGTCCTCCATTGTCTGCATTTAATTCTTATATTTCTGTAGCTATGGTGTTCCATTTGGCTTTCCCACCTGGTTGTTATTACTCTGTCTCTTCTTTCCCATTGGAGAATTGCTTGTAGGCAAATTTTGTTAAAAAAAAATATATATATATATATATATATATATATATATATATATATATATATATATATATATATATCAGAGCCGGGTGTGGTAGCACATGCCTATAATCCCAGCGGCTCAGGAGGCAGAGGCAGGAGGATCGCAAGTCCAAAACCAGAGGCAGTCTGTGTAATTTAGCGAGACCCTGTCTCAAAAAAGTTGAAAAAACAACAAAAAAAAGGGCTGGGGGGGAGCTCAGTGGTCCACCACTTAAAAAGCATGCAAGCACGAGACCCTGGATTCAATCCTCAGTACCACAAAAAAAAAAAAAAAAAAAAAAAAAGGATAACAGTCAGTTTTCTCTTATTGGACTCTCTACCAGCAACAAAAAAGTATTATATTCTCTTCAGACAATGACAGCTCTGTGATGTTGTAATGTGAAGTGCATAAGCTTGTGCTTCACACTGAGTATACAAAATGTAATTTCTCTAGGACATTTAAAGCTCTTTATTGATTTCCTCAACTCAATCCCTAGAAAGTCAAGTGAAGTTAAGTGAGAAATGAATGCACTCACCTTGCACATTCACATAGGAAAGGCTTTGAGAAATCTATTCAACTTAGCTTCATCTGCTATCTCATAAAACTACTTCATCACTGAAACAACTTTGGTTTTCTTAACAGACTTGTGCCCAGCCGGGACAATACTGCCTGCCTCACAATATCAGAAAAATCTGTGGGTTCATTTCAATCACGATGTCTGGAAGTTCTGTCGGTATTGAGAAGATGGCGGCCAGGCACACTAAACATCTTGTAATAAGAGGACCAGTCTTTCCCACCTAAAAAACCATCCCATCCCAAAGGGTAGTCAGACCCCTGTTGAGTAGACACTTATTTGCATTTTTAGGAATTCAAATCTAGGTTAACTTCCTCATTATTCAGATGGAGAAACCAGCTCAGGTAGAGGGACCTGTGTCTCAAACCAGTGTAAGATCCCCCAATTGTGGGCATGGTCCGAGTCGGTCCCAGAACCAGCTCTCCTTTTCCCCCATTCTGTGCTTACCCCTCAGCACCATGTTGTCTCTAGTATGTGTACATCAGAACATTGGAGAAAAGAATAAAAATTAAGTTCTTCAAGAACATCAGATAGAAGCTCCTTTAGAGCCTCTACCGCAATAGTCCCCAATGTATTTAGTACCAGGGACCAGTCTCATGGAAAACAATCTTTTCATGGACCAGGGGTAATGGGATGGTTTCAGGATGATTCATTACATTTATTGGATAATAAATACAAATGACTCTTTGCCCTCTCATCTGCCACTACACCAGTACCATGCCAGTACCAGGCCATGACCCAAGGGTTGGCTAATTGCTTATGGAAACATTGACTAATGAATGATTTCAAAAATGAAGGAACACAGGAGTAAAAAAAAGGAACTGGATCTATATGCCAGGAGAAGAATTGATACTTTTGAATTATGGTGCTGGAGATGAATATTATAGCGTAGGCTGCCAAAAGAACCAACAGATCCATCCTAGAAGAAGTGCAACCAGAGAAGCAAGGCTGGCTCAACTGCATCTTACATATTTTGGACATGTAGTCAGGAGGGACCAATCCTTGGAGAAAGACATCATATTTTGAGAGTGGCGGGTCAATGGAAAAAAGGAAGACCCTCAGCTAGATAGATTGGCACTGTGTCTGCAACAATGGGTTTAAACATAAAAAAAGATCATATGCATGGCACAGTTATGGGTATGGTTTTGTTCTGTTGTACATAGGGTTGCTATGAGTCAGACCTGACTCAAGGGCACCTAATGGCAACAACAATTTATGCCAAGTCATTTGCACATTTTGGCCCTTTCCGGCCCCATAACAAATTTATGACATAAAGATCCCTGACCCCAATTTGTGGATGAAGAAACTGACACTTAGAGGACTTAGCCAAGATTCTCACGGTCACAGAGCTTATAGGAAGCAGTGGAGATGGACTCTAATGTGTTTTTCTGACTTCAAAGCCCGAGTCCTTTCCTTGAGGTCACACTGTTTCTCATTGGCTAGGCTCCTGCTCTCAGCAGCAGGAAGCACGTGTAAGAAGGAATGGATGACTGATTTTTCAACAAAATGTGCTTCTTCTTGGGTTACAAATCCATCATTAAAAAGTAATGGGGATCAATTCAAGTTTGCTTAAGCAAAATTAACACGTTTAGAAGGATACAGGAGCTCTAGACTCTAAGGAGCCTACAGCTGTACCCCTGTGGCATCCAATCCCATCAGATCTCAGAAGCTAAGCAGGGTCGGGACTGGTTAGTACTTGGATGGGAGACTGCCTGGGAACACCAGAAGCTGTAGGCTTGGGAGAAGGACTTGCCAACCCCCTCCCAAAAATCAATCTTCCATTGAAAACCCTATGAACAGCAAAGAAGCACTGACAATAGTGTTTCACCTCTTGTACTCAGGGTCGCTATGAGTCAGATACTGACTCGATGGCAGTTAACAACAACAAGAAGACTGTAAGGAGAAGTAGAAAAATCTAGCTGCATATAGGCACACCTCAATTGCACACCAGTTCTGAGCTGTGGATGAGGCTGACCCATGCTTCAGTTCCCAACCCATGTTTCTCTCTCAGGTCCATTTTAAAGAGAGATAATAGCTCTGATTCATCTTTAATCAGGTAGTCACCCCTTATCCAACCAGTTGTGTCTGCTGGATGATAGTCACCCAGCAGAAAAACAGCAGATAGGCCACTGCTGTGGACAGAGTAGGTATCCTCAACAGTTACCCACCACCCATCCTTGGCCATATTGTGAAGCAGCTGAAGTTTCTTTTGCATCCTTCATATTCTGCTAACAAAGTACTTTTTATTGTTTGCATGTACGATTTCTTCAAAGCATCATCTTCCATCTTTGTATCTATCTATGCCCTCCCACATACTTCCTTCAGAAGAGAACTCTACATACTCAGTATAACACATTCTTCTGACAAGGCTTAGTGCTGTGCTGCTCCAAGAGATTTTTGCATTTTAATAGAGCATAATGCAATGTAATCCAACAGAAATGGATGGAATCCCCCTGCATGTGAGAAGCTCTGAATGAAGAATTGCCCTCTGGCTCTTTAAAAGAGCTTAAAGATGGATAAACCTCAGTACTTTCCCTTTAGGAAATTAAAAGCCAAGTAAAAGAGGATGTAACTGTAAACAGAGAGGTTCGACAGAAGGAAGACCTTAACAGGAGGGCTCCTCAAATCACACCAACGGTGGCTGATTGTATTACTTGTCAAATTATGAGTAGGTTTGCATGGAGCAGAAGTGAAGAGGCTCACATTATCCCAACAAACCCATAGGACAGTCTTATAGGCAGGGAAAGGGTAAGTATAGGGGAAGATCAAGGACATCTAGTCAGGCTGTGGGGTACAAAGGAATATCACGCAGAGAAACAAATCTTCCAGTCAGTACCCCTTAGGAAAATAGTCCCTTTAGGGCCATTGTGACCATTTCATGGAACATTCCATGGTAAAGGGCTTGTCTCCCATAGGGTCCTACCAGAATATATCTCAATTGTTCATATGGCCCAGGAAGGCAAAAAAAAATGAGGGAGTAAATGAGAATCTCTACTTTTTAGTTGGAGTGTTTAATCCATTCATATTTAATATATTTTTGATATTTGGTTTTAAATTTAGCATCCTGCTCCTTTTTTTTCTATTTGCTATTTCTGTTCTGTGTTTCCTTTTTTTATCTTCTTTAGGTCACTTGAGTACTTTTGTGATATCACTTCATCTATAAGATTGGCCAATTAACCATACTCATTTTAATTTTAAAGAGGTATTCTAGAATTCATGATAAGCATACTTGTTAGAGCATACCTTCAAACAGAGTACTATTAAATGTATCCTATAAGAAACTTTTGACAGTATGTTTTCATTCTTTACCTCCTCCATCAATCTGTGCTATTGTAGTCACACATTTTATCTTTATATATGTTAGGAACACAATAAATTATCACTTTTGATTAAAAAGTCATTTTTCCTTTATAGAATTAAATTTCTCAATTTAAAATGTTAGCCACTGACTCAGAAAAATTAAAGACACATTTTAGGGACTATTCTGTGCAGGTAAAGCAATGGACCTCTGTGATTAAAGACATTATGTTGAGTGTGTTATTCTAAAACTTATTTAGTTTGTTGTATGAGGTGTAGATTTTTACACATGAGCACCCTTTTATTAGCTGTTTCATGGTGTTTCTTGGATAAACCTCTCTTGGTTTATTTAACCTTTTCCATGTGATGAGGATTTAGCTGTTCCAAAGCTTTTACTATTATAGGCAGATCTATCATTGCCAAGCTTGTCCAAGCCTTTCCACATGTGTACATATATTTTTGTTGGGCAGATACTAAGAAATGGAATGGATGGTCAGAGAATAAGAGCATTTTAAATTTTAATGATAGAGTCAAATCACTCTTCAATATGACATCCTTTAGTTCCCTGTCCTTCAGCTAGGGTAAGGGACATTTCTAGGCTTTTCATGAGGTTTTGAGTCCAGATGTCAAGACTTTTGAAGCTTTTTATGTAAGATAACATTGAAACAATGTATACAGCATTGAACATTTCATGTTAACATATTAAGATTTCAATTTTTAAAAAAGAATCCTGTAGCCAGTACTGCCCCCAAAAAGTTCAGGTGCTAAAATGACTGGTGGGTCACCTCCTTCGATATTGTCTGTGAGAGTCTAAGACAGAAGACTAAATGAAATGATTTATTCAAGTAGATCTTTGAATTTATTCTTTGCCAAGTAAGAGCTCAAAAATCTGCTTCTACCCATTTAGTGAAGATTTCTCTAATTCTGTTATTTTTATAATTTCAAGAAATACAATAAATATAGGACTTTCCTTCTAGGAGTGACATTAGATAACATGCAATTCATCCCTCTCACTTTCCAAATGAAAAACAAAAAACAAAAGAACAAATAAAACTGAAGCCCTGAAAGAAGTGACTTGTCCAGCTAGTTCTTATTAAACCATATTGAAAATCTAGGTCCTAATAGCTATCCCAGGTTATTGGCCTCATGGGAAAACTAGCCCCAAAACAGAATCCTTGAGTTGGAAGAAGTCTTAGAATGGACTTAGACATCATACTCATCTGATTGAGACTCACATACCACATAGAGGCCTTCTTGATAGAATAGCTAATGTTTCTTACAGTTTGGGTTTAAACATTTTCTTTGAAAGGCACTTCATTAATTTGTGAGAAATACACACCACTATTGGACAGCTTTAGATTATTAGAAAATCTTCCTTTTATGGTGTTAAAATCTGCCTTCTTATAATTTTTATCTCAAACTTTCCCACTATTTGTAGCATAGATGAATCAGATTTCAGGCTGCTCAGCATTCCAGCTCCAGCCCTTAGGCTATTCTCCTATTTGTCATTGTCCCTAGTAGAATGTGGCTTGCAGAATAGGACATGACCATAGTCCAGCTGTGGTCTGACCAAGGCAGGGTGCAGAGGGGCACTTGCCTCCTTTGATCTGTTCTTTATGCTTCTATTAATAAAGTCCCAATGTGTTTGGCTTTCTTGACAGCTGCATTCCTGAGTCGATAGTCAATGAGAATACCACATCTTTTTTTTTTTAATTGACAACTACAAAATCAGATCTCCTACCTCTTCTGTTCATGTAATTGGTTGCAGAAACTTATAGTAAAAATTCTATCTTTTAACTTTTAACTAAGCCTTCTCATATTTGAAAATGCTTTAAATCTTGATCTTGTTGTCTTTCTCTCCAATGTATCTAACACAAATTTGACTAATAGGCCTTTTATGCTTTTATAAAAATTACCAAAAAAGGCACAAGCAGGGCTTGAAACAAGCAGAGAAAGGAAACAAATTCTTTTTGTCCCAATTGATCATAACTGTAAATGTACATGCAGTCTAAAATATACCCTTATTTCTCTGGCTAATTTATTTATTTGTTTGTGAAAATATGGCTATCATGAAAGATATTAAATGCCTTTCTGAAATGAAGGTGCTCCGTGTACCTTTGGTGTCCTTCCAATTCACAGCCTGGTTGCCATTTTGCAAGGGAGAAATGGGTTTAGTTCTGCCTGGCCAGTTCTCAGTGAACCCACACTGACTTTCAGTGACTATCTCGCTGTAAGTATTAACTTACAAATCTGCTGAAGGAAAATGGTTAGGGCATCCGAAGCCAAAAATATAATACCAAAGGCAAAAAACAACAATTACTTTGGAAACAGAAAGACCCCGTGTTCTTCCAGTAACTAGCTGGGGCTTTTTTGTTTTTTGTGTTTTTGAAGCACTGGTGAGGGTTGAACACCAGGCCTTGCACATGCTAGGCAAGTGATCTACCCCTGGGTTGCACCCCAGATCATTTTTTAAGGTTTTGTTTTTTGTGTGTTTTGTTTTTTGTTTTTGTTCTTTTCAGACAAGGAATTGCCAAGTTGCACAGACTACCTCTAGCCTCAAACACGTGATCCTCCTGCTTCAGCTTCCTGAGTTGCTGGGATTCCAGGTATGCACAGGGTGCCAAGGCAGCTTGCTGCTTAAAATCTATGTTGAGAGAGGCTGATGTCCAGAATTGTGTTTAGAGAGCATACGCAGACTGTGAAGTCAAAGGTTTTTGAAGGTCTTGGGAGGAGAACACGGATGCGCCTTTGTGAATGATGCAGGCCCCCTCCAGGAGAGCCTGAGACAGGCTGAGACTTGCTCCAACTCTGTCCTTTCCCAAACACTAAGCTCTCCCTCCCTCTCACTTGTCACCATTTTGCCTGCAGCCCTTGGAGGCAACTCTAGCCTTTTTAATAAGACAGTTTGGATGAGAAACAAGCCTTTTCAGTCTAAGAGATAAAAATAAAAATGTCAGTGATCAGAATTTCCACATATGGTCTCAAATGATAGATGAAATTTAAAGCTGGCAATTGTCCTGAGCTGGAAGGACACAGGCAACGGAGGCTGAAAGGAGGTTTAGGGTTTTGCATTTTTCCCCCTTCCAAGTGATAATGGACTGTCTCAAAACACATCAAGTTCTTTCCTTTTTAAGGGCAGTGAAGGTTGCCAGGCCTTGCACATTTGCAGCCGACCTGGCGAGAGACATCGTGCAGCCCTTCCCCCACTGCTGTGAATAGGTTTTCCCAAAATTCCAGGAGGGAGTCCTCTACAGACTGCCCATCTGTTTCCAGGCATGCAGGGAATCTGGGTAACAATTACATTTGAGAATCACCTGTCAGTGCTCCGGAAGAGAGACCATACTTTTGCACTAAGCCCTTGGAGATTTCTCTTTCTCCAAGACAGCTCTGCTTTGGGGTGTGCTTAAAGATTAGGAGGAAAGATTTGAAGGGGCAGGGAAGGGTTTGTAGCCCATCTGAGACAGTACAAAGCCCAAGAAATGTTGCTTTTTACCCTGACACAAACTGCTGAATGTATTTCCACAGCCAAGTCTCCTGGGAACACTGTGATCTATACCCTTGATCATGGGGTATCTGATCTGTTAATCCTTGAGCCCTGGCCCTTCTAGGACCTAGCTGGTGCTGTACACCCGAGGAATGTTCCAGCCTCCAAGTGCTCACCTAAAAAATGAGTAGGGGGACAAAAGGATTTTCAAAATGACTTCTTATTGCACAATTCCATTCCAGGCTCTCTTTGAATAGTTCTGAGTCTAAAAAAAGGGTCTCAGCCAGTGGTTCTCAAACTCAAATGTGAATCAGAAACATCTGGAGAGTTTGCTAAAACACTGGTTTGGATCCCCACCACCAGCGTTTCTGAATCACTGGTCTGCGGTGGGGCGGGGGAATTTGCATGTCTAATGAGTTCTTGGGTGATGATGCTGATGCTGATTCAGGGACCACCTTTAAGAACCTCTAGTGTAGACCACAAAATACTCAGATGATATCCTGGCAGGTTAGTGGACATGCTTGGGAAGCAGCTATCAACAAGCATGACTTCAGGCCTATTTAGCAAAAGATGACATCAGGGACTGAACTCAGGCTCCACTGGGCTTGATGATGTGGAGGAAACGAGAAAGAGGGGCATTCAGCAGTTACAATCTGTACCTTGAAAGATAGCAATAGAATTGAAGAAAATCTCACAGGTGCTAGGAGCAGGCGGTTGTGTCTAAAACCCAGTCCTGTCCTTATGGATCCATTATTCATAGGAAGACCTAACAGAAACAGACCATGAGCCAGGAGAAGCCCAGTGCAGGTGCTGAGAAAATCCCCCCCTGCACACACCCTGTTGAAAGTGGGCCAGGGTCATCTTCTCTCTCCATGGAGGACAACTCATCAGAGTGGCTTTTCCTATTAATGAGTTCTCCTGACATAATCTCAAATCTCTAAAACAGGCCTGCAATGTAGGGCACAAGAACAATTATCCTACTTGGAAGGTGAAGGGAGAATCACTTGTCTTTGTTGACCCAGCAGAGATACAACCTAGGAGCTGCTCTGCCAGCAAGGCAGACAGGTGTGCGTATAGCCATGTACAGTCTCTTCCCAAAAACCTTATGTTGTTGTTGTTGCTAGGTGCCGTCAAGTCAGTGTCCGACTCATAGCGACCCTCATAGGGTTTTCAAAGGCTGACTATTTTGGGATTGCCTTGGGAGTGGATTGCCAGGCCCTTCTCCCATTTTTGCAGTGCTGGGAATTGAACTCGGGACCTCAGAGACTGCAGCGCAGTGCTCTACCAACTGAGCTAAATCCTAGCCCCAAAAACCGTATATAAAGAGTAAATTCATGAGCTTCAAGATACAGTCTATCTTCCTCCTTTTTTTTTTTTTTTTTCTGGCAGTACCTGGGGACTGAACCCAGGGCCTGGCACATATTTTGCAATTGCTCTACCACTGAGTTGCATCCCTAACCCTTTCTTTTAAAAAAAAAAAAAAAAAAAAAAAAAAATATATATATATATATATATATATATATATATATATATATATATATATTATCTTGAGACAAGGTGTTGTTAAATTGTGCAGGCAGCCTCTGGCCGCAAATGTGTGATCATCCTGCCGACGCCCCCCAAGTTGCTGGGATTCTAGGTGTGAGCTACCACACCCAGCTCTATCCCCCCATTTTGCTTCACTCTGACCATGATCTCATTAATATTGTGGTCTAAGTGGGTGAATTAACTCAGTCTCAAAAAGTGTTAACAAGCTGGCAAGAGTCATAGGCTCTTAGAACCTTGAGTCAATATTAACAACTGAATTCCCCAGCAGAATTACTATAAGCCAGAGGCACAAACCTTTGGGAAATGTGGGCTTTCAGCCCAAGTATTAAGTCCAAGTTAGTACACTCTGGGAGAAAAAATAAGGCCAAACTCAAAACTGGGGCCAAAGAGTAAACTCTGGTTTGTAGAAAAAGATCATAAGGTCATTTAACTAACATGTCCTAAACAGCTATTATTTGCCAGGCACTCAGAATGTACTCTTAAATAAGCTTGGTATGACAATGCATGATGAAACTTAGACTTCAGGACAGAAAACAACCTAAATGTCAGCACATAGATCTGTAGTGATCGCTCTGATAGGTGTCATGGTCAAGAACAAAGAATCAGCAAAGGACACACCACTGTAGCTTTCAGGGCTAACCTGATTCTGTGCTGTGGAAACAGAGCCCAAGGTTTCAATATTGACTTTCCATGATGCGTGCTGTGGAGCGTTGTTCCAATGGAGCATCCCATATGAGAAGTAGCAGGGTGATGCAGTGTAGCGGGTAGAAACTTTATGGTGATCTTTCATTCACCTTCTGCCCAAGACAGATGTTGGCCAAAGTGTGGGCCTCATGACCAGTCAACGAGAACTTGAAGTGATGTCAGAAAGGCCTTCAAGAGGTTGAAAGAGTTGGTAAGAAGGGTAAGGAAATTTAAGGTGACTTGTTTCTTTCAAAATGTTGGCTTTTTCTTAGGGGATGGGGACTTCTCTCCCCTCCAGATGGGCACACACATATGACTGGAGTGCCCTTGTCTGTGATGTTAGGGGATTTCAAGTATTAAAATGACAATAACAACAATAATACAGACATACTTGTAAAGTATGTTTCCTGTGTACCTTAATTCAATTGGAATGAACCCTGAACCTTGAAGAAATGGGTTACAATTGTAAAACGGTCCTCATGCTTCGGGTACAAAGGGACCCACACATATTTGAAAACGTGACGTACGATTGAACCCTTAGGTGGGAAAGGTCCAGAGGGTGCTCACCTCACTGACTGATCACCTCCAAGGCAGGCCACCCTGACATCATTCTGGACAGGGAGACGACATTACCCTGCCACCCAATATACTGTCAAGACTAACAAGGGAGCAGTGATTTTAGGAAGGTCTCTATGCCTAATTAATCATGGCAGATGCCATGATGCACATTTGTAATCACAGCGACTCAGGATGGGGAGGCAGAAGGATCACTGGACAGGTCTGAGGCCAGAGGTATCCTGTGTAACTTAGTAAGGCTCTGTCTCAAGATAAAAACTTTTTTAAATATTTAAACATGGGCTGGGGGTACAGGCCAGTTGTAGAGCACTTACAAAGTATGTGCAAGGTCCTGGGTTTAACCCCCACATACTGCAAAAACAACCACACAAAAAAATTAGCCACTCAGAATGACATGAAGAGAATAGGGAGTTATTCTTTCATGTAGGGTTTTGTCTCAAGGTAAAGGGAAAATATCACCAGAGGCAATTATCACTGTCTATGAATGTGATGGGCTTAGATTTAGCTCAGTTGGTAGAGTGCCAGTCTGCCATCTCTGAGGTCCCAGCTTCAGTTCCCAGCACTGCAGAAATGGGAGAAGGATGTGGCAATCTACTCCCAAGGCAATTCTGAAACAATCAGCCATTGAATACATGATGAGGGTCGCTATAAGTCCGACACGACTTGACATGACTCGACAGCACCTAACAACAACAACAATGAATGTGATAGCAAGAAATATTTTATTAGATTCTCTCCAATCAGAGCACCCCAATGTGACTGTCAACTTGTCTTGCTGTGGGGGCTTGTGTGCTGCTATGATACTGAAAACTATGCCACTAGCACTTTAGATACCAGCAGGGCCACCCATAGTGAACAGGGTTCAGCTGAGCTTCCAGACTAAGACAGACTAGGGAGAAGGACCCAACAGCTCACTCCCCAAACAATTAGCCATTGAGAATCCTATGAATAACAGAGAAGCACTGCCAAGTATGTTATTTTTGTTGCTATAAGGAGCTGTCAAGTCAGGTCCAACTCATAGTGACCCTATATACAACAGAAGAAAACATTCTCTAACCCTATGCCTCCTGCAGCAGTACAACTGTGGAGTCTAATCCCATCAGATCTTGGAAGCTTAGCAGGGTGGGGCCTGGTTAATACTTGAATGAGAGACCACCTGGGAACACCAGGTGATATAGGCTTAAGAGAAGACCCAGCAACCCACTCCCAGAAAACAATCAGCCATTGAAAACCCTATGAATAGCAGAGAAGCACTGACAATACTGTTTCGCCTTTTGTACATAGGGTCACTGTGAGTCAGACACCAACTTGAAGGCACCTAATAACAACAATAATAACACTATTCCATTCTAGGCACTATGTCAGTGCTTCTCTGCTATTCAGGGAGTGAGCTGCTGAGTCCTTCTCCTAAGCCTACAGCACCCAATATTACCAGGTGATCTCCCATCCAAGGACTAACCAGGTCAGACCCTACTAAGGTTCCAAGATCAGATAGGTAAGCCAAGTATGGCTGTCTGTCAAATATAGTGCTGGGAAATAAGCCCCTCAGACAGGAGGCATTCAAGAGACAACTGGGGAAGAGTTGCCTCCTCAAAGTACAGTCAAACTTAATGATGGGAATGGAGTAAAGCCCCTGGGGCCTCCATTTGCTGATGTGGCACAACTCAAAATGAGAAGAAACAGTGGCTGCAACAATGGGCTCCAATATAAAAAGATTGTGTGCATGGCACAGCGTTGGGCAGTGGATCGTTCTGTTGTACCTGGGGTCACTATGAGTCAGACTCGACTGGATGGCACCTAACAACAAATCTGGCCTAGTGGAAAGAGAACAGCTATTGATCTTGGAAAATGTGAAGTGCAAGAGGAGGGAATGAGGAAGTCCTGGTAGGCTGCTAGGAAGAACAGGATTCCTAGAGAAGAGGGCAGCAGTGGTGTGCCATGTCATAGCATCTACTGACTTCCATGGTGTAAATGCTCCCATCGTAGCAGTTTTGAGCGGCCCATGTGATGCCAACTGGCTGGCACAATTCCTGGAAATGAGCAGTTGGCTTGTGCTTGCAGCTGGGTCAGTACTGTCCCGAGCACACCGCTCATTTGTCCATGCATGGGTAGAGACATGCTGGAGAAAGTCCCCAAATGCAGATGTACTGCATTTGGCCTGTACTGGTGTTCTCACAGACTCTACTGAGATTCTCCCGGGTGGAGGGCAGGAGGTGAACTGAGCCCTGGGTGGCCCAGGTAAACCCTGGGTGGAGCTGAAACTGTAGCAGGTGAAAGGTTGGTGGGCCTCTAATTAGGCAGACTCTCCTATCTGCCTTTTGTAACCATCACGTAGAAGGGCAATCCAGCAACAATAGCATGAAAGAAATTGTAAAATGGTTATGCTAACATCTCCAAAGCAGGCTTCTTACGAGGGGGACTCCTGTTCCAAGACAATGGCCTGGAATCACACAGAAGGGAGAGTGACAATGGGAAGAAGGGAGGGTGAGGCCAGCTGTCCCCTGTGTGGGGGAGGCAGGGCAGGCAGTGTTATTAAAAGCTCCATGACATACTTTGGCTTTGGCGGTGAGGTTATGTCTCAGCCGTGGGGATCACTCCCTCTAGAGCAGATCGGGAAGACATTAGTGCTGGCCTGGATGAGTTATTCATGTCCACGGGGCCTAATCCTGCTACATGTGTTCTCCCTTTGATAAGGCCTTCTGTCTCCAGGCTTGACTTTCCAGTTCCAGACGAGGCAGGGGAATGATTGCCGCATCTGGGCACAATTGTGAAGGGGGTGAAAGTTTTGCTTCCTCTCTCCCGTCAACCTCTCCATGGGTTTCTCCAGATCACCTGAATCAGCCTCCCCCGACTGCCTAGGGGCTCAGGGCTCCCAGTCTGGGCCCTAGCTGGTCCCTAGCTGTGTCAAACCACCCTAAACCCTTCCACCCAGTGCTTCTGTGTCGTGCCATTTAGCCCAACAATCCTTTCTTTTTTGATTTCTCTGATGAGTGGAATCACCATGAACCATTTCACATTAAGAAGTTAATGGCTGATTTTGACTTTAGGAGTTGCTCCCTCATAGAGGAATTTTTGGTTTTATAAGGCTTTGACAGTAAGGGAAGACTCTGGGGTGGTAGAATATCTGCCTTCCTGGTAGGTAAATGACGAGATGATTTGAGCAAGGCTTTTGGTGCTCCCTGAAATCATGCCCTGTGAGCAAGCACATAATTTTCCCATATCAGTCCAGGTCTGATGTGCCTGGACATGCCGTGGTAGAGCAGGAGCCATTGCAATAGCATCGGAATGGTTCAGAGACATAAACAGTAGGTCTAAGTAGGAGCAGCAAGACTAGGCAATGATTGGCTCCCAAACTGGCCCCAACTCTTCCATTGAGTCCAAAGATGAAGAAGAAGAAGACGAAGATGAAGAAGAAAAGACAAAGACGAAGACGAAGACGAAGACGAAGAAGAAGAAGAAGAAGAAGAAAAAGAAGAAGGCAGAAGAAAGAGAGAGAGAAAATGACACACAGAGAGAAAGAAATAGAAACAGAGAGAAAAGAGAACATATATGTATATATGTATGTGACTGGTAAATCTCTTCCTATGAGAACATCCTGCTGGGTACAATGGGAAGCAAGACTTGTCCAGAACCTGAGCGTCATGTGCAGCTCAAGTTCATGACTCATCTTTGGTTTAGGGTGGAGACCTACTCCTGGTATTGCAATTTTCTCAGGATATGCATACCCCTCTTAATTAACACCCACAAGCAGTCATACATACAGACCCATCACCTCCCCTGTGCTCTACCCAAGCTCTAGTCAAGGCAGAGCCGTTTGGGCAGGGCTGAGCAGGGAATGATGCTCCAGAATTCATTCAGTGATGATAATTATAGTAGCTACCATTTATCAACTGCTTACTCTGCCCAGCTGTTGTGCATAAAGCTTTATATATATGTACCTCATTTAATCCCTATAACCACTCATTCAGTTTTACATCACTATTATTCTCATTGTACAGATGAGGAAATTGATACTCAGGATAAACAGCTTGCTCAAGAGTACATAACTAGTAAGTAGCATAGTTAGGGTAGAGCCTGGTAGACTATGACTCCAAAGAAGCCTGGCTTTCTCCAAGACTCAAAACCCTGGGAACTAGTTTGGCTTCCCCATCTCAGATGAACTGAGCTAACCCCTGTGCTTCCTATGGCCAGATACACAATGGAAGCAAATAGGACTTAAATACAGAAGAGAAATGAAGACCAGAAGATCATTTTGCTAGGCTTTACCACAATATTCTAAACATTTTTATATCTAGAAGAAAATGTATTTAAGTCATCTGGCTCCTTTCTCACCTAAAAAAATTTGATTTGCAAAGAATTTAAGAAGACAATCCACATAGATATGATGGAGCAATCTAAATCTCCCAAGGGCTCTGAAGTCCTTTGGGGAGTGTATTAGTTAACTTTCTCATCAGAGTGACCAAAGTACCTGAGAGAACAGTTTAAAGATGGATTTATGTTGGCCGACTGTATCAGAGCATTCAATCCTTGGTTGCTTGACCCTATGCAGTTGGGCAGAACATCATAGGAGTAGGAGCATGTCGCTGAGTGGCTTCTTTATCTCATGGCAAACAGTAAGTAGACTACAGGAGGAGGCTGGGCAAAAGATAGCCCCCAACGACTCACCTCCACCAACCTACTTCTTCCAGCTAGACCCCACCTCCTACTTTTCACCACCTCCCAATAACACCATCATATTATGAATCCACCAAGAGATTAATCCATTGAGTAGGTTAGAGCCTCCAGGATCCAATCACTTCCAAAAATCCCATCAGCTGGCAACCAAGCCCCCAATGCACAAGGCTATGAGAGACATTTGAAGATTTGGATGCTTGGCATATGATTTGCTATGTAGCAGGAGCAGAGCTGAGATGGTTGCTACAGAAGTAACAAGAGAAGTGATCCCTGAGCAGGGCTGGGACTTGTCTTCATCTCCTCTTTGATGTGCCCACCACCTACTTCAGCACTCAGCACAGTCTTGGGATGAAGAACTAGGAACTAAAGAGGCAGCAGCAACCAGAAGCCTGGAATCAGAAATTATAACCACATTCCACCCTACCCATTTAATAAATGCTCATCAAGAACTTCAACTTTGATATACTGCATTGGACTCTGGATAGATGAAAAAACATATTGGACACAGTCTTTATCCTTTAGGAGTCTGCCATCTTGTTCAAAAGATAACTCTTTCAAATAAAATGATGTAAATGTTGGTAACACCAAATAGCCATAGCTGAAATCATATAAGTCACATACAAGGGGGATTGAAAATATATTAGAATTTCAGAGAGTTCTACTATTAGGAGGGATTTCATGGCAGGGCAGGACCAAATGTAAAGTGGATTGTTCGGGCAAAAGGGGAGGACCGAAGAGAACATTAATAGGAAAAGCAGACTTCAGTCATGCTCATTCTTTCATGCCAGTGATGCTGATGTTAATTCTACTGTTTTTGGCTTACAGTACAGCTTCTCCTAAAATGAACCCCCTTCTTTCCCTTTCTTCCTCTTTCTCTTCTTATCTTTCTATCATTTTAGATTATCAAAACCTTTTCCATATTTTCATGTTTCAGCTCAAGTCCAATTTTCTCCTAATAGTCTTTCCAAACAATTCCAAAATATATGAATTTTCAATTCACTGCCTTCTTACAATAGGTAGATCTGTGCTATGCCTCAGGACAATTAATGATACGCTGTCTTCTATTGTTTGCTAATGGTTTCTTTCTATGCTCTTAATGAAACTTTAAGCTTCTTAAGGCAGAGCTGTGTATCGCATTACTTGTGTATCCAGCACATCACTAAAAATGTTAACAGATGGGCCGAGGATGTTGGTTGAATGTCTCACCATCCAGGGCTATAAGTTGTCTACTTTTGTCTGAATTTCTGCTGAAACAGAAGCTGCACAGACATTTACAGAATATTCAGGTATTTGATGACTGGGGAGTAACTTTTGTGTTCTTTCAGAATCCCTTATTTAAATTAAAACAACTGCCCTCTACTTTTCATAAAGCAATTGAGGTACTTGGAAGTACTATTCATGCACTCATCTCTATTCCTAATGTCTTGCTCATTCCTTGAGACGATGGGACACTTTAAAACTTCAACATTCCTTCAATGACTGTTAGAATAGTTTTGGACAACTGATTGAATAAATCTGGCCTATGTTTCCACATTTGTTAAGATCATTAGCATAATTATGGCTCTGTCCTTAGATTCTTTAGGTGAGAGAACTGTTCCAAGCAAGAGAAACCACATTTAAAAAATAAACAAGTAAGACTAGCAAACAAATAAATAAGAGAGAACAAATTATAAGCATATGATGAAGATTGTTGTTGGGTGCTGTTGAGTCAGGTCATAGTGACCCTAAGTACAGCAGAACAAAACATTATCCAACATGGTGCCTTGCACACAATACTTTTTTTTAGATAAAAACATTCTTTATTTGCTTTCTTATTACTCAAACTATACATATTCATTGCAGAGAAAAGATAAAATAGGTATCACTGTTAATAATAATAATAATAAATAATATCAATACATCTATAATTAGAAATAACTGATATAAAACTTGGCACATGATCTTTTTTAATGTTTGAGCCCATTGTTGTAGCCACTATGTTTCTTCTCATTTTGAGTCCTGCCACATCAGCAAAAGGAGGTCCCAGAGACTTTACTGCATTCTGGTCATTAAGGTCAACTCTACTTTGAAGAGGCAACTCTTCCCTAATAGTTCTTGAATGCCTTCCAGCCTGGGGGGCTCATTTTTGAACACAATATTTGACAGTGCTTTTCTCTATTCATAGTATTTCCATGGCTACTTGTTTTGGGAGTGGATTGCTGGGTCCTTCTCCCTACTCAGCTGAAACTTGTCCACCATGGGTGACCCTACTGGTATCTGAAATGCTAGTGGCATAGCTTTCAGCATTGTAACAACAGGCAAGCCCCCATAGCACAAGGTGACAGACACGTGGGGTCCCATAAAACTCAAGAACAGGAAGTAACATTTCAACAGGCTGTCCACCAAAGTTCTCACTTTGTCTCTCATACCTTTTCTCTTTTCTTTCCTCCTGTCTTCCCTTCCACCCACTCCCCTGTTGTAGGGCACTGCCTAGAGAGACAGTTTGCCCTGGGGCCTATCTAGGCAGGTCTAAGAGCTTGTCTAAGGCTTGTTCCCCAGGCAGTAACCTTTGCCCTACATCTGGGAATCCCTGGGTGGCAAGCTTCCAAAGATGGCACTGGCATCTAATCCCTTTCCTCAGACCCCTCGACACCTGATTGGCTATTTCCAAACCATCAAACGGCTCCTGATTGGACCATTCAGGAGCCACCCCCAATTGGTCACTTTACAACCCCAAATTTGCATGTCCCCCGATTGGCCAAAATCCGTATGGGGTGACTGCCTCTGATTGGTCCCTGGCTAGCCTCTGGGGAGTATATAAGGGCGGTACACGGAGCACTCTGGGTCCATTCCATTGACCAGGAGAGACAAAATAATAAAGAGCTGTGGGAGCAGAGCACTTGGAGTCAGCATCTTCACTGGGAAGAAAGAAGCAAGAAGCTGCTGTGGGTATAAGCCTCTGAGCCTGCCTTTCGCAAGGCTTCTCAGAGCAGCCATGGGCATAAGCCTCCTTTCTGGGCAGCGCAGCTCTTAGGTACTCGGCTCCCCATCACCAGACAATGGGTCTTTGATGACTGGTTCACGCTTAGGGCTGGAATGAGTCCAGCAGCAGGGTGATGCCCCACACCCTGTCACTCACCTCAGGGGAACTGCCTAGCTTGACTCAAATGATTATTGTTTGGCTTCTGGCTCACCATCTGAGGATAACAAGACCACAAAACACTGCCTGCCTTTGGATGAGTAGAGCATCCTTCCATGTGCTCACTTCTGGGAGCTCTGGGATTAGACCTAGCAACGCTGATTTCCAAATAGAGACATTTTAAAGCAGGGCCAGTGTCTCTATCCCATCCTCAGCACTGCACCATGAAACCTTACCAACTCCTCACATGCTCTACCAGAAATGGGCTCATATCATGGATCCCAATGAGAAAGAAAAACCCCACACATTTGTCCAAAGAAATGAAGGGCACATGTAAAAGGATTGAAGAAAAATCTCATAAAGGATCTCATGGACAAAAAGAGCCATGGGTCTCGGAGGTTATAATAAGAATGTGAGTCATCTCTGAATTTGGAGACCAAGAAAACAGAGGCAATTTTATACTGATTAATAAGAATGTCCTGTGCAAAACAAGGAAAATGAAGCCCCACTTTTTTCTGCTGATTTTGCAGGGTTGTTTTCAGTATTCAGAGGGGTACGTGGTCTGCAAAATATTTGCAGAGTAACTGGGGAAGAGGAGAGGCATGCAGAGAACTTGAAGTCATGCCACATGAAAAAGTGTTAAAAGTGGACAGACAGGGCCTGAAGAAAAGAGATTGCCAGTGGGGCTGGGTCTTGGTCCTCAGACTTACAACACATGGAATGTATAGTCAGAGCACCAAAGGGCCCCCATGAAGACTTTCAAGCAGGCAGACTTCAGCTTAACATATTGTACACTTTTTAAGACTGGCCAACACTCAGGGAAACTGGCTAGTCACCTATCAAAATGATTAGAGATGAGTGGGAAGGAGAGATGGGACCTGAAAAAAGGTAGAATTTGAAACAGGCCATGCTAGATGATTTCTAATGATGCTTATGATTATGGAAACTCAAGCAGGAAGGAAATTCTGTTTTATAGATGAGGAAACTGAGGCAGTGACTAAGGCACCTGCCCGAGGATGCTGACTAGAAGAGTGGCTCTTGGGGTCAAGTTCAGTGCTCTCTATACCCCCTCTCCATCTTCCTGTGACAATGTCTCCTGACTGGATTCCAGAATAGTCTCTTGAACCCTAAAGCATTCAGTACAATGGCATTGGTGAGACTCCCATGGAGAATTGAGAGACCTGGACCATCGTTTCATGGCTTCTGCCCCATGCCATCCCACCTTGGAGGACACAATCAAAGAAAACCAACCTCCCCCCTATCCCACAGATAAGGGAAGAGCCAACACAAACTTAGGTCACTAGCTCCTCACTCTGGATTGTTTGGGATGGATGCAGCATAAGCTTCCTGCTTTGAAGACAGGTGGGGGTGAAAAGAGAAAAATTCAACAAAGGGTTTTAAACAGGGCTGGCTGTGCCAGTCTGTCAGAAAGGAGCACAGAAGCTCATATTAGCACTGGCTCATGGGGTGGGCCCCAGTTTCAGAAAACCACAGTATTTTTCAAATGCATTACTACAGAATGCATAAATTTGGTCAGGGAATATAGTCATTCAGACTTTTTTAAAAAATGAAGTATTTGTTTTATGATGAGTTCACTCGTTCCTCTGAATTGTCTGCTCTCCTCCTTTTGGGCCTTTTTATGCCTGTGATAGCTTTTTTTAAAACTGAGATATAATCCATAACTGTGTAATTCACCTTCTTAAAGTATACAGTTCAGTAGTTTTTAGTTCACAGCCACCACCACTATCTCATTCCAGAACATTTCCATCACTTCAAAAAGAAACCCAATATCCATTAACAATCACTTTTCCCTTTCCCCCATTCCACCCAGCCTAACAACCACTAATTTCCTTTCTATCTCTATGGTTTTGCCTAATCTGGAAATTTCATATGAATAGAATCATACAGTATGTGGTCTTTGGGGATAGGCTTCTGTCACTTATAATTATGTTTTCAAGACTAATCTATGCTGCTCTCTGTCATTCCTTTTCATGACCAAATAATACTCTTCTATATATTATATTTTAGTCTATTCATCAATTGATAGCCATTTGAGTCATTTCTACTTTTGGAATAACATTGCTGTGAACATTTGTATACACATTTTTGTGTAGATAAATGTCTTTATTTCTGTGTATATTCCTGGGAGTGGGGTTATCAGAATATACGGTAACTCTGTTTAAACTTTTGAAGAACTGCCAGATGCTTTTCCTCACTAATTATACCAATTACATATTACAATACTTCCAGCAACTTATAAGGGTTACAATTTCACTACATCTTTGCCAACACTTATTTTCTACCTTTTTTATTATAACCATCCTGTTGTTGTTGTTGTTGTTGTTGTTGTTGTTGTTGTTGTTGTTAGAGGCTGTGGAGTCAGGTCCAATTCATAGTGGCCCTCCTAGGGTTTTCAATAGCTGATTGTTTCAGGAGTGGACTGCCACATCCTTCTGCCAGTTTTGCGGTGCTAGGAATAGAACCCAGGGCCTCAGAAAGTGTGGAGCAGTGCTCTACCAACTAAGCTAAATGCCAGCACACATAACCACCCTAGTGAGCATGAAGTGGTATCTCTTTGTGCTTTTGAGTTACATTCCAAAATGGCTAATGGTATTGAGCACTTTTCAGTGGTGCTCTTGGACATTTGCAGATCTTTGGAGAAACGCCTAATCAAATCATTTGAAAATTATTTTTTTTTGAGGTACCTGGGGGTTGAACCCAGGGACTCAAACACACTTTGCAAGTGCTCTACCACTGGGCTGCCCCCTAGCCTATTTTGCTGTTTTTATTTTGAGACAAGGTCTTGCTAAATTGCATAGGCCACCTCTAGCCTTGAACCTGTGATCATCCTGATTTCAGCCTCCAGAGTTGCTGGGATTACAGACATGTGCCATTGTGCCCAGCTGGCCAAATTTTTCACTGGGTTATTTGATGCTTTTGAAATCAAACTCAAGTGACATAACTTTTTTCTGGAATAGGCTTACTGTGACAACAGTCTCAGATCCACACACATGGATCATGAAGATGATGATCCTTGTGACCTTAGCTGGAGATGGGGGAGTAAACTGTGGGTGACTTCTTAAAGTGCCTTTTCAGCCCAAAGAGACTATAATGTGAGATTTCTTTGCCTGAAGAGACTAATAGATATTCATGGAAAGGTAGCACAGAATGACCAAGAGAAAAGGAAAAGCAAGAACAGCAAGTCCTTGAGTGATGGATCTCAGCCCCTCCACCAGGACCTCTGACATGGACTCTTCTATAGGAGCACCTTGTCTTCCAAGCTCCTGCCTAGAAAATGTAGACATGAGAAGGAGCCAGCTCTCCATTCCAGGTCCACCTCTACAAGGCCTCGCTGACTGACCCACATCACTTGCTCTTGGCCCTCAGCTTCCTCAACAATAAACTCTCTTCCAATGTCAAACTTCTCAAAGCAGGAGCAAGAACATTTTATCTCTCTAAACTCCTAAAGCAGAAGAGCAGGGCATCCTGGAAATGCCTTCTCTAGAAGTTCTGAAGAAATCCAGGGATAATCTTCCCGTGATGGCTAATCCTCAGCTAACCAAAAAGCCTGACTCTGCAGGTCAAGTTCTAGGCTCAGGCTGTTTTGAATGTGCATGTCCCATACCAGGTCACTGGGAAAGGCTGGTCTATGTCCTAAGGCAAATTTCCACACTAAATGGGCTGCATATTTTCCAATGTGCAAGCACATTCTGATTCTTATTATGAACTGACCAGCACAGAGTGATAGATGCCAGAATGGAAAGAAGGGAAAAGTTGGTTGAACCAAACCAAACAAAACAAAACAAAAATAAATAAACAATAACTTGGCAACTGCCAAACTGTCTTTAGATAAAAATAAGAATCTTCCCAGCTAGTGTCCTATGCACAAATGGAGAGAGAGAAATCCATGGCATGTAAATGGGCTCTAACCAGGGCTATACATTGTTCCCAACCGCAAATCTTACTCAGATGGGCATTAGCTTAGTATGCGTGTTTGAAGTGGGCTTATTGTGGGAAATCTTTCCTTGTGGTTTTGCCTATAATTAAAGTATCCGAGCAGGGGAGAGAATCCAAGGCTAAGGCATATGCACTCCAAGCAACCAGGCTGAAAGATGAAAGCCTAGGAACTGAAGAAGAGAAAGATTGCCTGGTGCCAGGAGTCAAGATGTATATCAATGTCATAAAAATTATGTCCTCGGCTATTCATGCAGTGAGCTAGGAAGGCGTCTGCCCAGCTCCTGAATCATGCCAAAGGCCAAAGAGAGGATAAGGTCAGATCTCCAGGTGTGTGCACTTGTGATCACAGAATAACACACTTTGAAACAAACATTGTTGTTAGGTGCCATGAGTCTGTGTCCAACTCATGGTGACCCTATGTACAACAGGCCTAGTGCTTCTCTGCTATTCATGGCATTTTCAATGGCAGATTGATATTTAGAGAATGGGTTGCCTTCTCCCAAGTCTACAGCATCACCTGTTCCCAGGCAGTCCTTCTCCCAAGTCTACAGCATCACCTGTTCCCAGGCAGTCTCCCATCCAAGTACTAACCAGGCCCGACCCTGTTTAGCTTCTGTGATCTGACAAGATCAGATATCACAGGGCTACAGTTTCAGGCAGAAACAAACATAGAAGGTTGTAAATTGTCCATGGTACAGAGATGGTCAGTCAAATCAATGGCCCCTTTTAAAGATAAAAATTTTTTGGCTCCAAAATAAGCCACTTGGAAATTTTGCATTCTAACTGCTTCCAGAGAGGACTGGTAAAGCTTTTTCCTTTTGAGTTCATGGGGGTGCAGAGAGTAGAAAGCTAGTGCAGGGTTCCTAGTGACCAGGGGACTTGAATGACTGGGTAAGTGGTGGAAGGAATTCCTAGTCCCAGAGTGTATGGGACCTTTCCCTCCCTGTTTCCTGACCTTCAGAATAAAGAGGTAGAAGTTAATGGTTTGAAAGATCCCCTCCACCAGTGCCATTCAAGGATTACCTTATAAAGTCTGCTTATGCATGATTACTTCTTTTCTCCTCACTGCTGGCTAAAAAGGAAGGAGAAATGTACCTGGCCATGGCATTAAAGTCAAATCACAGGAAGCACTTTCCAACCTTTGGGGCCATGAATGACAATGGCAGAACTTTGGGGAATGTCAAGTAGATTCTATTTCGATGATATTTTAAATATTAGACCCTAAATACCTGGAGTGGGATATATTTGAGGGCCCTGTCCCAAGTGCAGACCCTTTCATGTCTGATCAAACACTTTCCTCCTTAGTTCTCCCCTATGTGGCTTTTTCTACCTTCCATTGTCTCTTCCCTTGCACTTCAAACCAACTCATCTCAACTTCTTGGTACCTCCTTCTAACATGTTTTGGTGTTTTTTTTTTTTGTTTTTGTTTTTGTTTTTGTTTTTGTTTTTGTTTTGCTATATTTCTACAACCACTTCTCCCTTACAGTACCATATCTAAATTCCTATTTTGTGTTTTTGATATCCTAAAATGTTTCTGCTACTCATGATATTCTGCTCCAGCAAACATTTCTTTAGCTATCCAGCAAATGTGACTGAAATCTAGATCTTAGGTCATTCTCACTGCCATGATATATTTTTTCACACATTCTGAATCTTTATCATTTATCTCTATGAATTCTACCTATCTTTCAAGTTTAATGGGATACCACCTCTTCCCTGAAACCTTCTCTGACCCATCCTGCTCTGCCTGGACTCTTTGACTCTGTTCCTCACATGCAATTCATCACAGTTGAGCCTTAAAGGTTTATGTACTTGCTACAGCTTTTAGCTTAATTTCTACACCTAAATTGTAACCTACCGTTAGGCATAGAGTAGTCTTCAATAAAAACTTGATGGATTTGAATATACTTGGACCTTTGCTTTTCTATGACGAGTCTTACAGACTTACGGAGCCTGGATGGGCTGTCAGAGCAGGTCCTTGGCTGCCTGGATGCTCTGTATCTAACTACCAATATGAAGTCTGTTAGTTGTTAGTGATGTTTTTGGATAGCTACATCCAGAATGCCTGAAGCCATGCCATTGTGGCATCTGATCCCATCAGATCTCAGAACCTAAGCAGGGTAGGACCTGCTTAGTACTTGGATGGGAGACCGCCTGGGAACACCAGATACTGTAGGCTTGGGAGAAGGACCCAGCAATCCACTCCCAAAAAACAATCAGCCATTGAAAACCCTATGAATAGCAAAGAAGCACTGTTAACAGTGTTTCATCTGTTGTACATAGGTTCGCTATGAGTTGGACACTGACTTGATGGCACCTACCAAAAACAACAACACCCAGAATGGATCATTTACCAGTATTCTGATTGCTTCCTAGGAGGATCCTAGTATAATTGAGCTTTCTTTTATGTGGGACGATGTTTATTATAAGTAGGTCAATGTTAGGAAAACTATGTTGGTGAAGTCCAGGTACAATGGTCACAGTGGATTGAAAGTCATTCTAGACCATAAACATTAATTGACACTACCTGACTCAAAGAGAAAATCTTGATCCAAAGTATAGATCTACTCTGTATCTTAGAAGGATTGACTTTTCCATTACTTGAGTGGGTGGTGTCAGCAATGTAGAATGCATGGACACTGAGCTGAGCATTAGAGGGTCTAGATTTTGATTAGCTCTGCTCATAGTTTATGAACTTGATAGGTGATCTAGGAAAAATCACAACATCCCTCAGAGTCTCAGTTTCTGCGCATGTAAATAAAGAGTTTGCAAAAGATGGTCACTAATGCTCTATAAGCATGATACAGATGCATGAAAGAAGTTGCTAGAGTCTGCTTTCCATTCTTAGATAAGGGATGTAGAGAAAGGAACAGTATCATGCTGTAGAAGTGGAGACAAGGAACTGTCTTGTCTCTATCCATCTAAAAAACATCAATTGAGAACCTACTCTGTGCTAAGCTCTGTTCTAAACATCAGGATATGCATACTGTGTCAACTAAACAGGGACTGCACCATATGGATACACAGGCTCTGCACTGCTCACTGCCACAGAGTGTTTCTATGTAGACTATGACCAGCATGGTGGGGAATGTGTTATGAAGGAAAGGAAAGCAGGCTTGGAGACAGACCATGATGGAAGGTACTATTTAGGATACAGTTTCAAAAGGAGGACTTTCTGCTGAGGCATTATTTAAATAGTCTTGAGTGAAGAAGGAAACCAACTTCACAAGTAATCTGGAGAAAGATCATAGTGGGCAGTGGGTCCTGATATGGGAATGAGCTTGAAGTGTCTGAGGAAGAGCTCATAGATGCTGTCCACAGCTACCTCCAAAACAACAATGGCATCACCAGCCAGGTAGCAAAGGCATGAGTACCTTAGGCTTCTTGTCTCTACCATTTCCTTTGACTACCTTTACACATGGCCACATAACACTCATTAATTCATAAATTCACTCATTTAGCAAATATTCAATTAGCATCAATTATAGTGCCAAGCCCTGTGGAGTTTTCCCTGCTGATTTCGCACTCTCCTAGGATTAAATAAATGCCACTCCCATTCTCTTAAAATCAGAGTATAAAGAGTGTTCTAGAAAAATACAACAAAAAGCATAGTGGAGGGGGCTCCATCAAATATATCTCAGGCAGTCAATTTGTCACTTGGTCTCAGCTCTCAACATGGAAAGGATTTTTAGATGAGGTGCTACATCAGTCTCTGTCTTTGGTTTCATCACAGAGAACTTTTGATTTCCATTTTATAAAATGCTGCATTCACTTATACATGATAGAGTTCATGATGAATGTGGTAGAAAGGCTCAATCAATAATTGACTAGTCGATGCATATTTATAAGGTCCTGGGAGAGATATGACAAAGAATGGGCCCTTTCCACAGATAGGAGGACAAGGCATGCAGGCTAACTTCCACAAAACTGGAACATAACAAATGCTCAAAGATTGGGGCAACAAGAACATGCTGAAAAAATTGAGGGGAAAGAAATCAGTGTGGTCTCAGGTGTTTAAGAAAGCATTCAGAAAACTTCGACTTCAGTATGAGCAGGATTTTGCCAAATAGAATCAGGAAGATAAAAGGATGGGAATAAGACTCACAGATGGCAAGTTCGAGGGGCTGGAAGAAGAGCAGGGAATCACACAGCATGAGAGGATTTGTTGGGTGTTCATAGAAAGGACCCCCTGGCCAGAGTCTCTCTGGCCAGCCTGGGAGACTGATCTCTGTCCTCCAGGGCTAGTGACCCTTAGCTGACACCTGGCCAACATCCTGGTTACTCATGCATCCCCCTCCCATCGTGTGATCAAAGATGACCCCTGACCAGCTAGACCCTATCCTGACCACCTCTACTTTGATTGGTCAGCCTGATTGGCTCCCAAAACAACATCTGTGATTGGACTACTCCATATCTTATCCACCTATCCAAAGTGCACCCCCAAATCATCCTTTTTACATAACTGCCTTGCCTGGCAGGTATGGCAGTTTACCTGTCATACCTGCCAAGCAATGCGCCCTGATTGGCTACTCCCAGTACACACCCCCTTCTAGGAGCCTACATAAACAGGCCCCTGGACACCCCCCCCACACCCCTACTGTTCTCCACTTGCTATCCAGACCCCATCTCCTTGATCCAGAGCTCCCTAATCCTATGGTAGACTTCAATCAAGACACTGTGTCAAGCTCAGGGGCCCCGAAGAGCCGAAGGCACCTAGCAAGACACAAAGCACCCTCCAATTCCTCCCAATCCTGGGAAGGAGTGGGGTAGAGAAGGCGAGCTGTGAGAGACAAGACCAGTGGACCTCCGGTGCCTCCTAGGGAACACCAGAGCTGCTTAGCATAAGACCTGTAACATCAGTGAGGTAGCAGCATCTCGTGCTGCCACCCTCTGAGCTGCCACTCACAAAGGGCTGCTTGCTGGCTGCTTCTTTCTGGGGGAGCAACCTAATAAAACTTCCTGTTCCCTTTTGTTTAGAAGGTCTCCCCCCCCAGCCAAGCTTCCATCCCTATCCTGAGGGTTCTCGACACCCAACTGGTGTCAGGGCAAGGCTCTGATTCCTGCCAGGCCTGAGCCAACCCCTGACAAGGATTGGGGTAGCAGATTACAAAGCTTAGCTATTTTTTCCATTGTTGTTGTTGTTGTTGTTGTTGTTGTTATTAGATGCCATTGAGTCCAGTCCGACTCATAGTGACCCTGTGTACAACAGAACAAAACATTACCCAACAATGTGCCATGCCCCACATTATGTTAGTGCTTCTCTGCTATTTATAGGATTTTCGGTGGCTGATTGTTTCAGGAGTGGACTGCCAGGTTCTTTTCCCAAGCCTACAGCACCCAGTGTTCCCAGGTGGTCTTCCATCCAAAGACTAACCAGGCCTGACCCTGCTTAGCTTCTAAGATCAGATGGGATCAAATGCCAGGTGGTATGACTGAGGATAGCTATTTCCATTAGACCTGGGAAAATTCCAGGTACCAAATTTAAAGGTTCATTTGGCAAACATGAGACACCACCTCCTACTCCTTCATTGTAAACCTCATTACAGCTCAGTCCAAAATTTTACCATCAGCATCACTTATATAACCATAGTGGCATCTGCAAATTTTAAAGGGATATACTTGAAGATGCACAAGGCAGGTGGCATGTATGCCTCCAGTCAGCTCCCTGAGCCTGGCACAGCACTTGCCACATATGAGATGCTGAGAAAATTCTTACTCAGTTAATGAAAAAAATCAGAAAATCAAATCCATCTTCTCATTTGAGCTTCATAATAACACCTGGAGAAAGAAGGCCAAATGTTCTTATCCCTAGGTGAGAGAAGCAAAGGCCAGAATAAGTATGTGGTTTGTCCAAACTTTATCAAGTCCTGTGTGTCATGGTTTGAATATAAAATAGACCCCAAAGGTCATGTGCTTTAATGTTTGGTCCCAGGTGGTGGCACTATTTGTGGAGGTCATGGAACTTTGGCAGGTGGGATTCTTGCTTTGAGAAAGTGGCTCTCTAGAGGTGGGCTTTTGGACGTTTTTTATCCAGATCCATAGTTCTGGTTGCTCTCTGCCTCCTGCCCCACCATGCCATGAGGTTGTCTGCCACAGGCCCAGGTGCCTGTTTAGATGCCTGTCCCACCACCACCATAATAATTTTGCCGCCATTATGGACATATCCTCTAACTGTGAACTCCCAATAAACCTTTTCCTCCATAAGCTTGTTTCAGTTTGTTTTTCTGCTACAGCAACAATAGCTGACTAATACACTGTTTTACAGACTTTATATTAAAAACTACACTAAACTAGGAAGAGAAGACCAGGAACTAATGAACTAAGAACTTCATTTTGCCATCTAACTTCTCTGGACTTTAGTTTTCTTTCCTGTTAAATGGGCACAGTAACAACTTTCATTGATTCCAAGATACACACACACACACACACACACACACACTTGTACAATTTTATTTTTATGCCTGTGAATTCAGGATGTGTCTTTTAATTTGCAGTATTTCTCTTACATTCTTGGAATATGGTAACCTCTGTCCTGTCTGCCTGCCTGCTAGAATGTGAATATGAAAGTGCTTTGTAAATTGGCAGGTGTTGTAACAAATAGGCAAAGACCAGTAAAACAGAGGCTACTACTAGCATTCCTCAATATCTGGTCTTAATAATTCCTCATCACTGGAGAAGACAGTTCTGAAGTGAACTCTGCTTATAGTCCCTGAGCAAGCTCTGTAAGAGAGGATTAAATGTCATTAACCCAACAAGCAAATACTAGTAAGTCTGAGACACCTGGTACAAATCTATTCTATTGATTAAAAGAATTAATGGTGTGAGAAACTATGAACAGACAAAAAAGAAAGGAAATGCAATCCTTTTCCACAAGCCCAGGCACAGATCAGACATTCATTGATTTCTTTTTCCCTGTTTGCACATACCTGTGGTTCCACGGGGGTGAATTCCAGGAAGGAGCCCCTTATACACAGGGACTCCTGGGTAGCAAATGAGGCCTTGCCAGACGATCCTCTTCCTCTATGCTACTCCACAATCACCTTTGACTTCAGTGGCCACTAGCCAGGCAAACAATGCACAGGGACTGATGAGAGGGCTGACAATCTCTACTCTGAGTCTGCTTGAGCACATGGAAATTTACAGACACTAAACTGCTTACATTGTTTGTACTTTGCCTCTACCACCCACAGCTGTGAAAAACAAAAGAGTCATCACTGGGGAGAGAAATGGGGGGATGAAATGAGTACCAGGGCTGGTAGCAGGGTGAGACAAGTTGGGTGTCCTGTGAAAAATTGGAGCAAAATTTAAGGAGGAACACACTCACTGTTGGTTGGAAGTAGAGACTTCTCATGTTCCAGATTTGCCACTCACCCCTACTAAATCTTCTACAAATCTTTGAATATCCATGGGCTCTAATACCTCCAAACATATACGATAAAGCTTCTAAATGGTTTCATGTTGAATTATAAAACTTTTTACATCACTTAATTATAAATTTGCCTACAGCTGTATTACTGTGGCGTCTGGTCCCACCAGATCTCAAAAGCTAAGCAGGGTCGGGCCTGGTTAGTACTTAGATGGGGGACTTCCTAGGAATACCAGAGGCCAAAGGCTTGGGAGAAGGACCTGGCAACCCACTCCCCCCAAAACATCAGTCATTGAAAGCCCTATGGATAGCAGAGAAGCACTAAGTATAGTGTTTTGCCTGTTTGGGGTCAGTATGAGTCAGATCCCAACTCAACGGCACCCAACCACAGCAATTATAAATCTTGTTCACACATACTTTGTAATTTGCTCTCATTACTACTTGGAGGTTTATTATTATAATTATTATAATGTGTTGTAAAGAAAGAATCTAATGCTAAGATTGTAACCTGATGAAGAGGCTAGAGACTGATAACCAACAAGATGCTACTCCCTAGAAGTAAGTTGCTACAAATTTTAGATTTTACTTGTATTCTTATTATTTTGTTGATGCATAACATTTTAAAATTAAAACAACACTTTTGTCTTATCACCTGGGTCTTAAGAATGATAGCAGTGACTGTACAAGATGTTAACCAGGAATTGCATGTCTCCATCCCATGGACTATTGATTTAATAAGGCATGCTTCAGGTAAGGCAACATGGGCCTTCAGTTTTCAGGAGCATGTAAAGTAGAAAAGTAGGGTGTGCCACTGTGAGAAAGGAAAACAAAGAAGGTGGTTTGCTATTATATGAGAGTCAGGAGAGACACAGGGATAAACTGGATTGAAAAAGGTTACATACACTTCACAGGAGAGTCAGTCACCTGCATCTGAAGATATTTAAATTGGAAAAAAGCAAGATTCCCCATTATTTTTCTCTATTAAGAGGAGACAAGTTTAGGGAACACTTCTGAAATGGTGACGTAAGGATTCTGAAACTATGATCCAACATAAAAATAATGAGGTTTTTTCAAAATTATAAAAATCTGTTCTTTTAGAACTCTGGAAATCAATCAAAGGCTTGTGACAACCCCAGGAGCATTCCTTGGGAAAAACGGCCAAATGGCAATGAACAGTGAGATTTACGATATTTCAATTTGTCTTTTGTCTCTCTCTTCAGTTCCATGGTAGTCTTGAAAGTCAACAGCTTTCCAATCATGATAGCTGTGAAAGGTGGCATCCTAGCAGCCACTCTTAAAAGAAATAATGGTTTTGAAGCTTCTCCAAAAGGCTCATCCCCAGAAAATTATCACTATTTGATCTGCTGATGGCTTCCTGGAAAGACTCTTTCACAGGATTTGCAGGATTCGTCTTTATTTTACCTGGCTTGGCACTAACAGACTTATCCCCAGAGTGTTTGTTTAAAAAAAGAAAAGAAAAGAAAAGAAAAGAAAAGAAAAGAAAGAAAAAAAGAAAGGAACAAAGAAAGAAAAAAATCAGTGGCAATCGTTTAACATTGCAGCTGCTCGATATGGCAATAAAAGGTGAAGTTTACTGAAACACTTGAAGTTCTGGGAATGAGATGTCATGGGGACCCTGAACAGCTCTGATGCATTCCTAGTAATTCAGAATACCATGTGCACACATAGGACTGTGTGCAAGCCCAGGAAACCTGAGAGGCTTTAACTTTTCACTTTTGACAGACACAGAGGCTCTGTACAAGCAGGAAATGAAGACTAACCCAGAGCTCAGAATTCAACCCCAACACACAACAAAAGATGACAGACATTGTTAAAGGCATTTAAGGATATCTGTATCTAATTACTTGCTTACCACTAAGTTCACCAGGAAAGACTTCACTAGCCATACACGATGAAGATAGAGACCCTACAGAAATAGTCTAAGAGAGATACGAAGCAAATAATTAAACCACAACAATTAGAAAGAAAAACATACTTTGGATGGGAGAGGAATCTGATCGCCAAAGTTATTGCATACTATTATTTAAAATATCCAGTTATCAATAAAAATTGTCAGACATAAAAGAAATAGGAAATTATGGCCCACATATAAGGAAAAAGGCTATATATATATATATATATATATATATATATATATAGTCTCTGAGGAAGCCTAGATTGAACTACTAGACAAAGACTTTAAATCAGCTACTCTAAGTATGTTCAAAGAACTAAGGGAAAACATACATAAACTAAAGTACGAAAATAATGTCTCGCCAAATAGAACACCATTAAAGAGGTAGAAAATAGTTTTAAACACACACACACACACACACACACCCATAAATACAGATTCTGGAGTTGAAAAGTGCCATAAATGAAATGAAAAATTTACTAAAGAAGCTAAACAGTAAGCTTGAGTTGGCAGAAGAAAGAATTGGTGAACTTAAATATGGATTGAGTGAATTTATCCAGCCTAGGGAACAAAATGAAAAAAGAATTAAAAAAAATTAACAGAACCTCAGTAGCCTGAAGAATGTCATCAACCTATACATCATAGGAATACAACAAGGAGATAAGAGAAAGAAAAAGGAAAGAATACTTACAGGAGTAATGAAAAAGCATTTTCATGAAAAAATCTATCTACATACCTCAGAAGGATAGTACTCTACGACAAATTTAAAGAGTTTCATATCTAAACATATTGTAGGTAAACTATTGAAAGACAAAGAATCTTGAAGGAAACAAGATAAAAGTGATGTATTGGGTACAGGGGATCCTTGATAAAACTAAGAGATGAATTATCATGAGCAGGGGGCCAGAAGACATGAGATGATGTATTCAAAAGGCTTAAAGAAAATAACTGTGAACAAAGATATCTATATCTAGTGGAACAATCCTCTAAATTTGAAGGAGAAATTAAGACAATCTTGGATAAACACAGTGAATTCATTGCTAGCAGATGTGCCTTACAAGAAATACTAAAGGAGTCCTTCAGACTGAAATGAAATGATGTTAGCTAGAAACTGAAGTCTTGATAAAGAAACAAAGATTACTAGTAAAGGTAACTTCATAAGTTAATGCAAAACAGTCTATAAATGTTTATAACTCTTTTTCTTTCACATATGTGACTTAAAAGCAACTACATAAAAAATAATCATCGTGACAACACCATGGGGGCATATAACTATAAAAGAGAATAGTTTTTATATACTATTAAAATTAAGTTCACATTCATATGTATTCAATTGTTATAGCCTGCAGCCATACCACTGTCAGTTCTCAGAATCAAAGCAGAGTCGACCCGGTTAGTCTTGAATGGAAGACAATCAGAGAATACCAGGTGCTATAGGCTAGGGAGAAGGACCAGGCAGCCCACTCCCGAAACAATCCACCAGTGAAGGCCCTATGAATAACCGAGAAGCACTGACAATAGTGTTGGGCATGGCACAGTGTCAGAAAGTGTTTCCTCTGTTGTAGATAGGGTGGTTATGAATTGGACCAGACTCGATGGCAACTAACAACAACAAATAATTGTTATAAATTACAATGTTAATTATAAACCCCAGAGCAACCACTAAGAAAATAACCAAAAATATATGCTAAAAGAAACAAGAAAAGAATTAAAATAGTGCACTGGAAAATATCTATTTAACATACAAAAAAAGCAAGTAATGGAAGAATTTTTAAAAAGTTACATAAAACATATAAACTTTAATGACAGTTACCCAGAATGTTAATAGACTAAATAGTCCAATTTAAAAGAAAGAAAAGGGCAAAAAGAATATTAAAATAAATTATCAAATTATATGCTGTCTATAGGGACACACTTTAGATTCAAAGGCACAAATAATTTGAAAGTAAAGGGTAGAAAAAATAGATATTATTTTGGATACAATTAGTAACCAGAAAAGAACAGAACTGGCTGTACTTATATTGTAAAAGTAGATTGTCATACAAAAATTTCTACAAAAGACAATGAAAGCAATTTGATGACAGAAAGGTCAATTAATCAGGAGTAAATACTAATTATAAACATACACCTGCAGCCGTAGCACTATGGTGTCCAATCCTGTCAGATCTCGGAAGCTAAGCAGGTTTGGACCTGGTTAGTACTTGGATGGGAGACCACGTGGGAGCACCAGGTACTGCAGGCTTGGGAGAAGGACCCGTCAACCCACTCCCAAATACCAATACAATATTGAAAACCCTATGAATAGCAGAGAAGCACTGACAATAGTGTTTCGCCTGTTGTATGTGGGGTTGTTATGAGTCAGATACCGACTTGACAGCACCTAACAAAAATAACATGAACATATACATATGCAGTAGAGCCCCAAAACACATGAAACAAAATCCATTAGAACTGAAGAGAAGAATTAACAATTCAATGATAATAGGTGAAGAATTTCATACCCCATCTTCAGTAATGCATGAAACAGTTAAGCAGAAGACAATCAAGGAAATATAACATTTCAACAACACTATAAACCAATTAGATCTAGGAAATACCTATAAAACAAACGCCCCACCTAACAACAACCTAATATGCATGCTTAAATGGTTATGTGACCTTCTACAGGATAAGCCATATCAAAAAGCCTCAATAAATTTAAAAGGCTGGAATCACTCAAAATATGCTATCCAACCATGTGCAATAAAATTGGAAATCATGAGGGAAAAGGAAATTTTAGAAAGTAATAAAACATGAAACTTAAAAACACACTTCTAAATAAGCAAAGCCTGCAGCCATACCACTGCTGCATACGATCCTGTCAGATCTCAGAAGCTAAGCAGGGCCGGACCAGGTAAGTACTTGGATGGGAGATTGTCTCGGAACACCAGGTGCTGTAGGCTTGGGAGGAGGAGCCAGCAACCCACTCCCAAAACAATCAGCCATTGAAAACCCTATGAATAGCAGAGAAGCATTGACAATAATGTTCCGTCTGTTGTACATAGGGTAGCTATGAGTCGGACACCGATCTGATAGCACCTAACAACAACAAATGAGCAAGAGGGTCTGTTACAAGCTCAATTGTGTCCCTAGATTTTCATATGGTGATGCTATAAATGCAGAAAGAATCTTAAAGAGATGATCAAAGTTAATTGAGATCAAAAGCCAGGGCTCTAATCTTGTAGGACTGGTATCTGTGTAAGAAGAGAAAGAAATATCAAAGATCCTTCCTTCTCTGTCCATATGAACACAGAGGAAAGGCCATGACTTCCACCCAGGAAGAGATCCCTCACTAAAAACCAACTCTGACAACACCTTGATCTCAGATTTCTGACTTCCAGAACTATGAGAAAATAAAATTCTGTTATTTAAGCCACACAGTTTATACTATTTTGTTGTGGGAGACCCATTGGACTAATATAGGGTCACAGAATAAGTGTGAAGGAACACTTAAAAATACTTTGAGGTGAATGAAAATTGAAAAACAGCATGTTAAAATTTACAGAATGTAGCTAAAAATTTAAAATTGTGAGTGCTTATATTAAAAAGATTTCAAATTGCTACAGCTGTAGCCCTGTGGCATGCGATCCTGTCAGATCTCAGAAGCTAAGCAGGGTAGGGCCTGGTTAGTACCTGGATGGGAGACCGCATGGGAACACCAGAAGCTGTAGGCTTGGGAGAAGGACCTGGCAACCCCCTCCCAAAAATCAATCTGCCATTGAAAACCCTATAAACAGCAGAGAAGCACTGACAAGTGTTTCCCCTGTTCTACAAAGGGTCGCTATGAGTTGGATACCGACTCGACGGCACCTAACAACAACAACAACAACAACAACCCTAACCTTCCACATTTAAAACAATAGAAAAAGAAAAGTGCACTAAATATAAACCAAACACAAGGTAGGAAATGATAAAAATTAAAAGAAAAATGCACAAAATAATAAAGTAAAAAATAATACAGAAAATAAACAAAAGCAAAAGTCATTTCGTTGGAAATATTTTAAAAGTTGG
>VMDO01001340.1:0-160387 GCA_007922755.1 Pedetes capensis | reverse complement strand
ATTTTTGAAGATTAATTAATGTCATTTCTTCACAAACTCATAAATTGCTGGATGAAAAGATATTTCCTAGCTCATCCTGTGAGGTCAGTATTTCCCTGATACCAAATGCAGATAAAGACATTATAAGAAAAACAAATATTCATATTATTTAGGAATATAAATAAAGAGAATTGTTAATAAAATACTAGAAAAATGAATCTAGAAATATACAAAAGGAACTATGTATCATAATCAAACAATATTTGTCCCAAGAGTCAAAGTTTGGATTAATATATGAAATTCATTCTATATGATAAATATTATTAATATATTAAAACACAAAGCCATGTGATTATGTAATATTCATTTTCAGATCACATGATCTTTTATATAGAAAAGTCCTAAGGAATACACAAAGAATTATAAGAACTACTAAATTAGTTCAGTCAAGTTTCAGGATACAAGTCTAATATACAAAAACTACCAGATTTGTACTATTAACAGTAAACAATAAAAATATTAAATTAAGGAAATAAGCTCACTTATAATAGCATCAAAAAGGATAAAACAATTAGGAATACATTTAGGAAAGTACATGTAAGACTTGTTCACTTAAAAGTGCAAAGCACTATTTAAAGAAAGTCTGGGAATGGTGGTGCATACCTATAATCTCAACACTCAGGAGGCTGAAACAGAAAGACTGCTGAGTTGGAGGCCAGCCTGAGCTACATAGTGAGACCCTTTCTCAGAAGAGAGAGAGAGAGAGAGAGAGAGAGAGAGAGAGAGAGAGAGGAAGAAGCAGAAGAAGAAGAAGGAGGAGGAGGAGGAGGATGAAGAAGAAGAAGAAGAAGAAGAAGAGGAAGAAGAAGAAGAAAAAGAAGAAGAAGAAAATTAAAGAAAACTCAAATAAATGGAAAACATTCCATGTTCATAGGAAACACAATGCTAAGATGGCAGTATTCTCCAAGTTGATCTATATATTCAATACAATCCCAATCAAAATCCCATCTATATTTTTTGTTTTCACTGAAATTGACAAGCTAATCCTAAAATTACTACAAAATTTCAAGAGACCTTGAATAACCAAAACAATCTTCAAAGAACACTCATTGCCTAATTTTAATACCTCAAAGCAGTAATGATCAAGACAGTAGGACAGACACATAGATAAACAGAATAGAACTGCAAGCACAAACATAACCCATATACCTATGGCAATTTGTTTTCAACAGAAGAGCCAAGATAATAGGGGAAATAATACTATTTTCAATGAATGTTACTGGGATAACTAAATGTCCACATGCAAAATAATGAATTTGGAGCCTTTGCTTGCATCACATACAAAAATCACTCCAAAGTGGGAGCAAAAACACTGAAACTATTGCAAGAAAACAAAGGAGTGTATCCCTATGACCTTGCATTAAGCCTTGAATGGTTTCTTAGATATGACACTAAAACCACAAGCAACAAAAGAAAAAATATAGATAGGTTGATCCTCATCAGAACTGAAAAGATGTGTGCCTCAAACATACCATCAAAAAAGGAAAATACAACTTGTATACTGAAAGAAAATATTTGCCAATCATATATCTGATGATACATTTATGTCCAGAATATATAAGTCAACAATGAAAGAATAAATAATCAATTTTAAATGAACAAAAGAAAGTCATTTCTCCAAAGAAGATATAAAAATGTCCAAAAAGAATATGCAAAGATAGTTGACATCTTCCACTACTGTTTTTGTTGTTAGGTGCCATAAAGTCAGTATTCAACTCATAGCAACTCTGTGTTCAACAGGTGAAAACCTATTGTCAATGCCTCTCTGCTATTCATAGGGTTTTCAGTGGCTGATTGTTTTTTGGCAGTGGGTTTCCAGGTCCTTCTCCCAAGCCTGCAGCACCTGGTGTTCCCAGGCAGTCTCCCACCCAAGCACTAACCAGGCCTGACCCTGCTTAGCTTCTGAGATCTGAGGGAATCGGATACCACAGAGCTATGGCTGCAGGCCTTCAGCCACTAGGGAATTGAAAATTACAACCACAATGAGGTTCCACTTCACATACTCTAGGATGGATAAAATCAAAAAGACATACAAAACAAGTATTGGGTAAGAGTGTAGACAAAGTAGAACCCTCATATGTTTCAGGTGGAGTGGTAAAATGGTGCAGCAAGTTTTTTTAAATGTTTGGCAATTCTTCAAAGAGTTAAAATAAAGTTACAATACAACTAGAAATTCCACTTCTACACAGATACCCAAGAGAAAAGAAAACTTATGTCCACACAAAAGCTTGTATAAAAGTGTTCACTGAGTATAATAGCCAAAATGTGGAAACAACTTCAATATTCATCAACTAAGGAACAGGCAAATAAAATTTGGCAAATCCACACAATGGAATATTTTTCAACAATAAGCAAGGACGAAGTGCTTATACATAATAGACAATACACAAAGAAAACTTGAAGGCTTCATGCTAAAAGAAAGAAGCCATTTGCAAAAGGCCACATTTTTTTACAATTTGATTTATATGAAATGTCTAGAATAGCCAAATCCATAGAGACATAAAATGGATTAGTAATCACCAGGGAGTGTTAGGACAGAAAAATGGGTAATGACTACAAATGAGCATAGAACTTTGTTTTGGGATGATGAAAATCTTCTAGAATTATATAGTGATGATTATTACTCAACTCTGTGATTCTACTGAAAATCACTTAATTGTGTAAATTTACTTTTAAAATACCTGAAGTAGTTCATATGCCTCCATTCTAATTTGAAATGAAATATCAGTTAGGATTCTTTTGGTCAAAAGTAATGGAAAATCTAATGTCAACTTGCTTAGGCAATAAAAGAGAATTTATGGGCTTATATAACAAGGGGGCAATACCTCAAGAGTAACTTAATGCCAAAGGCTCAAACAATGTTGACAGGCTTTGTTGGCTCCTGATTGTGTAGACTTCAAGTCATATCAGGTTCAAAGCTACAGAGAATATTTCTCTGCCTCTTTCAGAAATCCTAGCAAAAATTTCACCTATAATCCCAGCACTCTCAGAAGGTTGAAGCAGGAGGATCATAATGTAGCCCAAGGCCAGCCTGGACTACATAGTAAAAATCTGTCTCAAAAAATAATAATAATCTCCATCACTGTGATTAGGCCATCAGTCCTCCCTTGAACTAATTATTTTCTTTAAGGAAGGCCCATGTTGGACATTTATAGCAGAGAGGGAGACTCAGCAGAAGTTCAATGACTAAGAGAAAATTCTCAATATTACTGTTAGCAAATGAGGAAAACAGATGAATGGATAGTGAGAAGCCACACAGCAACAAATATCAACTATCACCAGTTAGGAAAAATTTACCAAGATAGGAATTCTGTCCAGGGATAGCTTGTAATCTTGGTGTAGTGGCTACTCATATATATATATATATATATATATATATATATATATATATATATCTTTTCTTGATTCAAGCTCTTTACTTTTTGGATCCAAATCCTGTTTGAGTTATAATTTACATTGAATGATTTTATTCACTTTTATTCATCTTCCACCACTACGTTTTATTAGCCTACCTGCTTTTCTGTGGATTGAATAGTTGTCCCTAATGGTGGACCCTATGAATTTTATCTTATATGGAAATAATGCCTAACATTATGCAAAGATAGAGCCAAGAGATCAGAGTGATGCAGCCACATGAATGCCCATGGCCACCAGAGATTGGAAGACGGCAAGGAACAGATTTTACTTGAGGGCCTCCCATGGGATACTGCCCTCCTTCATTATAGATTTCTGCACTCTAGAACAGTGAAAAAATAAATTTCCATTATTTTGGTCATTTTAAACCACTCATTTTGTGGTAATGTCACAGTAACCCTAGGAAACTAACATACCCTGATATTGACGTAGACAGCAGAGTTTGAACAAACTATGTCTATTTTACAAATTTTGATTTTTAAAACATGTGAATATACTACAAGAATGTTTTTAATCAGGTATCATGTGGTTTTTCTATGGAGCAGGTGGGCTTAAAATATTGTTTATCTGCCCTCTCAGAACCTTTCTCATGTCTAAAACAAAACAAAGTAAAATGGCAAGTAAGAAGTCTAGAAAAAAAGAGCTCCCAAATTTGGATAATGTGAAACTAAAGGAAGAAATAAATCTGTATGAGAAGAGGAGAGTGATCTGTAGATACAAGAGTAGTAAATGTCAGAAGAAAGTTCTGTTTTCTTTTTATTTTTAGAATGGGAGAAAATCAACCATGTTTTGGACTTGACAGAGAGGAACGAACCATTAGAGAGGGGTTACAGTTACAGAACAGAGAGGATGATTGATGTGGGAAGTTTGTAAGGCAGCTCGTGGGGAGCAGGCCACCAGCAGGAGGGAGCTACATGGTATTCTAAAAGAGAAAATGGAAACTATGTCTTTAAATACTAGAGAAATTTGGTCAAGATGACTGTAGAGAGGGAGATGTAGGAGAGAGATTAAAAGGATAAAGACAGTCATACCTCATGTATTCTTGTACATTAGCCTGTATGGAGTAGAAGGTAGCATTTCTTCTGAGTAGGATGCTTGAGGTGAATGAAATGTTTTAGCATGATTAAGGGTAACTGCAGAGTGAACTCATGTAGGACAGGTAGACTCTGAACAGCAGACAGGTTGAACAGCCAGCTGAGCCTGGAGGACCTGATTAGCTGGTGGCCCCATTTTTAGTTTGGAGATTGCTCCAATAAAGTAGAATAAGATCAGAGGAAAAATTTATAGCACTGACTTAGGGGTTAGGTTTCCAGGTCTGTGCAGTGGAGAGGTATAGGTAATGATAAGAGAGTATTTCACATGTCCAGTGTTCAAGGTTAGTCAGGATGAAGACATTAGAGTATGAAGGTCCCCCTGGGACTATGGGCCAGGCACAAGGGAGAAAGCTCAAGTTAGAAAGTGACTATGGAGAGTTAGAGGTGGGTTTTTAAAAATCTCTGAAATTACTAGGGAAATCTGAATAAAATGTGTAGTTTAGTTAATAGTATTTTCCAAGGCTAGTGTTGAAAATTGTAGCATGGTTAAAACATTAGCATTGAAGAATGCTGGTTAAAGAATACACAAGAAATCTGTACTACCTTTGAAACTCTTTCACAAATAGAAAATCATTTCCATTCTGGTTTGAATCTAAAATATCCCTCAAAGATCATGTATTTGAATGTTTGGTCCCAAGCCCATGGCACTGCCCAATGAGGCTGTGAAACTTTGGAGGCAGGTACTAGATTTGCAGAAGTTGGTCACTGGGGACAGGCCTTTAGAGATTTTACCCAGACCCTCAGTTCCACTAACCTATCTGCTCCTGACCTGCCAGCATGTGAAGTTCTCCATTCCAATCCCAGAGACCTGGCCTGTCACCACACCTTCCTGCCTCTATGGACTGAGATCCTCTAACTGTGAGCCCCCAAAAGACCATTCCTCCCATAAGTTCATTTCACTGAGGTTCTCTGCCACAGTGATGCATGAACTGACTAACATAACTTCAGAATAAAAAGGTAAAAAACTCAAAAGCAGCCATCCACATGTAGAATAACCATGCATATGGAAGACAGGGAATACAGAACCCTAAAGAAGCATGAGGCCCAAACAAGTCCCTATTTGCCCTTACTTACTCCAGTTTGTCATTTCTGGGCTCCCACCAACTGGTACAGAACCCATAATTCTTCCCGATTGTACATCACGAGTGAGAAGGTATCTAGACTCAAATGATGTGAAATTCTCCAATGATGTGAAATATTGTACAATGTGTGCTTAATTTCTGTATACAACCAATAAAAACAATAATACACTGATTTCTGAATTTCAACAGTATCCACAACCTAAAGATCAGATTTGTGTTTACACTCTTGTAGCTGAAGAAGAGCATGTATTTTTATGTAAATATTTAAAATTTTTAATATAAACTAAACTAAAAATAATAGTCCTATAAATTTTTGTTTTTATATTTTTGAGATAAAGCAATCAAGTCAAATTCCTTTTGGCTAATTTTCTTTTCTAAAGACCCTATTCCCAAATTACTGTGTCATAGACAATGGAAGTAAAGAACACTGAGTTGGAAGCGTCCTATATCTTAAGGTTTCAAAGTAGTTTTCTTTTCTCTAAAAATGACTATTTTTTAAAAAATGAAGTAGAGTGGTTCCAAGTGATGACAATACTCAGATGAGTTCCTAAGCATGCACAACAGAAGTAAATTGGAAATGAAAGTCCTAAAACGTAAATTGTTGTTGTTGTTATGTGCCATAGTGTTGGTGTCCAACTCATACTGACCCTACGTACAACAGGCAAAACAGTATTATCAGTGCTTCTCTGCTATTCATAGAGTTTTCAATAGTGGATTGGTATTTGGGAGTCGGTTGCTGGGTCCTTCTCCCAAGCCTGCAGATCCTGGTGTTCCCAGGTGGTCTCCCATCCAAGTACTAACCAGGCCTGACCGTGATTAGCTTCTGAGATCTGACGAGATTGGATGCTACAGTGGTATGAAGGCAGGCAAAGACATAAAAGGATCGAGGAACTTTTCAAATTGTGAGGTAGCATAGTAGAGTTTTTAATTTTGTTTTTCATACCATAGCCTTAGAGGCACAAACTCAAAGCCAGGCTGCTAGGGTTCAAATCCTAGCTCTGCCTCTTAGTAGTTGTGAGATATTGGGTATTTAATATCTCTACACCTCATTTTCCTCCTTCATCAAATGGAGGTGATAGTAACACCAATCTCCTTGGGTTGCTTCCAGGACTAACTTAATATATGTAAAATCTTAATAGCACTTCTTAATGTTTCCTAAATACCACATTAAGTTGTTATAAGAACAATAGTTGTGGTTGACTTGGTACCTTTAGAAACAACTTTTAATACATGCCCTGATTCCATCTGGGGGTTCTTGTTTGTGTTTTGGTTTTCATTTCCAAACCTTAGAAAAACCTCATGGTCAGTATCCTTCCCATTTTGCAGATAATTTTACAATCACATGTGATGGCTATAAGCATGTAGTCCATAAAATTTGTCAAATCTACATCAGAACAATGGGAGAAAGACCCACTCCCAAAAATCAATCCGCCATTGAAAACCCTATAAATAGCAGAGAAACACTGACAGTAGAGTTTTACCTGTTGTACATAGGGTCACTATGAGTTGGATACTGACTCCATGGCACCTAACAGTAATAACAACAACAGAACAGAGGAAAATAAACCAGAGACTTTGATCCCAATCTAACATTACAAATCTGAGCAACTTCAACCCCTCTTCCCTCCCCATGCAGACTGTCCAGGCACTCACATCCCAGCTAGTCACAATTGCTCAGCATGCCTAGGATCTCAAAAGGCACTAGAAGACCAAAGAAGCATTCTAAGTCTATAAAGCAGAATTCTGATAGCCCCAGATCAGAGACGGTGGGGTACTGCAGAGAAAGTCATCTCAAAGCAGTGGTTACTTGGGGACTCTCTCTTTGGGACTCTCAATTGCAGCTAATTCCAGCTATGAGTTCAAACGTGTGGCTCCATTAGAAGAAAACCTCCTATCTAGTCATAAGGCGACTGCAGCCATACCACTGTGACAAAGGATCCCCTCAGATCTTAGAAGTTGAGCAGGGACAGGCCTGGTTAGTATTTGGATAAGAGACCTCCTGGGAACACCAGGTACTGTAGGCTTAGGAGAAGGACCTGGCAACCCACTCCCAAAAAACAATCAGCCATAGAAAACCCTATGGATAGCAGAGAAGCACTAACAATACTTTTTTGCATGTTGTTTTGCATGTTGTATATATGGTTGCTATGGGTCGGACACCAACTTGATGACACCTAACAACAACAAGTCATAAGGCAACAAAGCTACCTATCTCAACCCATCACTGCTAAAGAAATACACATTTAGTTCTTCTCACAAATCTTAAACATTTTTTCACTGATTCAGCTTCAAATTTGGCATCAAAACAATTTTTTAAAAGGAATTGCATGGGAGAGAATATGCTCCAAGAGTCAGTGGTGTATTTTTGGTCCCCTGACCCATATTACAATTTGTAAACTCAGCCCTCACCCTCAGTTGAGTGACTTTTTCCTGGGTACTTAACTCTGCAATAAAATTTAATCTTTCCATCAATCTTAAGCAGTAGATATTATTTTACCTTTTTTATAGATGAGAAAATACAAATGCAGAATTTTAAGCATGGGCCCAAGGTAAAAGAGCAGGTATGAGGGAAAACAAAAGGGAAGAGTTGTTAGAACCACCTGGGTTCTTGCCTTCTTATGATTCTTTCTCAAGTTCATCAGGGTTCTCCAGGGCCAAATGTAGCCATCTTCCCAGGAGCTGCTCAATGATGATTTGTGACGGAGTTAATTTTAAAATGGCGTGACCATCCCAACTCATCCACCTCTCAGTTTTAGGTGGTATGAGGATGTTTAAGTCTTACAAGAACAAACTCAGTGAGTTCACAAATTTAAGATGAATGTCACACATTTCCTTCTGACCATTGCCTGCCAATAAATATCCAAGTAATAAGAAAGAATTCATCATCACTCTCAGCATCACAATTCCAGAGAAAGGGTCTTAGAGAGATGTCCATTCCTCACTTTAAATCATGTAGGTCCATAGACCTTAAATAACTTGCTTAAAGTCATGTCAGTAATCTGTGCAGAGCCAGACCTGGAATCCATGTCCAACTGCTTCCTTCTCTGGTGACTTTCAGCCACACCATGATGCAGATTACATGCGATTTTATATCTTCTGATAGTGGAAAGATGTGGATTTGAAGAAGTGCTGCAGGAGGTACAAACAAAAAAGAGCGTCTCTGAGCAGTTCAGAGTGGTCAGGGCCAGCATGAATGACTGAGGGAATGAATGCATAAGTGAAGAGTCAATGGCCAAGTGAAAGATTCTGGAATCTAGATTCCAAGGACCCAGACCCTACTGTGGTATGACACAAGGGCCCCTGCAGCATCAGTGATTGTGTCTCCTTCCCATTCCTACACAAAATACCAGAGACAATCAACTTGTAAAGTGGAAAGGTTTATTTTGGCTCACAGATTTGGGGGTTTCGGTCTACTATCAGGCAAATCCATTGCCTCTGGGCCTATGGCCAGGCAGCACATCATGGCAGGGAGTGTGTGTTGGAACAAATTGTTCATCTCATGGACCTAAAGGAGAAAAAGAAAGAGACTTTGGGAGCATGGTCCCATTCCAGGGCATTTTTCTAATGACCTGAAGAAGTCCTACTTGGTCCCACCTCTTAAAATTTCTATTACCAAGCTAGGGAGCTTTACAAGATGCTGGGACGCACAAATCTACCTCTAAATCATTCCAGGGAACATTACCAGCGACAGTTGAGGTTGAGTTGGCAACGTCTCCAGCCTCATTAATAATCTGCCAGGTGAAATTATAGAGCTGATAATGCGAGGCAGCAAGAGAGGTAATATATACAGTCAAAACCTCCAAATCTGTGAGCCAAAATAAACCTTTCCACTTTACAAGTTGGTCCCTAGTACCAAGCTAGGGACCAAGCGTTTAGCACATGCACTTTGGGGGACATTAAGATCCAAACGATAGCAGTGACCAACTATGCATTTTCTAGATAATATAAAGATTGATTCCCAATGTCCCCCTAGTTGAGACTCTACCATAGACCAGGGATTTGGGAGTCAGGAGCCCTAGGTTTAGACCTAGCCTTGCCTGCCATTGTTGTACTGGTTGATGTGCCCTTTGCCTTAGTGGGCCTGGGTTTCTTTAGCTATAAGGTGGCTTGATTTAGCCAGATGATGCTTCCTAACCCCTTAGAGCAGACCCATGAAGTAGCCACTCCCTCCACCTACAGGGAAGATCCTCTAGTGCAGGAGAACTCAACACACAGGGAGTGCTGCAGGGGAATCCAAGGTGGGGAAGGGGAGACAGGCTGGACAGAGTGAAGGCTGGACAAGATCCTCATCTGCTGGGTGCTCCCATTGACACTCTCTTTGACACCATTCCATCAATGGCAGGCGGGGCCAAAGCAGAAGTTCTGCCATTACTAGTTCTACCCTTTGCTCACACCTGGAGCCCTTTGGGCCCCAATGTGTTGTCAGCCACACCCTACACCAGGAAGCTTGGGGTAAACTTAGGAAGTGGTTTACCTCAAAGCCAGAGGCAGAGCATTGCAGTCAAAATAATTAAACATATATGTGTGCAGCCTTGCTCCCAAACAAAGGAAGACACCATCCCTATTTTCCAGCAATGTAAAAAACATGTAACTAGGAAGCACACAAAATAGGTGGCTAAGGATCACTCCTGGGGTAGTTAAAGAACTGGGAACAGGTTTGCAAGAAATGACCAATCCTGCCTGTGAGGCATCCCCCTGTGCCTTGGGCTTGTTCTGACCAGCTGAGTGACCTCAGCCAACACACTGCCACATTCTGAACACTTTTCCCAAGTAACTCCAGTAGGCAGTCAAACAGATTGTTCCAAAATCATGAAGAGGCTTTTCTTTGAAAGAAATGAAAAAACAACTGCCCAAACATGAGGCATTTTACTGATAAGTAGAAAAATATCAGCACCCAGAACAGGATGGCTACCCCCATCTAACATGCTACCTGTTCCTCTCTTCCTTTCCCATCTCCACACAAAGGCATCTGGAAGGGATTACCTAGAAGGCCAGGCTTAGAGCCCATGGACATTCAGGCAGGATTGTTGCAGTTTCTTACAAACCTGTTCTCTGAAGCAGGGTAATTTTCATGAGCCAGAATAAATCCTTCCCATGACAATGAGTAATTTTTATAGTCTTTCTGCAGCCATCTAACTAATTGCACATCTCACATTTTACAGTTTTCCCTCCCACACCATTATAAGAGTAGTGGTTAGCAGCCATCTTGGCCTCTTCTCTCTCAGAACCTATTCAGAATCCTTAGGGGAAGAACGCATACACAGCAGGGGTCTATGCAGTCCAATTATCCTCTTATCTGTTTCTCTTGTTTTTTTCCATTCTTAGTGGTTAACCTAGCCAGTGGTGGTGGAGAAATTACACTTGCTCTATGTGAGCTAAAATCAGCCCTTTTCCCCAACACCTCTAGTTGTCAATTTTAAAATTTAACTCACCACTAGGCACGGTGGCGCATACCTGTAATCCCAGCAATTTGGGAGGCAGAGGCAGGAGGATCACAAGTTCAAGACCAGAGGCAGTCTGCATAATTTAATGAGACACCATCTCAAAAAGTAAAAAAAAAATGAGCTAGGGGTGCAGCTCAGTGGTACAGCACTTGCAAAGCATGCAAGTGTGAGGCCCTGTGTTCAATGCCCAGTACCGAAAAAAAAATTTAACTAGGCAAACTTTTATAAGCTGGATAGGTTTGGAGGACACAGAAAGACACAGACATTGGCATAGGAGAGGAAGCTAAACACATAAATGAATAAATGTCCAGCAGTGAGATAAAGGCACAGCTCAGCTAGATTTTGGGGCTAAATGGGGACCCAAAGAAAGAAGGCCTTACTCTCTAAAGAGCCAGGAGAGGGGATGTTTAAGTTAGATCTTGCAATTTGAGCAAGATTTCCCAAGCAACATGTGTGAAGGTTTACAACAGCTTTGCCTGCTTGGAGAACTACAAACATTACAAACACCATGGATAGCAAGCAGGGGACTGGGAGAGAGAGCAGGGCAAGCATCTGAGCTGGCCAGCAGAGCCAGACTCCTGAAGAGCTTGCAGGCCATGGAGGAGGTGTGGCTTTGACTTGCAGCAACGTGGGAACTTCAAAGGCTTTTTAAATGCTAAAGTAACCTAGAATTTTGGAAGACACAGGCCCATAGTGTGGAACAGGGGCAAGCTGGGGGAGTAAGAGCACAGAGGGAGGAAGTTTCATGGGCAGGGGCAGAAAAGATTTAAAAAAGCAACAAACCTCAAAGAAACACAAGCAGGAGACTCACAGGCCTAGGTGCCTAGTTTCTCTTCATGAAGAAGAGTGGCTTTGACTTGCAGCAATGTGGGACTTGCAGCAATATTCCTGGGCTTATTGTCCATATGGGCTGGGGGTTAGCTCAGTTGGTGGAGTGCTGCTTCTCACTGTCTGAGGACTTGGGTTCGAACCCCAGCACCACAAAAATGGGAGAAGAACGTGACAATCCACTCCTAAAGCAATCTCAAAACAATCAGCCATTGAAAACCTTATGAGGGTCACTGTGAGTTGTACATGACTCAATGGCACCTAACAACAGCAAGTACCCGAGTGGATATTGATACCATTCATCAAGACAAGAGGCATAGGAAGTTCAGAGGGGCAGAGAGTAAGCATAGATGTAGATATATAGAGCTGAAATTGTCAAGGAGACATTTTGTTTAATAAAAAAAAATTTTTTTTCACTGAGGACACCAAGTGCTTGCAAGGACATGGAGCAACAGTAATTCTCATGCACGGCTGGAGGAAAGGTACAAATACTTTGGGAGACAGTTTGGTGGTTTCTTACAAAGCAAAATATATTCTTATTTTATGATCCAGAAGTCACACTCCTTGATCTTTATCCAAATGAGTTGAGTCCTTATAACCTACACTTGAAGATTTACAGTAGCTTTATTCATCATTGCCCAAACCTGGAAGAAACCAAGAAATCCTTTAGTAAGTTAATGAGTAAATAAACTGTGATACATCCAGATGATTGGGTATTATTCAGCAATAAAGATAAATAAGCTACCAAACCATGCAAAGACACAGAAGAACCTTTAAGCTAATATTGCAAAGTAAAAGAATCTCATCTGAAAGCCTTTGTACTGTGTGATTCCAACTATCAGATCTGAAAGAGGCAAAACTACAGAGATTATAAGAACATCAGTGGTTTCCAGGAGTTTGCAAGAAGCAGGAAGGGATGGACAGGCAGAGCTGAAGATTTTTAAGGCAGTGAACCCATTCTGCATGAAGGATGTATGTCATTGTATGCCTGGGGAAGCTCATATAATGTACAACACACAATGAGTGAACACAAACATCAACTAGAAATTTAGTTAATAATCATGTACTAATTTTTTTGTCAATTGTAAAAACTATACGACACTAGTGCAAGATACTAATAATAGGAAAAACTGGAAGGATCTAGAGGGCATACAGGAACTCTCTGCTTGGTTTCTCTATAAACCTAATACTGCTCAAAATATAAAGCCTATGAATTTTTTTTAAACTTAAAAAATTCTTTTAAATTCTGGCCACTTCTATGTATACTTTTTGCCTTAAATCCTTATTGAAGTAAATGAAAATATGGGAAATATATGGCCAAGATTTAGCTTCTAATCAGCTGTCGGCATATAAAGAGACCCTCTTCAGAAGTCTAAGAAATGGTTTTTGACCATGTGAAGTTACATCACAGTAGAAGAGAAAAATCACAGAGAATCACCAAACGTGTCATTGGAAGGGGCTTTACACCAATTGCTCCATTTAAAAAATAGGCAAATTGAGTCCCAGAGAGAAAAAATTACTTCCTGTGTCAGTTAAATCATCTTTGAAAAGTTGTTCATCTAATATTTATAGTGTTGGGGGTTGGAAATAGATGGACGGGAAGCCAGGACTACCAAGTCCAGCAGAGTAAAGCATCAATAATCAGAAGGCAACAAAGAGTGTAATCATTGCTATAATGGAGTTGTGCTTGGGTGCAAGTACAGGACACCCAAGCTTGGGTGGGATTGCAAATATTTGGTCCAGACTGTAAGTGGAGTCTACAAAAACGGTTCTTCCCAAGGTGGATCAGAGTGGGAGTCCATGCCACCAGTTTTCCCTTTCCTTCTCCTCTTGAGCATAAAGAGAAAGATAGGAATGATTCCAGCAGGTTTGGTAGAAAACTAAACTGGACAATTTGAGAGTTCTAAAAGTAAATGGGCCTGCAGCTGTACCACTCTGGCGTCCGATCTCGTCAGATCTGGGAAGTTAAGCATGGTCGAACCTGGTTAGTCCTTGGGTGGGAGACCGCCTGGGAACTCCAAGTCCTGCAGGCGGGGGAGAAGGACCCAGCAGCCCACTCCCAAAACAATTTGCCATTGAAAACCCTATGAATTACAGAGAAGCACTGGCAACAGCGCCAGGCATGGCACAGTGTCAGAGAGTATTTCATTCTGTTGTATATAGGGTGGCTATGAGTCAGATCCGACTCAACAGCACCTAACAACAATACTGAGATGGTATTTCCAGTCAGCAAATAAAAGTGTTTCCTATCTGTGTTCTAAGCCTGTAGCAGTAGCCCTGTGGCATCCGATCCTTTCAGATCTCAGAAACTAAGCAGGGTTGGGCCTGGTTAGTACGTGGATGGGAGACCACCTGGGAATACCAGGTGCTGTAGGCTTGGGAGATGGACCTGGCAACCCATTCCCAAAAAACAATTCACCATTGAAAAGCCTATAACCAACAGAGAAGCACTGATAATAGTGTTCCGCCTGTTGTACATAGTGTTGCCATGAGTCGGATACTGACTCGACGGCATCTAACAACAACAACATCTATGTTCCTTGCAGGTAATCCTGATACAGGTAGCCCAGTGGCTTCAGAGAGGTTTTTTCCAGGTGTTCCACTTCTTTCTTTCTGGATTCCTTCCCCAGTGCACCACAGAGGAAGAATCCTCTCCCTCTGTGAGTCCCCAGTCTTTCTTGTCAGGGCAGCGAACGCTCACCTGCCTTCAGCCTATCTTACTTTCTCAGGCCTCACTAACTTGGCTTACATCCTCAGTGAGGCCCCTCAAACTCACTCCCACCCATCTTGGGAGAGATGTAGTTTTATCTGCTTTTCTACTTGGCTTATAAAAGAATCTTGAAAATCAGATATTTTATACCAAGCGACAGGCAGCAACTAGAAACTTAAAACCCAGTAAAAAGGTCTTCCTTTGATGAAAAATCTCTACCGTATGTTTGGCTATCTATCTGCTCTCATGTTAATTGAACATACAGAACATACACAAAGCAAAATAATTCCTTCAGATCTTTCTTTCATGGTGCTGGTTTCAAAATTTCAGATTCCAAAGTATTTCTGATGAGGCTTTGATGGTTTTGCAAACAGTTAGCTGTGTGCTGCTATCCCAAGCTGGCTCAGTGTTTCAGGTCAGCCAATCTAATGCTGAGTCAGGCGATGTCCTTTGACATTGCTAATGTGTTCGGGATCACCATGTCTCAGAGGACTACAGAAATCCTGACAGAGTGCATGATGTGCAGCTAGGATTTGAAAACTAAGGTGGAACCATAGGTTTATTGCACAGATGGCTGGCTAGAAAGTCAGAATAACTGGATCTTCCATCCAGCCCCCATTACTGGCTGATTTTGGGACCAAGAAAGGTATAAAATGTATGATCTTTAAAGATTCTTGTAAGCATTCACCTCTCTGAGCCTTCTCTATCACCCTGCCTAAATGTTAGGGAGCAAAAATGTTCTGTTGTAGTCTCTGGATAAAAGAGATCAAAGGAGCTAAAGTATTGTTTAAAAACCCACAAGGTCCTATATGCATCCTGGGACACCAAGCCAATGCCAGTTAGCCCAAGAGTTCTAGGAGATGACAATGCTTTATTTCCTCTGCCTCTTTCCACAGCCTGCAGTGCAGGAAAATGACTGTATTATTTTTATTGTTGTTGTTAGGTGCTGTCGAGTCAGTATCCTACTCATAGCAACCCTACCTACAACAGGTGAAACACTATTGTCAGTGCTTCTCTGTTATTCATAGGGTTTTCAATGGCAGACCATATTTTATAGGTGACAATTAATATGTATCTTCATAAAAATAATTTGAAAATATACATGCAAGCCAGGCATCATGGTTCACACCTGTAATTACAGTGACTCAGGAGGTTGAGGCAGGAGGATGGCCAGTTCGAGGCCATAGGCAGCCTGCCTAATTTAGTGAGACCCTCTCTCAAAAAGGAAAAAGAAAAAGAAAAAAGAGAGAGAAATATACACGCAGAAAAAGTTAGGGAATGCTCTAACATTGAAGCGTGTAGTAATGATTATGACTGCTTTGCCATCTTCTTCTAACCTTTCCTGTCTTTCTCATCCCTGGCCATCCTCAGCATGGTCTCCATCTCCAGCAGTATCGACTTATCTGGGGTTCCAAGAATATGGATTTTTGTAGAAGAGCCTCCACTTGGTTGCTCTGTCTATCCCTGCCCACTCCACCTGGCACACTCCTCTATTTCTGAATTCAATTTAAAACTCTCTTGGGTGGCCTTCCTGATTATTACGAATTAACGGTCTTCCCTTGGACTTCTAGAATCCTCATTGCTCTTCTCTGGCTTTTATTACAGCACTAACCTATTATCATTACCTCCTAGCACCTCTGTGGTCCTCAAATTGTAAAATCTTCAAGGGCAAGGATAGGGTTATCTGTCTCTTCTTCTCCATGGCCCCCACATGATGCCTTGCATTTAACAGTTTGCTAAACATTGGAGTCAGACAGTGGAAAGAGAGTGACAGCTTGTACTGACGCCTAGTACTGGCTGGTGAGAACTGTTAAATTTTCAAGAATTTTGTCAGCCAATATTAAAAATTACACTATGCAAACTTACAATTTAAAACAAAATTATAAATACTCAAAATCCGTCACTCCTGACAATGTTACAACTTTTTCTGTTATGTGTACATTTGGGGTTATTTGTCTGTCGTACCTGGACAATGGAGGTGTACAACTGGGCTGCTGTGTGTTGGTGTTAGGTGTTGTCGAGTCATGCCCAACTCATAGCGACCCTCATAGGGTTTGCAATGGCTGGTTGTTTTGAGACTGCTGCATACCTCTTCCCAACTCCACATTCAGTATTGTCACACTGGTAGCCACGGTGAGACTGTTTACACCACAGAAATCGTCAAATGCTGTGAATCGTGGCTTGGTTTATTGTTTTGTTGATTCTCTAGACTTAATAAAGAAAACGTCAATGCAAATTAAATTTAGTGTTATCATTACACTGTGAATCACACACACAAACACACCCACACATGTGCACTCACTCCTGAGTGCTTGAAACCATTATCCAATCTCTCATTGTCAGTGATAAGTAAGTGAAATTATGATGTGTGTCTTCCTTGTTTCACTTTCCTTATACTCATTAAATGTCAACCAATGCTGTATCAGAGAAATGTATATTTGTCAATTGCCATCATAGGATGGCTACAGATAAAAGAGTTTGGCAAAGGACAATAAAGCACTCTGTGAAAATCTACTAGCTACACAGAACTTACAATAGAGTATTTTATATTTTATTATTATTTATAAACTGTATCCTACCCATCCTTCATATCAGTAAGATATGTAACAAGTTTATGTATAAACATGAATATACGTAAAAGGAAGAAGGATATGGCAGCCCACTACCAGAAAAATCTGGAAACATTCAGCCATTGAAAATCCTATGAGGTCCCAGCGGCTTGGGAGGTGGAGGCAGGAGAATCGCAAGTTTGAGACCAGAGGCAGTCTGCGTAATTTGGTGAGACCCTGTCTCAAAAAAGTAAAAAAAAAAAAAAAAAAAAAAAAAAAAAGGGCTGGGGTTGCAGCTCAGTGGTCCAGCACTTGCAGAGCATGCAAGCTCAAGGCCCTGGGTTCAACCCCCAGTACTGCAAAAAAAAAACCCAAAAATCTATGAGAGTTGCTATGAGTCAGACATGACGGCATATAACAACAACAGAAGCAATTTTTCTCCACCCTGGAGAGCCCATTGTTATATATTATTAGCACACCACTGGATTCAGAAAGGAGAGACAACAGAGAGGGCTGAAGCAGTCAGAAAGGGCTTGTTATAGCTTGAATGCATCCCCCAAAGTTCACATGTTAGATGCTTAGTCCTCAATGCAATGAGGTTGAGAAGCAGGACCTTTAAGATAGTTAGATCATGAGGGCTTTGCCCTCCTGAATGGACTAATGCCCTTGTCATGGGAGGGGGATGGTTATCACGGGACTGGATTTCTGATGAAAGGACCAGTTCACCCCCTGTTCTCACATGCACATGTGCCCTTTCTTGTCCTTGTGCCTTCCCCCATGGGCTTATGCAGCAAAAAGACCCTCAGCAGGTAGGGCCCTCTCAACCCTGGACTTTGCTTCAAAACTGTAAGAAAAGAACTTCTGGCTTTTACGAAACCTCCGGCATCAGGTATTCTGTTATAGCAACATAAAACAGACTATGTCAGGATTCCCTGTGTGGAGGAGGTGAGACAAGGCATAGACCCTCTGGGTCTAAGAAGGAGACTTGATAGAGAAAATGGAAAGAATATTCCCATCTGACAGAACAGCACCAGCAGGGGTGCAAGAGTAAGAAAGGCTTGGTCTCTGCAGGAAGTGCAAGGTATCTGGGCTGCTGGGACAGAGGTGGTTTTAGAAAGCAATGGGAGATCACGCTGGACAGACCAGGAGGGGCTGTGTTCTGGAAATCCATGCAAGTGAGGTAGAAAAGTCTGGATTTGATTTAGCAGGCAATAGGGAGCCACCTCTGATTCTTGAAAAGGGGAGTGATGAGAAGTGAGCAGTGATTTAGGGGGATTAATAGGGCCATGGTGCTCAGGATGGATTAGAAGAGGGAGAGGCTTGCTCTAGTCCCTCCGGAAAGCAATTCAGGACTGAAGAGATGAGATCATGCAGCCCTGGCCTGCCTCCCCCATCTACTTTCTGTCTTCCCTCCCCTCCACCAAACTCAGCTACATCCCCCTCCTTCAAGCTTCCCCTCCAGCGGGCCTTTCCTCTGGAGTCTGTGATTAATTCTGTCTTAAAAGTATCTGGTGATAGATTCAAGGGGCATTTCATAAATTCTGACTCATTATGGGAAGCCTAGTTTAAAAACTTCCTTTTGTCTCGATCAATTATGAAGTGATAAAATCTGCCCTGAGCCCAAGCCTGCATCTTTTCTTCCTCTGAGATTTAGCAATGATCAGAAAAATCTAAGAATAATACCACTTGATTCTGCAGTTGTAGGAGCCCAAGAAGTAAGTAGCTAACTCGGTATTATCAAATGCTCTCCAAAATCGATCATATGAATTTCTTCTTTATTTACTCTCAGTATTTGTGTGCTGTGCCATCACATGTACACATATTCTTACACATACACACTAGCACCAGTATTTGGCAATGTATCAGTTGGATATTTCAGGTGTCATCATTCCTGTTAGCTTGGACTGCTGAGAAGGAAGAATACTCAAAAGGGAGTGATAAAGCAAAAAGAATCAAATTCTTTCCATTTGCAATCTTTTTAAGAATTGGTTTCTTTGAGAGCCACTCCATGGCTCTCACTAAATGATAATCTGCTTCAGAAATTGTATTTGCCTCTGCATGTTTAAGTGGACCAATCTACCCATCATACCACTTGAAGTGAGAGATATGTCTGTCTGATAATTCCATGGTCTCAGCACAGCACCATCTTTGGCTCAGAACTGATTGAATGACCTTCAGGTCACTGGTTGGGGCTGCAGGGGGTGGCGTTGCCTGAGGCACAGGTGATTAAAATGGTACCTCTGCACTCAAACTGCTCTGTGCTGGAACATTTGGGTCCTCAACCAATATTATCAAGGGAATTCTGGATCAGCGCTCTAAAAGTAAAGGAAAGAGGAAAACAGTAAAAGGAAAAATTGAATTTTAGAAAGAACATATGAGAATGGGATATGTGTGTCTAAATGAGCCATTCAATATGCTGGGTGCCAGAATCAATAAATACATTTACATTATTATGGGGGAAAAAAGTACTTAGCACTCAAACTGATTACTCAACCAACCTTCCAGAATGGATCATGGTTGAGTTCAAGGCACCACTGTACTTTGACTCAGTTGTCACCCATCTCAATGTTGACCTACTCACGTTTGGCCTGGGACATGGTCAGGGTATTAGTCAGCTTTCCATCACTGTAATGAAATACTTGAGACAGGCTATTTATGGAGTAAAAGGAGGCTTATTTTGGCTCACAGTTCTGGAAGTTCAAGACCAAGATCCGAGGCCAGGTGTGGTGTGTACACCTTTAATCCCTTCAACTCAGGAGGCAGAGGCAGGACGATTGCAAGTTTGAGGACAGAGGCAGACATGTGTAACTTAGTAAGGCCTTGTCTCAAAATATAAAGTAAAAAAAAAAAATGAGCACAGATGTGGCTCAGTGATTGAGCACTCACAAAAAGCATGCGTGAGGCCCTGGGTTCACCTCTCTAGTGCTGGGTGGAAAAGAAAAAGACCAAGATCTGGCAGCCCTATGGGTTTAGGCTCTAGTGATGGCAGCTCATCATGTTAGGAGTATGTGGTTAGCAAACCACTCATTTCTTGAACCAGAACAGAGAAAGAAGGATTGGTTCCCACAATCCCTTTTGAGGAAGACCACCAATGACCTAAAGACTTTCCACAATGTCCCATGTTTTAAATGTTTACAGCCCTTTCCAATACTGCCACCCTGGGACTAAACCCTGATGGACAGATCTTTGGGGGACACACATTGAAACCACAGAAGTCAGGTGCAGAAAAGATGCTCTAACTGCTCAAAAAGGAAAAAAAAATATCCAAAGTTAGTACTGTCTTTATGTTATTTTCTTTCAAAAATGTGATCTACTAAAAAAACTATATGCCCAGGCTTCTTCTTCTTCCCAAATTTTCTCTTCTTCCTAGAAGCTACCAGCACAGGCCCTTGAATGCATTCTCACACACACACATGGGCACACACATGGCGTTTCTATCCTGCCTTGGAAATGCCAACCCTACAAACATGTCTGCCCGAATTCCTCAGATACTTCCACTGTTGCTTTCCTCCTATGCTCCTGTTGACAACCCACATGGGCTTGGCTCCCTGATTTTCCTCCCTTCCAAGGACAAAAATAAAAAGTCATAAATGCCAGAAATGTCTAGGGGCTCAGTCAGCTCTTTCTCCTGGGTGATTTCTATGCTGGGCTCTGTCAGGCCTCTGGGACTCAGTCCCATGGAAGATCTAAGGCATATTCGTGCCATCACCTAGTCAATGCACATCTGTCCATCCATGGCATCAGCAAGCCCTTCTTTTCTACATTGAGCAAGGCACTTGAGGAACCCAAAGAATATAAGATATGTTTTCTACTTTCAGAGAGAGAGAGAAACTAACTTCTAACATGTGCACAGCTATTTGAGAATAATTCAGTATTAAATCAGGAGGCACCAACCAGAGAAGACAGAGCAAGATTGTCAATATGTGCCACATTTGGAGTCAGAAACATGGGCTCTTTCTCCCCATTCCCTTGACCCTCACAGCAAGCAGACCCGCAGATGTATCTCTCTGACAGCACCCAGCCATTTCAGTGTGTAATACAATTTACCCCTTGGCCCACACTGGATTTCCTAAGTTGAATATTCAGTAAGGGACAGAGACACTGGGGTGATATTTCACAAGCAGGAGGATGTACACTGTGGGCCTCTATAGTCTCAGCTCCACCCTGCAGGGTTGTCCATTTATTCTGCCCAGTGTGAACAAGCTGAACACTCATGACCCTGACCTCCAACAGATGCCTCAAGCTGAAACATGGGTTTTAACTGGGTTGTCGTATGTTTCAGTTGAGCTGTTGCTGTATTTTCTTTCATCTACTCTCAGTCTTATTCCTCTTCCAATGTGCAACACTAACAGCTCTGCAAACCATCCACCTCCCTGCAATTCTTTAATATCACAGACCCTCATCAATGAATTTTTTGGAGTCCAATGACTCCATGAGTTTAGAAAACTATGTATGTCTTTCTCTTGCCCCCAAACCCATTCTCATTTTCCTTAAAACAAGCAGAGCTTACTGTCTGTTTCAATTGCCTTTGACAGCCTATAGTAGCTAAATGGTAAGAAGTCATCTGTTGTAGTTTGTGTATATTTTGCTTACTGTTGATTGGGCATTTGCTTTTAAAATATTTATAAGAAGATATTTGCTCATTAATTTACATTCATTCAACAAGTATTTGCTGAATGTCCATCAGCACTGCTCTACACTTGTGTCCAGGCACATAGGACACAAAATTCAACAAAATCTAGCAAGTCCCTTTAGGTGCCCAGGTACTGGAGAGGAAAAGAAGAGGAGTTAACAGTCCCTAGCTTCCTCTAAGTAAGCACCATAAGTACAGCATGAAGAGGACAATTGCACATGTCCTTAGTTTTGTGTGTGTGTGTGTGTGTGTGTGTGCGCGCACACGCGCGCGCGCACGCATACACACATGCACATTATATGAACTCTGCCTGTTAAGTTGTTGCTGTTGTTAGGTGCCATTGGGTCAGATCAACTCATGACACTAGATACAACAAAAAGAAACAGTCCCTGGCACTGTGCCTTACCTGGCACTATGTCACTGCTTCTCTGCTATTCATAGGGTTTTCAATGGCTGATTATTTTGAGAGTGGGCTGCCAAGTTTTTCTCCCATTTTTGTGGTGCTAAAGATCAAGACCAGGGCCTCAGAGAGCACAGAGCAGCGCTCTACCAACACCAGCCCTTATTAACTTGTAAATGGACTCAACTATAGGAAAATAACAGATTGCCCTTACTGTATCCTTACTTTTTGCCAAACAATCCACCAGCCACTCAACAAACACCATTCAATCCTAATAGCAAAACAACAATGCAGGTGTTATTATTATTCCCACCTCCCAGACAGGAAAGCAATGCTCAGCAATGTGTCCCTTTGAAGTCACCCTGCTCTTGCATTCTGCTCAGCGGCCTCACTGCTTCCACCCTGTGTTTTCCCGCCCTACTTGTGGCACACGTGACTTTGCAAGATGTGACTTTGCGTGTTTCATAGGAATACGGTCATACCTACTCCTTAGGTAGGCCTTTGGCCTTCATGCCCCATGGACACCAGGGACTGTTCTAGAAGGGCCTCCTCTGCCCACCATCCTGCAAATGTTTTGCATTACTTGGGAGGTATCCCTAAGGACAATGCCCAGTGCTGGCCAAGCCTGATTCAGCCATTAGGGAGAGCTCATTACTTGGAAAGTCTCATAGCCTACTACAAAGTAAGGTGGCGAGAAATGAGGTAAATGGATAGTGGGTTCCTGACCTCCAGGAGGCAGTGTCTTAGCTATATCAGGAGGAGCAAGATATTGTCCCTCTGCCTTAGACCACAATTCTGCCTATGGCTACAGGGGACTTTCATAAAAAGATTTGTAGAAAAAAATTAAAGAAAATTTTGTGGACCAAGAGAATCCCTTTGGGACTTTATAGCACCATTAGTCCCAAGAAAAATCCTTAGAGAGAACAAGAAGTCACAGGGCCAGGCTGATGTGAGCACAGAGATGGCATTCTATTCTGAATAGTCACTAGCTCCACATTTGTCAAAGAGCTTATAAGCAGCACAAGAAAGTATACCTGGACATCCACGGTCCATAAATGAATACCCTCCCCTCCCACACTGCTTCGCGGAGGGCAATCCACCCTACATGGCCTAGCACATGTCCTACTCAGTAACAGTCACCATTTTTAACATGTTTCATATGCCAAGAATTTTGCATAGAGCATTCCCAATCCACACTACAACTGCTCAAGGTGAATGCAACTGTACTCATAACCAGAGGATAGATTGGCTCTCAGAGGGACTCAGGATCCCATGGCTGGTCTGGGAGATGGCAAAGTCCTTTTGATGACACCATGCTGCCTCTGGTGATGTCTCCCTTACTTAGAGAGGAGATGATGAGGAAGAACATTAAGAATCGGCAAAAATTTACCATCCTCAGCCAGACACAGCCTCAAGCTAAAAACTTTAGAAGGTGGCACCCAAAGAGAGAAAGGATGCCTGACAGCCTCTCACCTCTGAAGCAGAACTGGTGAGTTGACAAAATAAGCAAAACTTTATTAAAACTCTTGAACTTAGAAGAGGTGGATGAAGCATGTGGCTTTATCTTTCTTCACCCCAGGTAGGGTGACAGTGGATACAGCTATTCTCAGAATTTGGGGGGATGTCTCCAGGATGGAAGGACATATACCCACTGGGAAAGGGAATTCTGATGTAGGATATTAAACCAAATGAGTAAAGAGATAGATGACTCTTCCTATAACCTATCTGACCTTCATGCAGAGAACGGCATTAATTACAACCCCCATACTCTTGGAGTTAGGTAAATAGGGAAGACAAACAGCTCTAATCAGAAAGGGAAAGGAGCCAAGCCCACTAATTGGTGTCAGACCAAATGGAAGGTTAGACAAACCACTCATATCAAGCATGAGCGAGACCAAAAGAAAGAGTAATCATGTGCAAACCTTAAACATAACATGAAGAATGCAAAATTCAGAAAAATAGCTTAGCCTGGAAAAAAACGTAATCTAAGGAACAGAGTTAAAGTTCTTATACCTCACAACAGTAAAAACAGTTAAAAGCTTGAGCTTAATTTTTAAAATTAGCTTAAAGAGCAGTTGAGAAAACAAGGATATAAGATGTTTGCTGGTCTCAGGGAAAGTTTTGAGTTAGAAACAATACCATCATAGAACAGTAAATAAATAAATAAATAAATCTGAGGAAAGCCTGCAGCCTTACCAGTGTGGCATCTGATCCCGTCAGATCTCAGAAGCTAAGCAGGGTTGGGCCTGGTTAGTACTTGGATGGGAGACCGCCTGGGAACACCAGTTACTTGGGAAATGGACCCAGCAACTCACCCCACAAAAACAATCAGCCATTGAAAACCCTATGAACAGCAAAGAAGCACTAACAATAGTCTTTCACCCATTGTACATAGGCTCGCTATGAGTTGGACACCGACTCAATGGCACCTAAAAACAACAACAACAACATCTGAGAAAAGAGCCATTTTGCTGAAAATCAAAGTACCAGCATAGGACAAAGGCTCACGTTAATCCTAGCAAATGCAGAAGAAAGTAAAATGTTAGAAAATCAGTTGGAATGTCAGTGGCATTGAGGAAAGGAAAGACCATTGAACATATGACTACTTTGCATAATTGATTGTGCTGAAGTCGAGAATTCAACAAAGAGGTCTGAACATGTTTGCATGGATAATGGAGAATTTGTTCCCTGAAAGGAAATGATCACATACCTGACTGACTTGAAACCTCTGTGGAAGCTGAGACAGTAAGTTGAGTATGGAAACAACCATCAAAACCAGCTGAAGGTTATGAGAAGCAGTGGTGATGTCAGAAGGCCAGTGCAGCCCAGGCTCACCCCAAGCACCCTCCAACTCCATAAGCCACCTTCATCCCCAGCCAAGGCTTTGTGCAAGGCTGACCTTGAACACTCAGACTGAGGAGGAGACAAAACACAAGCTGGACTTGACAATGAGTGAAGGTGCAGAAAAAGAAGACATTACCATTCTGCTGGTCAAGACCTTCCTGGCCTGACAGAATTTCATCATGCTCTGGGTTGTGACTGACAGTAAACTCCACTCACGGTGGCCTAAGAAGCAGATCCCGAAGGAATTTCAGATTCAGGCACAGTGGGCTCCAAGGGCTCAAATAATGTCTCTCCATCCTTCAGTCCTGCTTTCTTGTGTGGTAGCCCTGTTCTCAGGCAAGTTTTCCCCTCAAGAGAAAGAGAAGAAAGTTGCTTGCTGGTAGCCCAGGCTTACATCATCACAATGCTTAGTCCAAAAGAAAGATAAAATCTTTACTCTCCATTGTTATATTAAAAATTCTGGAATTGAGTCTCTTTAGATCTGATTAGCTACTGTACCTAACAAAGCTCTTTGGCTAGGAGGGTCTAATTAGTCCTAATTAGCCAGGGCTCCCTCATAGTCCTGAAACCCATAGGGTGGGCTCTATTCATGGGATATGATGTGAGATGGGAGGAGGTAGCCAGGATTACATGTGTGCCCTATGGTGCCTGGCTTCCAAAACAAAAGAATATTGAGATGTTACAGGGGGAAATGCATGTCAGGAAAGAAAAATAATATAGGTCTACTATATTGAAGAATGGGCTGGGGTTTAGCTCACTGGTAGAGCACCACTCTGCAGTCTCTGAGGTCCTGGGTTCAATTCCCAGCACTGCAAAAATGGGAGAAGGACATGGCAATCCACCCCCAAGGCAATCCCAAAACAATCAGCCAATGAAAACCCTATGAGGGTAGCTATGAGTTGGACATGACTTGACAGCACCTAAGAACAACAATATTGAAGAATACCCATAGCCATACTACCCTGGGCTTTGATCCTGCCTGATCTTGGAAGCTAAGCAGAGTCGGTCCTGGTTAGTCCTTGGAGGGGAGACCACCTGGGAATATTTGGTGCTGTGGGTGTGGGAGAAGGACCCAGCAGCCCACTCTCAAAACCATCAGCCATTGAAAACCCCATGAATAGCAGAGAAGTGGTGACAATAGTGCTGGGCATGGCACAGTGTCAAGAAGTATTTCATTCTGTTGTACATAGGGTCACTATGAGTCAGACCCCGCCCTACAGCACCTAACAACAGAAACACATTGAAGAATAGGGCACATGCGCGCGCACACACACACACACACACACACACACACACACACACACTCATGGTTACAGACTTTCTCATGAACCGATAATGTATAAAGAAGGGCACATTCCCAGCACCTTCTTAGGGTAGCAGCAAGTCTCTCTCATAAAGTGTACATTAGGGTGATGCAAGCCAAGGATCCAAGGCTACTGAGAAAGCCTGGCAAAGACACCATCCTCCAAGTGGGAAATATTGTACCACCTGCAGTTCCCACAAGCCCACCACCGCCACTGCCATCAGCACTATGAATAGAACAAGGCAAACATCATTTGTCACAGGTGTGTTGCATATGGCACCATGCTAATAGAACAAACTAAAGAGAGCTTTTCCTTTTAAAGGCTCACCCTGGAAAACAGTGCAGGTAAGATCAGGTATAAATAATCGAGGGTTGATATAAAGGCTTGGAGCTGAGATAGGAATGGGGGACACTCGGAAAATCACAGAATAGGCATCCGTGCACTCTGCAGGTATTCATACTGGGTATTCATGCTGAGGTGGGAATGCTGCCCTAGGGATACAGTCTCTGATCATAGGAAGCTGAAGGCAACTTTTCCAAAACCACATCTTTTTTTTTTCTTTAGGTATGGGGCAGTCGAACCCAGGGCTTCACATATGCCAGCCAAGTACTCTACCACTGAGATACCAGTCCCTTCTTTTTATTTTTTATTTTAAGATAAGGTGTCACTAAGTTGTACAGGCTGCCTCTGGCCTCCAACTTGTGATCCTCCTGCCTCAGCCTCCCAAGTAGCCAGGATTACATGTGTCCCCTACGGTGCCTGGCTTCCAAAACAAAATCTTATAGAGGAGGAAGTGAAAGCCCAGAAGGACTAGGTACCATAACCTAGGTCATGAAACCAGTTAGCAACTGGAACCAGAATGGCTATTATCTGAGCTTCTGTGTGCTGGGGTTGTGAGAAGAACATGAAGTTGGAGGTCAACCATCCTGGGTTCCAGACCTGGCTCTGTCACCAACTGGCTGTAAGAAGCCCACCCACCTCCACCCTCTCTGGATCACATGCTTTATGGTGACCTCAAAGGAGTGAATCAGGTGAGTTGCACTGCCGCTGGCTGCTGACATCTGCTTTGTGAGCGCAGGAGTATTTCACGGAGATGTTTCCCCCGACAGGTTTATGGCTAGGCTTGGCTCAGTGCCTTGAAAACACTCATCATGTGATGAAACAAGAATGTCATCCTGCAGACTATCAATAAAGCACCCTGGCATTCCCACCCCCACCCACCATCACTCCACCCACACAAGTTCTCTCCCCCTCAGCCAGCTCCTTCCCCACATCCCAAAGATGTCTGTACCATCTCATTAGGGGGTGACATCCCACAGGATTTATTGCTCTGGATCAGAAGCGTGGCCAGAGCTTGTCTGTGGCTTGCAGACGCTTTCCTGTTTTGTGTTCCAGCTTCAGTATGGAGGTGAGAGGGAGTCATGTGACAGGGAAACCAGAGGGTGGGTTTGCGTTTGGACTAGCAGACCCGCTATATCGCTATATCGCCATCAGAGGGTCATCGCAGATCCTAGAACAAGGCATCGGTTCTTGCCTGCAAATGCACATGACAGACTTGAAAGAGGCCTGCTCTTTGGATCTCATCACAGGGGATCTATCCTGGGCTTCCCCTGCCTGGGGCAAGAGTGGATTTCCTGAAGAAAAGGCACCTGGACCTGAGTTTCTAGGATGCAAAGTGAAAGAGACACCACTATCCTGAATTTTAGCCCTGCACAGCCCTGGAGACATCCTGGGAGGGAAACAAAAGGTTCAGGGATGCTGTTTGGTGGGGGGTTCTTTTGTTTGTTTAATTTTACAGTACTTGGGAATTGAACCCAGGGCTTCCTGCATACTTTGCAAGCGTTCTGTCACTGAGCTACACCTCAGGCCCTTTTTAAATTTTTTTAATCTTGAGACAGGGTCTTGCTAAATTATGCAGGCTGCCTCTGGCCTCCAACTTGCCATCCTCCTACCTCTGCCTCCTGAGTCTCTGGGATTACAGGTGTGCACCACCTCACCTGGCTAATCGTTGATGCTTTTAAATAATCACAGTGCCTTCCTTGTATGTCTAAAAAAAAAAAAATCACATCATCCTTTCTCCCAATCTTTTTCATTCCCCTTGTCCAGGACACAGGCCCTAGTATTTGTGTCCAGATCATTCTCAAAGGATAAAGAAAGAAATATAGTTCCCCAAAAAGCAGGAAAATATATAGAGTGATTGAAGAACACTCTTGCCTAGGAACAATAATGTCTTAACAATGAAAGGTAACTAAACAACAGAGGCTGAAAAAGTGATCAAATCAGGAAATTCCAAGATTATTAAATAACCAATAAAATGACACATTGCCTTGGGAAAAGCTGTTGCAAAAGACTTCTTTAAAGTGTTGAAATGTAAAGATGTCCCATTGAAGACAAAGGTGCTCCTGACTCATGCCATGGTGTTTTCAGTCACATCATATGGTTGTGAAAGCTGGACATTGAATAAAGGAGACAGGAGAAGAATGGATACTTCTAAATTATGGTGCTAGAGACAAATATTGACTACACCACAGACTGCCAAAAGCACCACCAGATCTGTCCTAGAAGAAGTGCAACCAGAGTGCTCCTTGGAAGAAACAATGAGTAGACTGCATCTTAAGTATTTCAGACATTTAGTCAGGAGGGACCAATCCCTGGAGAAGGACATCATGTTTGGGAGAGTGGTAGGTCAACAACAACAAAAAAAGACCTTCAACTAGATGGATTGACACAGTGACTGCAACAATGGGCTTAAACATAAAACAGATTGTGTGTCTGGCAGAGTTGGGGAATGTTTCGTTCTGTTCTACATAGGATGGCTATGAGTTGCACCTGACTCAACAGCACCTAACAACAACTCATGAGCTAAGACTGTCTGAAACCACATCATCTCCTGACCAAACAAATGGGTACCATGTCCTTTACAACCTATCCTAAACACAGTAACACCATGGAACAGTGATACTGTTCCCAGAATTTTAGGCCAAAAGCCCAGAGCTGTGGGAGTGCCAATGCACTAGGCTTGGTAACTATCCCAATAATCCTATTAAAGAAACTAGTAATGGTAAAAAGCAGAGAGAGGAGAGAGGAGATGTAACCAATGTGCACATAAGGAAGAGGAACAAAGGAGGCCCGTAACCCCAGGTCCATTATCTTTAGGCAACTGACATGAGCTTTAGATTTAAATAAATGAAGAGTTGGGATGAGGGGCAAGGAGGGGCAGGAGGTCTGCATAATTGAGCAGTCGGGTCATGGCATGCTCTGGTTGATGGTTACTTTGGTGCTGCTGTGCAGGGCGGTCCCAAATGTTGTTATTGCTGACGTTACTTGAGGGATAGTTTCAGTCTCTTGTCCAAAAGATGTTTATTGGTCAACGTTCCTGCCATCCAAGTTGGCTGCAGGTTTATGACAAAGATTGGAGACTTTCAGGTTCTTCTTGGGGGTCTGGAACAGGATACTTGTGGACCCAATGCCTGTCAATCAAAGCAATTTTTACATGCCTGTTATAGCACAAAACCTACTTTGAATTGGGAACCAAGGATTGGTGGTTCTATCAGGTGCCATCCAGTTGGGTCCAACTCATAGTAACCCTACGCACAACAGAATGAAACACTCCCTGATTCTGGGCCAGGCACACCATCTTTTTTTAAGTTTAAGCCCATTGTTGTAGCAACTGTGTCAATCCATCTACTTGAGGGTCTTCCTTTTTTTCATTGACCTGCCACTCTCCCAAACATGATGTCCTTCTCCAGGGATTGGTCCCTCCTGATAACATGTCCAAATATGCATGACACAGTCTAACAATTCTTGCTTCCAAGGAGCACTCTGGTTGCAGTTATTCTAGGATGGATCTGTTGGTTCTTCTGGAAGTCCATGGTGGAGTCAATATTTGTCACCAGCACCATAATTCATAAGCATCAATTCTTCTCCTGTCTCCCTTATTCAATGTCCAGATTTCACAATCATATCATGCAACTTAAAATAGCATGGCATGAGTCAGGCACACCTTCAATGTGATGAGGAAGGAGTGCTTAAAGCCAAGCTCCCATGCCCTCTGTTTCTCTGGGAGATTGGACAACTTATTTCACTTCTCAGCATGCTTATTCTTGGCATAATAATACTATGTTTTACAATTACTGTTAGACACAGAGAAAATGACAGATCTCAAGGAAGAAAATCAACAGGGAGTAGCAGTGGTTGTTGTTGTTAGGTGCCATTGAGTCAGTGTCTGACTCATGGTGACTCTACCTACAATAGGCAAAACAGTATTGTCAGTGCTTCTCTGCTCTTCACAGGGTTTCCAATGGCGGATTCTTTTTTGGGAATGGGTTGCTGGGTTCTTCTCCCAAGCCTGCAGAACCTGGTGTTCCCAGGCAGTCTCCCATCCAAGTACTAACCAGATACAACCCTGCTTAGCTTCTGAGATCTGACACGATCCAACACCACAGTGGTCCCACTGCAGGCAGCACTGGTTGGAAATACTTAAAATGGAGTTGGAGGCCTTGTTAATTCCAGTCTTAGACATATCTACAGGTGAACCTTAAATATGGGCTGTAGATGTTCCCCCCATCCCACATGAGCTGATCTTTGAACAGGGACAAACATCACTTTCTTAAAACACTTTTTAACCTCTGCTGACCTTCTATGCAAAGGACCTTTAACCCTAAAGCACCCAGAGCATACAATGGCACAGAATCCCTTTATTCCAAGACAGCTTAACTTTTTCTAGCAGTCATACTTCCTAACAGGTGATATAAATTCCAACCCCTCTTGCTGCTTGAAGCTAAAAATACAACTGCCATTTTATAAAACCTCAGAGCATATTTTCAAGACTATGTAATCAGTGTTTTCCCAGATTGCAGTCCTAATTAGCTCCAAATCAATGTAATTTCACTTGTTCTCAACTAAGTTGATTTTATTCTTGGTCAACACTAATTTGAGAGAATGCTTTATTAGTTGCAAAGCACTGCCCAAATTTTAGTCATTGCTATGTCTTGTCCAGTTCCCATCTATTTGCATCTTGTTGATATGTCAAAGTAGTCATGGTCTATCTTCCACTTAGATTGTAAGCTTTTTGAGGAAGAGACTTGTATTTACTTATCTATTTATTTTTTGCAGCATTGGGCACTGGCCACAGGCCCTTGCATTTACTTTTGTATAATTGGTGTTCAATTTTGATCTTTTGTGTGTGTGTGTGTGAGTGTGTGTGGTGTGTGTGTGTGTGTGTGTGTGTGTGTGTGTGTGTGTGTGTGTGTGATTCTGGGAGATGGAACCCAGGGCGTTCCTCCATTCAGCTGCACCTTCAGCCCCTTTTTATTCTTTATTTTGAGACAGGGTCTCACTAGGTGGCACAGGCTGCCTCTGGCCTCAAACTTGTGATCCTCCTGCCTGTGCTTCTGAACTCTCTGGGATTACAGGTGTATGTCATTACACCCAGCTTCTCAATAAAGTTTTTGATAAATTAGTGGAGAAGGAATGACAGACACCCACAGATTGCTATTCTCTCCCTGCCAACCCAAGGAGCACTACTGTAAGTCTGTGTCAACACAGACCCAGCTGCTCTGGGTCATCCCTAAGGTACCAATTGGACCAGGCTATGCCAGGCTGGAGTCCAGCCATGTGACTTTGCTCACATTGCCCATCTGTTCTGTGGCTAAAGCCAGTCCTAAATTTAGCTGTGGTGACTCATGGACACAGGACTGCCCTAGGCCTCTCGAGTCATCTCCACAAGCCACCTGGCTACAGTCAATACCCCTCTCCCTCCACCCCTCCCTCTACCATCACCCCTGGGGGAATGTGACCTGGCCAACCTGGCCATGCTTGCTGGACCAGTCCATGGCTGGGCTGCAGGGCTGGAAGTCAGAGCTCACAGGGGTAGAAGCCCATGCAGGTGTCTTTCCCCTACCAAGTCACAGTCCCCAAGCCATTGTGCAAAGGGTGAGTGGCTCCCATCTGGAACCACTCCTTAAGGAAAGGGTGATTCAATCACAGTGAGACAAGGGGGAGGGATGGTGTGTGGCCCATGATGGGAACGTTGTGCATGTGTTCGCTCCATGTTTCAGCTCCGCACCTGTGGGACATCAGAGCAAAAGCTCAAATAAAGAGAGTCTATGACTCCTGAAGGCTGGGGTTTAGCTCAGTTGGTAGAGTGCTGCTCTGCACTCTGAGGACAGGGCACTCCAGATGGGAGAAGGACATGGCAATCCACTCCCAAAACAATCCAGAAACAATCAGCCATTGAAAATCCCATGAGGGACGCTGAGTCGGACTTAGCGACATCTAATAACAAAAACAACAACAACAACCGTAACAACAATCCTAAAATGACTAAAGAAAAGTCTTTACCCTGTAGCTATACCACTGTGGTGTCCAATCCGTCAGATCTCAGAAGCTAAGCAGGGTTGGGCCTGGTTAGTACTTGGATGGGAGACCGCCTGGGAATACCAGGTGCTGTAGGCTTGGGAGAAGAACCTGACAACCCACTCCAAAAAATCAATCAGCCATTGAAAACTCTATGAATAGTAGAGAAGCACTGACAAGTGTTTCATCTGTTGTACATAGGGTTGCTATGAGTCAGACACCGACTAGATAGCATCTAACAACAACAACAACAACAACAACAACAACAGCAACATGATTCCTGAAGCCACCAATCAGAGGCATTGGGTCAATTTATTCTGGTCTGATTCACTGCAAAGTGAACTGGAAAGTCTTTACATCATACATTCACAGGAGCTGCAGAAAAGGAGGCAGAAAGAATGCAGAAGCAGTTGTGGGGCACATCACTAGTCAGGAATTCACAAACAATAACAAAACACTAAAAGGCAGTCTGATTATTATTGTAACAATGACCTCAAACTTCGAAAAACATCAGTGATGAAATAATCCTTCCCTCTGAGATGAGTGGCTTCCCCAGTTCCTGGCTCCACCTTGACCCACCTCTGAACCACCATTTTCATTCATTCATTCTTTCCTTAATGCACTCCTCCAGTCAGTTATTAACACAGCAAAGTTTTAGGAAGCATCTCTTCTGAGAAAGACATTATGCTGGAAGATGTAGCTTGTCTGGATGCTCTGGCAGCTGCCCCACCCTCCCACTGTTTTGCACTGAATTCCCCAAGTCATAACTCACTCTGGGAGGTTAACGCACTTATCTGGAGGGTGGAGGAGCGTAAGAGAATTATAGTACAAAAAAGGAAAACTGCATTGCTATCAAGGACCACAGCTGCTGGAGCGCATCAGCCACGCTCAGTCCAGGGAGTCCCCGCTGATTCCCACGAATAGCGCTTGCCTGTTCTGCCCACCCTCCCTGTTCCTGGACTCTGTCCTCTCTGCTAGGCTATGACCCATGGAAGCAAAAACAGTCGACAATATGATCATTTCTGTCTCTCTGCACACCCAGTCTGTACAGTTCGCTTCCTCATAGTCGTCCCTTTTCCATTCTAGAATCCTAAGTGAACTTTACCTTTTTTAAAGAATATTTTTTTCATTTGCAAAAAACATAAAAATGATATTATTTAACCATGCTCAGCTCCTAGTGGAGCAAAGGGGTGAAGAGAATAATAATTCGTACTCTGGCATGTTTAATGAGCTGGCAATGCAGAAAGTTGAAGAAGGAAGGCAGAGTCATTCTGTTTTGTAAGAATTAGATCCCAAGCGCTCCATGATTATCTAGCATCCACTTGGTATTGTATCTAACACTAGAACTGTACATGATAGGAACTCTAAGTTCTTGTGGATTCTTAGTGCAAAGTTAAGGTCAGCTGCGGCCATGACTTAACGCTATGCTGAGCCCTTTCTGCGCTGAGCAATCACGTGTTTGGCTTCCTTTGTGTGTGGGCATGGGAAGCCTCAGACGATGGCTCCTTGTTGGTCCTTATTGTCATTGAATACTTCTGCCCCAATTTCTCAATTTCTGCTACTCCACCACCAGTCATACCCAGTATACACTTGGCATGCAGACAATCCAACACTGGTTGTACCAAGTCCGATGTGGCTTTAATGGAAAAGTTATAAAGTTGGTGTCAACCAGGATGTGGTTGGGGGACCCAGCTGTGTGTTACACTGAAGACCAGCAGCAAGGACGTTTCTCTGTCTCTCCTCCCCCCCTCCCTCTCTGTACTGGGGGTTAAACCCCAGGCCTTGTGCATACTAGGCAAGTTCTCTGCCACTGAGCCGCACCCCCAGTCCCTTTTTTATTTTTTACCTAGAGCAGCAGGCCCTAAATGTAGGCAACTTTTAGGATGCCATTTGCTCTAGTTTCAATGTGCCCCCTAAAGTTCACGTTAGAAACTCAGTCCCCAATGCAACCGTGCTATAAGAAGTGTGGCCTTTAAGGGAATTAGTGTGGTTACCTTGGGAGTGGGTAAGTGAAAACAGTGAGTTCAGCTCCCTTTTGTTCTCCCAGCTTTCTCAGCTTCTACCCTGTACTGTGAGATGATGCAGCAAGATGACTCTCACCAAACATGGGCCCAGTGATCTTGGACTTCACTGCCTATAGAACCTTGAAAATGGGCTGGGGTTTAGCTCAGTTGGTAGAGTGCCTTTCTGTGCTGAGGACCTGAGTTCAATTCCCAGCACCACAAAAATGGGAGAAGGGTATGGTAGTCCACTCTGGAGGTAATCCCAAAACAGTCAGCCATAGAAAATCTTATGAGGGTTGCTATGGAGTCAGACCTGACTCGACAGCATCTAATGACAGCAACAAAGAACCTTTAGAACCAAGTCTTTATTCTTTAAAGATGACCCAACCTCAACATTCTGTTCACAGCAGCACTGAGCAGACTAAGGTAGCATTTTTAGTGGCAGCAGCTCCACACACAGTTAACCAAAGCAAGTTACAGTTCTCAATCAGCCCTTGGATCCTAATGTGGATCTGCAAACCCATAGTAATCATGGAAATGCAAGAACTTCCAAATATTCTAGACACTGCTCCCTGTGGGTTCAGCAACTGTAGCAAGAGCAGAACTATCATCACTTGACATACCTGAGCCCATTGCTTGACAAAAGGAGAAAAAAAAGAGTTTATGTAATATAGAGAAGAATTTACCCCACCCTTGAAAAACTTTAACTCTAGAATAGAAGCCAATTAGAAGAGTGGAAGCCAGGGACCTATCTCCCCAGAAAGAGTTGAACTTTGTACCCCAGGGTGTCTTATACCCATGCATACTACTATGACACTTGACCACATGTACTTCCTAAATACAGCCAGTAATCCAGATGCAGAAGTTGTTTGATAGGAGAGTAACTTAAAGCAGCACAGAAGGGGCACACAAGCAATTTTACCCTTTGCCCCTTCTATTTATTGTAATGTGGCTGTGATGGTTGGAGCTCCAGCAGCCATTTTGGATGATGATGCAAACTTATAAAATGAAGCCATACACAGATCATGGAATGGAAGCATAGAATGAGTCAAGATCTTTCATGACAGCATGGATTGTTTATCTCAAATTTCTCCTCCATGAGTGAAAAATAAATCAGTAATATTCTAAAGCCCTGTTACTTTGATTTTCTGTTTTATACAGAAAGCCAAATATCATATCTGATTCTGCTTCCAGTGCATTGCAGAGTTCTTTTAGTCTTCCAGATTCTTAAACTACTTTTCTTTGTGACCCATCCCTTCCTTCTCTTCTGACTTCTCATCTTCTTTCAATTGCCTTTCAACTTTTCTTCTTTGTCCTCCGTTTTAAACCACATTTTCCCTAAAGAACTGAGCTCATCTCTTTTTTCTACTCCATTCTTCTTTTCTTTCCTTATACCTTCTCTTGACAATCTCAGCCAGATTAATTGCTTTTATCATAACTTCCAAACTGAGGACTTCCAGTTTTGAGCCTACAATCTCGCATTTGAAGAAAAAGAACAATTGATGTCTCTGTTATGATCCTTTATTGAAAAATAAGTAAAACAGGAAGGAAGAGGTTAAGTTATAAATCAAGCATTGATGGATAAGAACAAGAAGATTATAAACTTTTTTTACTGCAGAAAAGCTATTTTTTGCTTCTTTAAAAATATGAAGGAGCTCTCTGAAAGGGGGCAAGTGTACCCTGCTTCACTGTGTATCACACAACTAGGAATTTCTATTCATGTCACATTTGTGCCCGTGCAACCAACCTGTCCTTCAAAAAGCAAGGTGCCCTGCTGTAATGATCGATGCTTTCCAAGACTCTCCTGAGGCATTTTTGAAAGCAAGGCCTCTCTCAGTTCCGCTGCACCACGGAAGAGAGACGTTAAATGATATGAACCAACTACAGGATTCATTACCATTATGTGTGGCACAGAGCCTGACATCCCAACCTCCCCTCAGCCGTGTGGATGGACGGCTGTTCAGGGAGTCCTCTGATGACCTCACTTCCTGAGGCTGGGCCTTCTGTTCATGGGCAGCTCTGAGGCAGAATATTATTCCTCACGTTGCCTCAGTCTCCGTCTGCATGATTATTACACACCTGAAGAAGCACACGCATTTGGAGGCCTGGGGTAGCGAAGCTGAAGGATTTGTTTTTCTTTAGCTCTGCATTTTTCCAGTTAAAAATAAAAATCTGTTTATCCTTCCTTCTGATCAGCCAGTGTGTGTGAAATAGCTTTGGAAATTTTGCACTCCCAAACAAATGCAGGGACTCTCACAGAGGGTGTCACCTTCCTTTTGCAGATGATTCACCTGTTGGGCAACAATAGGGAATTTCTACTCACAGCACATTTCTCACGTGCTCCATCGCAGCCAACCTGCCCTTAGGTGAAGCAGTGTGTCCTGCCTAACCTTAAGCCTTTGCTGGGAGGAGCAATGGAGAGTCATCAGAAGCATATGGGGTTTTCTGGGAAGATGACAGTATTCGCTATTTTGAAAACACATTTTAAGTTACATTGCGATGTTTAAAAAGCCATGGTGAAAAATCCCAACTTTGTGAATCTACTTCTACTTCTTGTTCTTCCTGGATGATGTGATAAAAGGAGCACACATTTTTGGGGCCTCCAGGCCCTAGGGAGGCTTCATGCCAGGCTGACAGTGGGAGGCAATGGTCAAAGGCTGTTCATCCTCATGAACAGATGTCAGGATGCACCCAGCCTCCATCACACCTGGCCCAGGAACCTCCTCCCTCTCCTCGAGTTCTTCTTCTGCCTGCTTTCATCTGTCTTTCTCAGCCTTTCTCCAGCCCTTCCTCCCCAGGCAATTTCTCTTTCACCCCCTCTTCCTCATCCTCCTCTTCCTCATCCTCTTGTTCCTCTCTTCCCCTTCTCTGCTCTGATTTCCCTCCTCTTTCTCCTTCCATTTGCCAGAAAATGCATGTCAATGCAGAAATCGGCCCCCTTCCCAACTGGGCTTGCCATGGCCAGTTCCCTGCCTCCTCTGGGCCTCTGAAATGCTCCTACAGCCCTCCTCCCACACAGACTCCACACTCGGGGAAGGCTGGTCTTCCTGGCCTCCGCTTCTGGGTTCTCAGGTCACGTCCTCCCTGTGGCTGTGGGGAGGGCAGCTCTGGCGCCTGGGAGTCGGGGTCTGGGTGGGTCTTTCATTGTTGTTGTTAGGTGCTGTCAAGTTGAGTCTGACTCATAGCAACCCTATGTACAGTGGAACACTCCCCGATTCGGTGCCAGGCATACAAGCTTATTTATGTTTAAGCCCATTGCTGCAGACACTATGTCAATCCATTCATACAGGTAGCATATCAGCTACCCTTCCACACCACGGTGCCAGCAGCCAGGGATGCCTGGAGTGGAGGAGACATGTCCCCTCAACTCTCTGAAAGCCAGTACCAAAGTTTTCTCCTAGCTGAGGGTATCAAAATGTTTTTTGTGCCCTTGTGGTCATATGCCTGTAGCCACCTGCTAAGAGTCTTTTTAGCTCAGGGTCTCCTAAGAACTGGCGACAAGGTCAATTTGTGATGCAAAGACATTGATGTTAGAAAAGATACAATTACTCTCTCAGATAGTCCAGAAGGAGGCGCTGCTTCAGATTTAAAGAAATAGTCCCCTCCCCCTCTCCCCACCAACAGGAAGTCCACAGCTTATTTGGCTGTGGACCCACTGGTAGCTTCAGATCTAGGCTGTCATTTCCCCTTACCAGAAGACAGACACCACTCCTCTGCCTCCTTCCTTGAAAATGAGATCATGGATGATAAGGTGCTAGAAGATGCGAGGGGCATACAGCACAGGAATTCTATGAGAGAAAGGGGAAGGAGCATCTCAGGGCCTCTAGTACCCACACTCTTTCTACCAAGCCCACCAGTTGAATGATGGCTGCTGTCGTTGGGTTTTGAAGTAATCCCCCAAGGGCCATGTGTTAAAGGCTTACCAGCCCATAGTGCTATTGGAAGGTGGTGGAGTCTTTAGCTGGCGGGGTCTTCTGCTCAGAAAGCTCTGATGTCTTCCTGGTAATCTATAACATCAAGTCCAAACTCCACAGTGCTTGGTGAAAAGCCTTCAGGCATTGCCTGTCACCTACCCACCTTCCCTGGGATTCTACTTCCCTCAGTGTCTCTTCGAGTATCTCTGCTTCAGGCACTGACTTATTCCTCAACTATACCACTCCAAATCTTTACACATCTACTTGCCTCTGCCTCTGGGCCTACTCTACCCCTTCAAATACTCATCTTTTTACACATCCACCCTGAATCACTTCTTTGGTGTTTCAGTGTTAAGATGCTGAACAACTCAGATACAGCCATGAAGCTCAAGGGTTGAGCTGATCGTGAAGATGTGTGCCTGGGTCCTTGACCCCATTCACTTCTCCTTATGTCTCTTGTTCCTAGACACTTACTTCTTTTCTCAGCATTAACTTATTCCTAACAACCTGTCTCCCTCCTCCAACAGCTCATTCATACTGTGGTGTAATACAATAACAAAAACTTCAAATACTGCCTCCCCTGAGACAAGAAATCCTAAACCTAAAGAATGAATTCCATGCATCATTGAATATGGAGATGGAGGTGCAAAGAGGAGGCAGGAAAGCCTTTTTCAATCACACTCAACTGCCCCTACCTTCTAGATGTGCCCCTTTCAGGAGCATGAGGTGACAGTTTCAGCCCCATCTCACCCCATACATGGTCTGTCTGCCAGACTCGGAGACTTGGACACCATTGGGTCTTGTCTCCTGACTCCTTACTCTTTCCCCATGAAGCCTTTCCTCTCCTTGGTCTTCCTGCTACTTCATATTTTAATTGCTCTCTGGAGGGTATCACATCTTGCTCACTAGGTATTCAATTAGAGCAGACGTCAGCAGCCTATCTTCCTCCTTCTCTCTCCCTTCCCACATGTCACCCTTCAGGAAGCGATATGTAACACCCTCCATCCACTGCAGTCTACTGGCCACCACCCGCCATTCCCACCTGAGTCCCCATTCACTTCACCAATGCAAGTAAATAAATAAATTTCTAAGGGGGAAAAGAAAGAAGAGGAAATGCCGGTTCAGAGCGAGTGAAGGTCACTTCCCAGTTAGAGCCCCCACTCCCACTTCTGTAAAACAGAGCTCAGAACTGGGGGAGTAGCTTTCTCCTCAGAGAAGGAGCCTGCACACTTCCGTTTGTGCAGGTATGCATCCTAGGTCCATTCCAGGAATGCAGCGTATTATCATAGTTCCATTGGTAACTGCTTGGATTAATTTGGTCTTCACCCATGACGAAGGCTTAGGAGCAGAAAGGTCAGTACCTCTTGTGGAGATATACAATGCCCATTCATACTAAGACAGATTAAGGGGCCCTATCTTTCCTTGGGAGGCTGGACATGCAGTATTGTTAATACGTTTTTAAGATTAATATTAGTGTTGAGGATAAGTCTTTTTTGTTGTTGTTTTGTTTTGTTTATTTCTTGCTGTAAATGCTCCTTCTGCTGCATATTGTTCTGCAAAGCAAGCCCTAGTGTCCAGGATGGAGTAATCTGATTCCTTGATTGACAGCTGCTAGGCTCTCCCTTGTGGCCTTGGCTATTTTGAATGAAAGAACTGTTTTCCAGCCAAGCCACACTCACACCAGCACCTGTCATTGTAACACCCCATGGACACCTGGAAAAAGCTACAAAATCACAATTATTTCTTACAACTCCGGCTCCAGAGGGTTTGGCCCCAGCCATGGCTGTTTCAAACAGTTTGTTTGCAGTTTGCACTGGATTTTTTCTTTCTTTTTATTATTTTTTCTTTCTTTTTATTTTATTTTTTTCAGAGAGGGAGCATGGTAGCCTAGAAAAGGGACTGCTATGATAGGTGCACCTGCAGCCAAAGCACTGTGGCATCTGATCCCACAAGATCTCAGAAGCTAAGCAGGGTTGGGCCTGGTTAGTACTTGGATGGGGGACTGCCTGGGATTACCAGGTACTGTAGGGTTGGGAGAAGGACCTGGCAACCCATTCCCAAAAATCAATCCGGTATTGAAAACCCTATGAATATCAGAGAAGCACTGACAATAGTGTTTTGCTTGTTGTACGTAGGGTTGCTATGAGGCGGATACTGACTCAATGGCACCTAACAACAACAACATGATAGATACAAACACAAGCTGTCATTTTTGTGATTGGTGCTAACTCCCCTTCTCTGGCTATATAAACAGGCTCACTCAAACTGAGCTGACCAGAAGACACCCTTCTGTGTTTCTTTGTTGGTGTTGCAACATTAGGCCCAGTAAAAGGCTTCTCTCAAGTGGTCTTTGCTTACTTTTAGTAGTGTGGGCTGAGTTGGTAACATGAAGAAAGAAGTGGCAGACACAGCACAACAGCAATGACAGCAGTGGTAACGACTGCAGAGCAGCCAGGATACTGTGCTACAGAAGTAGTGAAGCAACTGGCTTCTTGACAGCTAAAGAAGAGGTGAGGTTGCAAGACCAGCAACTGACAGTAGCAGAAGCAGCAGGAGCAATAGCAGAAGGGCCTGGATTGCTGCCTCCTGAACAGTGGCAACAGGGACAGTGGCCATAGCAATAAGAGGCAGCAAAACAGTTGGGAGAGTAACCAGGGCAAGAAGAAGAGAGAAAAGGGGCCATAAAGACCCAGAACAAAGAAACTGCAAGCCATGATTACTGGAAGAATTCCAGAAAGCTGCTAAGTCTTCAGGACCTCTAGGGTCTCAGACCCCTTAGGCCCAGGAGCTATATCACTGTCTAGGACTGGAGAATGTTGATATCTAGTCTTGCCTGGAAGCTGTAACACTAACTGCTATGGAGGGCTGAGGAATCCTGACCACTTCAGCCTACCTAAGAGATATACCACTTATGGGCTTAGGAGTCTCCCACTCCTGGGATGACACAGGGGCTGTGACACTTGAAGAGTTAAGCAGTCCTGACCTCCATGGCCTAAAACAGAGCTGTAAAACTAGAAGATGCCCCCTGCTGCTGTTGCTTCCTTCTACCTGATGTCACTGCTTGCTGCTGTCAAATGTCAAGGGATACAACTATTGCCTCTGATCAGCATTTGAAGGGCCTCTCCTTGCTTTTGCATGATATCTATCCAGGTACAACAAAAGGACCCCAGGTAGCTGATCAGTGTCACAGTGATACAGAAGATGGCATGCCATGTCAATGTGGCACTGACACCGTGGGCTTGTTAGATGGGACAGTATTATCCTCATGTCAGGGATGGAAAAAAATTATCTCACCAGAGACTGGAGATGATGGAAAGCCAGACTTATTCATTTTGATTTGAATTTTCACTCACTGACATTTTTCAAAAAGCAAGTGCACAGCTCTAGGAGTACCTGGTTTTATGCCAGAGGGAAATGAAGCCACAGTGTAAATGATACATTTCTTCCTGAATGGTCAGTTTTACTTTTCTGTAGGTCATCTGAGATAATTTAATATTAATGATGTTACTATTACTACATTACAGCTATATATTGTGCAATGTATGCTTACCTATACATAGATTATGAAATAGAAAAATGTTCACATTTGCTTTCCACCTTGCTTATTACCTTGACTGACTGCCTTAAACTGTTCCCTCTAGTTCCAGCAACCATCACTTCCTACCTGAATGGCTGCAGTAAGTTCCTAACTTTTCTTCCTGAATCATTCTTGCCTTTCCCCTGTCTGTTTATCATACATAGACAAAACAAAACTTACTCAAATACAAATCAATGACTTCATTTCTGACAGCATCTCACTGGTGTGAGGTATAAAAATTAAACTTCTTAACAGCCTCCAAATCCCTATATGACCTGACCTGTGCCTTCCAGACCACCCTGAACAACTTCTGGCTCTTCCTCCACTCGCTTAGCTCTAGTCTTGTCTCCTTCTTGTGCCTTGAGTGAGTCAAGTTCCTCCTGAGCAAGTCCTCTCACAGGCTGCTCCCTCTGCCTGGAGACCCCTTTCCACATGCTGGTCATGCCTTGTGTATTTCATAGCACAGCTGAGACGCTCTTACTTCGGAGGAGTCTTCCCAATACTCAATCTAAGGCAAGTGCTTCCTTCCTTTTTGGTTTTTGTTTTTTCCCGTGGCATTTTCCTAATAGTACCTTCCACAATTCATGGTTATGGAGTTATCATTATTAGTTGTTGTCATCATTGTTACATAATTAATACTCATCTTTCCTTCTATTTTATAAGCTCCTAAAGAATATAAACCATGTCCATTTTGCTCAGCATTGAATAAACATCCATTAGCCTAGGACCTGAACCTTGAAGGTACTCAGCACTGTTTTTCTTTATGAATAAATGAATGAATGAGTGAACTGCTTAAGAATACCATCTTGGATTGGATGGACATAGTGGAACAGCAGACTGATGCCTGCTTAGCACTGTTGTTGTTATTGTTAGGTGCCGTTGAGTCGGTATCCGACTCATAGCGACCCTCATAGGGTTTTCAATGGCTGACTGTTTCAGGATTGCCTTGGGAGTGGATTGCCAGGTCCTTCTCCCACTTTTGTGGTGCTGGGAATTGAACTTGGGACCTCAGAGACTGCAGCGCAGCACTCTACCAACTGAGCTAAATCCCAGCCCCTGGTTAGCACTAAGTATAATTAAAAGCTGAGGCATGGTAGTGAGTGGATATTTTTCTTATTTATCTGAGTTTTAGGTTGCCTGAGCTGTTGTGTAAACAGAAATAGTCCATTTTTAATAAAAAAAATTTAAGGAAGTATAGCATTAAATGAAGGTCATGAGGCTGTGGAATCAAGTAGATTTGAGTAAAGGTTCTGGCTCTGTCATTTACCAAGGGTGTGACCCAAGACTCAGTTTCCTTATATATAAAGTAGAAACAATAATAGTAGTTAAATTATAGGGTTATTTTGAGCATTAAATAAGATCCAAAGTTTACTCAACCAAGTCTTTGGCCTTTGGTATATAGTCAATAAATTTTCACTATTCTTATCAGTCAGGCTCAAAGTGATACCTGATTTTTCTTTTTCTTTTCTTTTCTTTTTTTTTTTTTTTTTTTTGGGGGGGTACTGGAGGTTGAACCCATGGCCTCACGCCTGCATGCTTTGCAAGTGCTGGACCACTGAGCTATGCCTCCAGCCGATTTTTTTACTCTTTGAGACAGGTTCTGGCTAAGTTACACAGACTTCCTCTGGTGTTGAACTTGCAATCCTCCTGCCTCTGCCTCCCGAGCTGCTGGGATTACAGGTGTACTCCACTGTGCCCGGCTAGATACCTGATTTTTCAATCACTGGGCTAGGGACTGTTAAGTGTTGACCTCAGTATTTATTTTTCTCTCTTTCTTTTACTTATAGACTAAAACCATAGCCTTGTCCCCTCACACATTCCCACAAATTAGCTGAGACATACCCACTCAGTTATATACTACCTTCTTCACAGTTCTGCAGATGGAAGTAGCCCATGACTTAAGCTGATCCTAAGCAATGTAAGAGAAAATGACAAGTGCCATTCTCCATGTTACTTGCCTAAAGGTAATCGCTCACCTTTACTTCTCTTCTGGAACAGCAACAATTGCTGCCTAATGCAGCACATGAAGGGCTTCTCCTTGCCTACCCATGATTTCTATGCAGGGAGAGCAAAAGGACCCCGGGCAGCTGATTGGTTGCAACATGATCCAGAAGACGAGGTGCCACATCAATGTGGCACTGTCACTGTGGGCTTGGCAGACAGGGGAGCATTATCATCATGTCGGGGTTGGGAAAATCACCTCACCAGAGACTGGAAGTGATAGAAAGCCAGATCTGAATTTTCATTCACTGACATTTCTCCAAAATGTCATGTTCCTATTCTGCATGGGAGAACCATACCTTAGGGAATAGCAGAGGCACACCATGAAAGGAGTCTAAGTCCCTCTGTGACCTCAAGGGCCAAAGCTGCCCTGACAGCAGGACCTACTCATCTTGGACTGATGGGGAATGGAGAAAAACACTTCTATCTTATTTTAGACACTGTATTTTCAGGTTGGCCTCTTATGGCAAATGGCCTGATTCGTTGGGCTTCTTAGTACGAGGCATAGGATGAAAACTATGAACATCAATATTGAGACCCATAATTCTCTCAGTTTAATTCTGTCTGTCAGACTGTGGTGGTAAGGAATGTGATGTGGAAGGTAATGACTTTTCTCTTGATTTCATGTTTTTGTGAGATGCTGTCAAGTCAGGTCTGACTCATGGCAACCCTCTGTACCACAGAATGAAAAACTACCCAAGGCTGTGCCATCCATACAATCTTTTTTTACGTTTGAGCCCATTGTTTCAGCCACTGTGTTTCTTTTCACTTTGAGTCATGCCACATCAACAAATAGAGGTCCAAGGGGCTTTACTCCTTTCCAGCCATTAAGGTCAACTCTACTTTAAAGAGTCAACTCTTCTCCAGTCCTTTGAATATCTTCCAGCCTGGGGTGCTCATTTTCCAACACTATATTTGACAGTGCTTCTCTGCTATTCATGGAGTTTTAATGGCTAATTGATTCAGAAGTAGGCTGCTAGGTCCTTTTCCCTAATCTATCTTAGTCTGGAAGCTCAGTTGAAACCTTCCTACCATAGGTAGCCCTGCTGGTATCTGAAATACTGGTGGCATAGCTTTCAGCACCATAGCAACACACAAGCCCCCAGAGCATGACAAGCTGACTTCATGTCATACCTAGACATTAAAGATTTCCATCCACTTTAACATCCCATCCTAACTCTATCAGCCAGATACTAGACCTCACTCTGCTATAGAACTGTAAGACCTTGGCCAAGTCACCTTAATTCTGGGCTTCAATTTCCACATCTTTAAGAATGGGTACTATTAATCTAGCCAGCCTCACAGATTGGTAAGCATTGTATGAGGGTAGATTTAGCTGGAATGTGCCATACCCTGAGGAATGCCAATGACGCTTTCTGCTCCATTCCCTGGCCCCAATCCTCAGAGATTCTAAAGGAGTCTGTGCTCACAAATAGGCCCCAGTAGGGCTGGGGTGGCACTTCTAGTTAGAGAAAAAAGCAGACATTTGTCTTTCAGCAAGGAGGATTATCTGTGTTGTGCACGCTTGTCATTCTTCCAGCTACTTAAGCTCTTTCTAATGAGGATGCCACCCTGGAGCATATCATATTGTGAGCTTGTGAAGGGGCCCCTGGAACAGATTTTCCAGGCTAAGAGCCAAAGTGAGAGATGTTCCCTGGGTAGTGTACAGAAGAAATAGGGTGATAGAAAATAACTTAGCCTCGGGAATCAGGTCCAAGCCCTGACACTAGGTCACTGTGGGACCATCAACCAGGTACTTGCTGTCTTCAAACTCCACTATGGAAAGTCAGGTTGGATCTGGTAATCTGAGTTTCCTTTATGTATCTGCAATCTGTGATTCTAGGTACTTTGGGAAAAAGGACATTAGGAAGTAAAGGTAAAGAGAATTGTGTGGAACTCCAACAAATGGGGATTCACTTATTTGTTTTTTCCATTTCTTCCTTTTTTTAAGCAAGAAGTCGCTTATTGTTATTTTTAGGTTCCATCGAGTTGGGTCTGATTCATAGTAACCCTATGTACAACAGAATGAAACACTCCCCGATTCTGTGCCAGGCACATGATTTTTTTTATGTTTAAGCCCATTGTTGCAACAGCTATGTCAATCCATCTAGTTGAGGGTCTTCTTTTTTTTTGTTGACCTGCCACTCTCCCAAATATCATATCCTTCTGCAGTGATTGGTTTTTCCTGACTACATGTCCAAAATATGTAAGACACAGTGTAGCCATCCTTGCTTCCAAGGAGCACTCTGGTTGCACTTCTTCTAGAACAGATCTCTTAGTTCTTTTGGCAGTCCATGTTATATTCAATATTCTTCTCCAACACCATAATTCAAAAGAATCTTCTCCTATCTCCCTTATTCAATGTCCAGCTTTCACAACCATATGATGTAACTGAAAATACCATGGCATGAGTTAGGCACATCTTCATCTTCAATGTGACATCTTTACTTTCCAACATTTTAAAGAAGTCTTTTGCAATGACTTTTCCCAATGTAACGTGTCTTTTGATTTCTTGACTGCTGCTTCCATGGGTGTTGACTATAGAACCAAGTAAAGCAAAATCTTGTACAACCTCAATCTTTTCTCCATTTATCATGAAGTTGCATACTGACCCAGTTGTAAGGATTTTTGTTTTGTTGATGTTGAGTTGCAATCCATACTGAAGGCTGTGGTCTTTGATCTTTATCAGTAATTGTTTCAAATCCTCTTGACTTTCAGGAAGCAGAGTTGTGTCATATATTGAGCCCTGTTAAATAAAAGGCACTGTGATAATAAGAAAGGAGGGATCACTCACTCTACTAGGGACTAAGGAGGAAGGACCATTAACTACCTGGCACCAAATGAAGCCAATTGTTGTCCCTTGTGTAATTATTTTGGACTAGTGCAGGTAGCTGGATATCAGGGTAAGATCTAGATTCATTAATTCCATTTGCTCATTGTTGTTTTTCAGTGTGACCCAGAAGCAATGGTGGTTGAAATAAGAGTAACAAGGAAAATCACCAACATTGAAAAATACATGAAGAACACAAACTTCAGCATATTGAATTACAAAGACCACAGAGTTTCTGTGTCAGAACCAAAAGGATAAGGCAATAACATATGAAAGATGGAGCTCAGATTAGACATCTGTGTTGTTGCCCATGATCTGTCACCAATCTGTGTAACTCTGACCAAGGTACTTCTCATCTTCCAGCCTTAGTTTCCTGTTCTTCAAAGTCTGGGGTAGAACTGATTGATCTCCAAGGACTCTTCTGGGTCTGACGTTACATGAGTCTGCCCCTGAGGTAGTGTTCTCTTCTAACAACAAAGTAAAATGCAAATTCTCCAAAGCCAAATGCAACACCTCAGTTTCCTTTGCATGGCTGATTAAATTTTTGAAAACCAAGTGTGCCCTCACTGGAGAGTCTAGGAATCTGTTGGACATTTTGGAGAGATTCCTGAGATGAGAGCACAGTTGCCCTTGGCTACGATATGCAATCCTCCAGAGTTTCCTTGGAGGTTTGATAAGGCATGATGAAGTTCCGCTATGTACGGAACAGGGCTGAGTTTTTCCTTAACCAAAACCATAACTCAACTAAGGGCTCTTTTATCATCTGATATAAGGAAAGTGAGTTTATTCTTTGACTCAATTTTATATCTCCACAATCATTTAATTAAATAGGGCTATAGAAGCAAATCTGAAAAATATCTGGAGAATCAGCTGACATTTATAGGTTATTCATAATGTCCTAGAGACTGCCTGGGCATGTTTGGCAATGATCTTTGATAATCCATTCCACCGTGTGTGTGTGTGTGTGTGTGTGTGTGTGTCTGCCCCCGTGGATATGTGTAAAAAGAGGAACTGAGGTGGGAATCTCCCTCTGTGAAGTCCTCTGTGGTGATGGACAAGCCAAATGAGTCACAGGACAGGCATAGGGAATCCCAGGATTCTGCTTTAACTGCCCCTTCAGGTCCACATGGAAGGAAGAAGTTTCTGATCAAGAGGACAAGCATGATGGTGAATCTGGGTGAATCTGGGTTCATTCTTTCCTCAGGATTGAAACTGGAAAGACATAGCAACTAAAAGTTATTGGAAACCTACTGTGCTCCACACACTGTGACAAGTACCTCACCAGTATTTTCTCTTCACAGGTATTTTCTTTTGTTAATCCCAAACACATTGTTTCAGTTTTACCTTTGCTGTGACCACCTGACAGAAATAACTTCAGAGGAGGAAAGGCTAAACTGGGCACAGTGGTGCACGCCTATAATCCCAGCAGCTTGGGAGGCGGAGGCAGGAGGATCGCAAGTTCAAGACCAGAGGCAGTCTGCGTAACTTAGCAAGATCCTGTCTCAAAAAGTCAAAAAAATGGGCTGGGGGTGCAGTTCAGTGGTCCAGCACTTGCAAAGCATGCAAGGCCCTGGGTTCAACCACCAGTACAGCAAAAAAAAAAAAAAAAAAAAAAGAGGAAGAAAGGCTGTTTTTGTTCATGGTTTCTGAAGGCTCAGTCCATGGTTCCTTGGCTCATGTCCTTGGGAAGAACATCATGGTGGCAGAACAAACACATGCGTCAGAAGAGATTCTTCACCTCACGGTGGCAGAAAGAAAGAGGAAGGGGCTGGGACAAGTTGTCTCCCCTCACCTGTGTCTCCAGCAAGACTCCACCTCCTAAGTTTCCAGCACCTCTCAAAATAGTGCCACCAGCTAGGTGTGAAGCCTTTAATACATAAGCCTATGGGAGGGCCACTTCATATCCAAACCATACTACACTCGTGTGCATATATGCCCATTTATAAGTCTTCAAGTTAGGTGTCATTATCCCCATCTCATAAATAAGGAAAACAAAGCTTAGTGACATGAGGTGATGTGGCCCAAACTAGAAAAATTAAAACCCAAATCTTACTGATTCTGAGGCCTAAGCTTCTTCAGCAAATCAATGGGTCTCAAATAATGTTTTCTGTAATGAATCCCTGATTCATGTGTGAGTTTGGAGAAACAAAGACATCACTGTATTAGCCATGCAGAAAAATAACAGGGCTTTTGGGGTCCCATGTAAGAAAGTGAAAAGAAATGAAAGTGGAGTATCATTAACGACTTCGTATCACATATGGCATGCTATGACCTAGGAAACTTAAAATTGGGAGGCTCATTTTTAGTCTCACTTCTCTAGCCCTTTCCTTCTTCTAATACTAGAGTTTGACTTTTCTATATTTCAAAGGATATGTCAGAGTCTCCTTGAGAAAATCAAAACAAAAGTGCTTTGTTAGTAAATAAGTGCTGAATGAACGAATTAGCATAAGTCATTCATTCTATGTTTATTAATTAATGTCACCTCATTCATCAGCTATATTGCCCAATTTACTTTCAAAGGTCAGCTGTCATCAACTCCAGAGAGCTTTTGCAGAGTTGAGATAACTGGTTCCCACACCCTGGAGGGGAAGTGGAGACAATCTTGCTGTCTTGAAGAATTGCACCCTAAGAAACTGAGAACCAGATTTGAAACGGGTTATTGACTCAATACAAGATGAGTGGATTGACCCATATTTAGATGGTGGAACTGCATAGGTCTAGAAGAGAGATCGTTTGTAAAATAGATGACATGTGCCCTTCATCATATTAAAGATGTAAGTCTCATTAGTCTTCTCTCCAAACTCTTGTTGTTAGGTACTTCAAGTCCGTGTCTGGCTCATAGCAACCTTATGTACAACAGACAAAACAGTATTGTTAGTGCTTCTTTGCTATTCACAGGGTTTTCAATGGCTGGTTGTTTTTTGGGAGTGGGCTGCCAGTCCTTCTCCCAAGCCTATAGCCCCTGGTGTTCCCAGGTGGTCTCCCATCCAAGTACTAACAAGGACCAACCCTGCTTAGCTTCTGAGATCTGACGGGATTGGACGCCACAGTGGTACAGTTACAGGCAATCCAAACTCTTCTCAAGATGGAAATTCTGCAGTAAACTCTCCCTAGCCCAATGCAACAGGTGCAAACACCTTAAAATACAGGAAACACTTATGGTGTACTCTAAGGAAGCCCCTTCCCCTAAAAATAATCTCTTCCTCATTGGCCTCTGGCAATACCTAGTATACCACCATTCATTTCATTGGCTGGTTTTTTTTTTTTTTGAATAGGGAAAATTGATTGGACAAGAACTGAGAAGGGGCAGTTCTGATAGTGCTGGCAAAGAATTTGGAGTTTAGAGCCCAGGACCCTGTTTGAAGGTCAATATGAGGGCAGACATCTTTTTTTCAGGCAGGTGAGTGGTGGACTATAAAAGCAAGAGGGTAGAATGGAGAATTATCTGTGTGCATGCACCCATGTGTGTGCATGTGTACATGTGTGTGTGTATGTATGTGTCTGTGAAGGGAAGGTTGCTGTTTGAGAAAATGTTCCCGGCCAAACTGCCTAACTGAGCTTATAGGAGGGCCAGTTACTTTTGCTATCTTCCCTTTCCCCAAATGTATATAGAATTTCTTGAAAGTATGTTAGGTAGATATCAGAATCACTGATAGTAAGATAGTAAGATAGTAAACCAGCCTCCAAAACCAAGCAGTCAGAGTCCCAGTCAGGATTGGAAGTCAAGAGGTTTTGTTTCTATTCTGATTCTCACAATAGAAGGTGAACGGCCTTGCCTCCTCTGCAGTTTTATCACTCAGTGTTTGACTTTCTACATTTCCCAAGAGTATCACAGTTCACTGCTTCCCCCTATGTCTTAGAGATACACATTGAACTGAGCTAGCATGCTCTTGAGCCATAGGAAACCAAAAATGGGTACAGAGAGCAAGTTTAGCTGCGTGTATGTGTGTGTGTGTGTGTGTCTGTGTGTCTGTGTGTGTCCGCGTGCATGTGCATGTTTAGGACAAACTTAATCTCATTCTTTCATCCATTCATTCTTTACTTCACTGTCATTGCAATGTAAAGTAAAGACCTTCAGCAGGGAAAAGATGTCTCAGAGAGTAACCAAACATGGCCCAGCTGGTAGGAGTGGACGGCAACACCTGATGTCCCATCATTGTTTCATTAGTCCCCCAGATCCCTGGGAATTTTCCAGATCTCCTCTGAGGCTGGATATTTCCTTTGTTCCAGAAGATGGTGACTGTGTCTAACTCCCCTGGCATGATGCCACTTACAGATTCCTGTCATTCACTTATTGATTATCTTGCATGTTCCACAAAGCTCTGACATTTGTAGAACACCTACTGTGCATCAGTCACTAAGCTAGATGGGGTAAGTTATACCTTAAAAAGAAAAGGTCCGTGAACTTGTTAAAAAATACTAACGTGTACATAAATTAAAGGAGCTCACAAGACTACGCAATTGAACCTAGTATGATGGCATAGGTAAAGGAACATTACAACAGACAGGGTGAAGCAGGAATGTTAATCCCAGAACACAGTCTGGAAATGTTGCAGTTAGAGGAGGAAGAGAGGGAAAAGGTCACTCTGGGTATAATTTGGCTCCAACATCAATTTTCCCTCTAGTAGAAGTTGGATAAGTAAAAAACAGAGTCCTCTCTCTTCCCCTATAAATGGGCTGGGATCTTTCCCCAAAGCACTATTATGCATTCAAACATTCTCTTACTATATTTATGTGGGAAAGAAAGAAAATAATTCACAGCCTCCATGGTTCTTTTTCTTGCTGCTCTCCATTTGTCTTTGTCGCTGGCATGTTATTTCACTAGAGAGGAATGTCCTATTTTTAAGGGGTAGAAGGCTCTATGTGGGGTGGAGGTTATACTAATAAATTTTCACATGGAAAAAAAAAAAGGAGACCTTCTCTTATTTCCTTGTGATGAAGGGAAACCAAGCCAAGAATCTTGAAATTCACTGTCATCACAAAGTGAAGTGAAGACCTTCAGCAGGGAAAAGATGTCTCAGAGGGCAGCCAAGCATATGCCAGCTGGTGGCAGTGGACAGCAGCACCTCAAATCCCCCCATCATTTCATTAACATCCGAGACCCCTGGGAATTTTCCAGATCTCCTCTGAGGCTGGATATCTCCTTTGTCCCAGAATGTGGTTCCTATGTCCAACTCTCCTTGGATGATGTCAATCACAGATTCCTCGTGTCATCCATTTATTAATTATCTTCTATGTCCCACAAGTCTGCAGCCATAGCACCCTGGCATCCCATCCAGCTTGGTCTCAGAAACTAAGCTGGTTAGACCTTGGATGGGAGATCATCTGGCAATACCAGATGCTGCAGGCTAAGGAGAAGGACCTAGCAATCCACTCTTGAAACAATCCACCACTGAAAACCCTATGAATAGCAGAGAAGCACTGACAATAGTGTCAGGCATGGCACAGTGTCAGGGAGTGTTTTATCTGTTATACATAGGGTGACTCAACAGCACCTAACAACAACATGCTCCACAACATTCTAAATACTAAATTTTTAAAGGTTTCAAAGATTAGTAAGAATGTTTTGCCTGCTGTAAGTGTACTAGTTTTCCAAAGTTACCACAGACTGGGTGGCTTAGACAACAGAAATTTGTTTCCAACAATTATGGAGGCTAGAAATCCAAGATCAAGGTGTCAGCAGGTTTGGTTTCTTCAAGAGCTCTCTCATATGCTTTCACATGACTATCTTCTTACTGTGTCACCACATGGCCTTTCTTTCTGTGCACAAATGTCCCTGATTTGTTGTTGTTAGGTGCTGTCAAGTCGGTGTCAGACTCACAGCGACCCTCCATACAACAGACAAAACAGCATTAGTACTTCTCTGGTGTTCACAGGGTTTTCAATGGCTGATTGTTTTTTGGGAGTGTGTTGCCAGGTCCTCCCAAGCCTACAGCACCTGTGTTCCCAGGCAGTCTCCCATCCAAGTACTAACCAGGCCCGACCCTGCTTAGCTTCTGAGATCTGATGGGATCAGATGCCACAGTGATACAGCTAGAGGCACATGCCTGATATCCGCGTCCAATGTCCTCTTATAAAGATACCAGTCAGATTTGGATTAGGGTCAACTCTAAGGATCTCATTTTAATTTAGTCACCTCTTTAAAGGTTTCTTTCTCCACATACATCATGTTCCAAACTATTAGGAGTTTGGATCTCCGTATTTAAATTGGGAAGAGGATATAATTCAGCCCTTAAGAAGCAAGGAGTCTCCCTATGTTCATAACAAAATAAGCATCTTAAGCTAACTCACATAGGGGCAAAAAAAAACGCTTTCACTTTCGTTCTGTTGTACATAAGGTCTCTATGAGTCAGACCTAGCTTGAGGGCACCTAACAACAATAAAATGCAAGACATGGAAAAATATCAATCAATTCCACAGAAAGCCAGAAAAAGAAAAATGTGCATAGTGTAGGTGAAAAAGATGCAGAACTAATAGTGAAGAACTAATAGTGAAGTCATGGAGAATCAAAACCAAATATATTAGTTATTTGTGTATTTGTAAGTTAATATAATGAAACAAAGTAATCTAAATAACACAATTAAGAAGAAAAGTTGGAGTCTAAAAACACCACATGGCAATTGCATAAGACATGTTAAAAGCAAGAGCTTTATAAAACGTACACCACGAGATATTTAATCCGGAGGAAGATGATAAAACTATACAAGCATCAGAAAAAATAAACAGTCAACCAGCACTCATTACTAACAATAAATAGAAATTTTATAACAAATTTCAATATGCCTAAAATCTAAATATTCATATACCTTGTAACATGTATACATTATACAAATGTAATATGAGAGAAAGAGAGAGAGAGAGAGAGAGAGAGAGAGTGAGTGTCCCAAATTATAGTGAAAGATTTTAGTATGTATTTCTTGAAGCTACTAAATTGAGTCTACTAAATAAATAAATAGGTATAAAAGATTATATAATGTGCATGGAACTGAGTTCTACCTCATCCCAAATTCATATTTTGAAATCCTAACCTTCACTGTGATGATATTTGGAAGTAGGAACTTTAAGAGGTAATAGGAACTTCAGATTTAGATGTTGTCATGAGCATGAGGCCCTTGAGATGGGATTAGTGCCCTTACAAAAGAGAATATCAGAGATTTTGCCCTTTTACTCTCTCTACCATTTGAGGATACAAGGAGAAAGGTAGCCACTTGCAACTAGGAAGTGAGCCATCACCAGCACCCAACCATGCTGACAGCCTTATCTTGGAATTCCAGCCTGGAGTTTAGCTCAGTTGGTGGAGTGCTGCTCTATGTGCTCTCAGGCCCTGGGTTCAATCCCCAGCACCACAAGTACCCTGGAGAAGCACCTGGCAGCCCATTCCCAAAACAATCAGCCATCAAAAACCCTATGAATAGCAGAGAACAACTGACATAATGCCAGGCATGGCACAGTATCAGGGAGTGTTTCATTCTATTGAACATAGGGTTGCTATGAGTCAGACCTGACTCGATGGCACTTAACAACAACAGAAATGTGGGGAAATAGATTTCTGTTACATTAAGCCACCTACTGTATTGTATTACACCTAGTGTAGTGTATTGTGGCAGCTCAGGCTGCCACAACAAAATTGACCACATGAATGAAAATGAAATTTTAACTGAACAAAACTCATGAGATACAGCTAAAGCCATTATTAAAGGTAAATATATAGGCTTGAATGTAAATATTTAAAAAGAATGAAAGGTAAAGGCCATTTAACTAAATGCCATCTCAAGAAGTTAGAAAATGAAGAACTGAATGCAAAAAGTAATAAAATTGTAAATGCAAGAGCAGCAATTAATGAAAGAAAACAAACTTACTATATAGGAATTACAAATTTTAAATTTGTTTCTTTCAAATGTCTTTATAAATGAATAATAAAATTGATACTCAATATAATCCATCTTGGCAAAGCCAATTAATAAAAACATACAAGTTATAAATTAACACTATCAGGAATAAAAAGGGCATCATAGCTTTTCAATAACTTAAATAAAGATATTTAAAAGGACATTTTGAGCAAAATGATATCAATATGTTTGAAAATGTACACAAAGTGTACACATTTCAAGAAAAATCACTAGTTTCCCCAAATCCCTCTAACTTTATAAAGAAACTGAGCAAAAGGAGAAATTTCAAAGAAAGTAGCATGTCCCCAGTCTCCAAGTCTAGTCTTCATTCCAGTCACATGCCAATGAATACTGGTGAATTTAACATTCACCTTCATCCTGTTCTTATGAAATACCTTCAGCATTCCCTCTTGGATGACCTATACTCTAAAATCAATTAATACATGTGAAATAACTTACAATAACTTTCAAAAGAAAGAGACAGAGAGGAGGAAAAGAGAGAAAGAGAGAGAGAGAGAGTAGTAACAGTGGTAGTTAGGTGGGAGAAAAAGAAGAGGGTGTTGGGGGACAAGTATTATAAAGCCAAATGAACTTGCTTTGAATCCCAACATTTTAAAAAATGAATGTGTAGTAGCCCTACATGATGATTAAATGGAATAATATATGTGAGGCCCTTGGTACTGTGCCTTGGCACCACCAAGTTGTGGTGTGTGAAATTGCTTCAATAGAGGGATTAGAGGGAAGAAGTGATCTCCAGGTATCCTGTGTCTCAGGCACAAGGTGTTATTACACATAAGGGACCAGAGAGATGGCATCATCAAGCAAGTGGAAAGGCAAGGTTATCTCTCCTGAGAAAATCTTTAATACATCCCACCTGGGGCCTGTACTTGAAGAATGTTTGTTGGGTTAAATTCATGCAAAGGCAGTGCCTCCAGAAATCACCCTGTTAAAAGACAGAATCTTAGAGGTGTAACTCATTTGTGCTCATTAGCACACATTGGTTTATCAGATCAGCTGCATCAGGTAAGGGGGGTTCATTCTGTTGGGAAAAAGCAACTCCCCCCTGTTAGGGAGGCTCTCAAAGGCACAGATGAGCAGGAGAGAGAGTTCTGACTAATAACTAAAATGCAAATTCTGGAGCAATGCCTTTTAGGTACAATTCTCTTTAGCATCTATACAAGTTTAGAACAATGACTGAATATTCAGTGCCTCAGTTTTCACACCTATGAAATGTAGATATGAATATAATAACAGTACCATTTTGTGATGGTATTGTAGGTATTAAATAAGTCACATATTAATGTACTTAGAAGCAGTGCCTGCCACATACTATTTCATGAACTGTAGTTACTATTATTACAAAGAACTAGGGTGGATGGAGGGAATGAGAGGAAGGAGGATCCAGGACCTTTACTAAGCAGCATTTACAAGAGTTGTATTTGCTTCTTTTTCAAATTCCTTACTTAAGGTCCCCTTAAATAAAATTGTTTAGAATAGGGCTTCAAACCTGCAAAAAATTGGGTTCAGGTTCAGGTGCCTTCTCAATATGTTGAAATGCAGAGGATTTGAGTTCAGTTTGGTTAGGGTTTATAATTTTAATCCTATGTATTGTTAGATGAAGACTTTTTTAAATTGTTTTTTCAATTCTTAAATAGCTAATGATACAAATAAAAATATTAAAAGCTGAACTCAAAACAAAATTTTCAGTGGGTTTGGGTTCAAGTTCAGGTTCAGAAAAAAATTTTTTAAATGCTTGGAGTGGGTTCACAGGTTGGGTTTGGGTTTGGTTTAAGTTGGTAGAGGGCAGCTCCACACTCTTTGAAGACCCCGGTTCAATCCCTAGCACCGCAAAAATGGGAGAAGGACATGGCTATCCACTGCTGAAGCAATTCTAAGACAATCAGCCATTGAAAACCCTGCGAGGGTCCCTATGAGTCAGATGTGACTCAAAGGCACTTAAAAATAACATCTACACCCAAGATTTAAATCCAAACCCAATCCTCTAACTTTTAATGTATTGAACCCGCACCCAGACCTGAAACCAATAATTTACAGGTTTGAAGCACAGTTTAAAATTGTATTACTCTTTAGCCAAAATCAGTTGCACCACTGATAATGGCTTCCTTTGTTGTAGAATAATGGAAAGAGCACTGGACGAGGGGGCAGTGGTTAGAGGTTTAAACTGCCTCCATCATAGGTATACCATGTAATACTCACAAAACCACTTCCTTCTGTGAGATTGCCTTTTCTATGCACAAGATGAGGGGCAGCACTAGATAATCTCTAAATTCCCTCCTCCTTGTAAAGTTTTACAGTCTTACCCATCAGTTTCATGTTCTGAGATAACAAAGGTGTTCAGGACATGCCTTGACAGGAGATGTTGCCATCTGACCTCCAGAGACATCTTCTCACCTCTCATGGTATGGTCTTGACTGAATAAGTAGAGCTTTCTGTTCTTCATAAATAGATAATGAGGCAGGGAAGGTTCCTTGGGTATGTCTCTGGGGGGCAATGGATTCCAAATTGGTCAATTCACACCCTTCATAGGAGAATAGGCAAAGAGACCTGAGGACAACCAGCCACTCTAAGTTCAAATCTTCTGAATCCACTAGAATACACATCAGTATGTTAAATGAATTAGCCATTATGATCTTATATAATTGCTATAATACTTGAAATGCCATGAAAAATGAATTAGATTCTGGAAATGAGCAAATATTTTATTTTCAAAACAGTTTAGAAAGATGACTTCAGGATGCTATTGAATATCTAGGATATTATATTAAATCTACATGTTATTAATTATTGCTGTATTCTAGAACTTTTGATCCTCCTGTTTTAGCCAAACAAGTGTTAAGACTAAAGGTGAACACTGTCACACCTGGTTGAAAGAATTTTAATCATAAGTGATGTTTTAAAAAAAGTTTTAAAAGTGAAATGGCTACTTGTCTATTTCTGAGGACATGATGGCACCCAACAACAAATATATATATATACACTCATATATATATATATATATATATATATATATATATATATATATATCCTATGTTTTTTCCTATACATACATACTTTTGATAAAGTTTAGCTAATAAATTAGGTACAGTAAGAGATTAACAACAACAATAACAAAATAGAATAATTATCATGATATACTGTAATAAAAGTTATTTAAAACCTAGGAGTTATTTATTTATTTCTGGAATTTTCCATGGAAGAGTTGGGCATTGTGGTTGACCATGGGTAACTACAACCGAGAAAAAAAAAAGAAAAAGAAAAAAACCTTTGGATCAGGACTGTACTTCCATGAGTTGCATCTCATTTTCAAAATACTGGTATTACAGATGACCTTAGAAGGGTCTCACTTGAAAAACTACACCCCTCAATCTCTCTTCCATTTTTCATCTTCTCTTGTGTTTAAGATGACAAAAAATTATCTATTTTCCTATGGGGATGATTCTTTGAAAGAACTTTGCATTTTAATTTGCTTCACAGTACAGATATCGATAAAATCTGGGCTGGAATGCTTGGCCCTTCTATGTACCTTCTCATTCCTCACTTGTAGAGGAGGTGACACTACTGTCTGTCATTAGCATTATGGATCTCAGACACCTAGGAGCATTCAAAAAAAGCAGACAAGACCCAGGTATTGAGAGGATCATGATGGATCTGAATGTGACAGATCTGTAAATCTCCAAAGGGTGTGGGGTTCCTAGGGATACAGATGTCTAGGGAAGTTGAGGGTGACATCTCTGACACACAAAATTTCCAAAAATAGAATCTCTTGTTTCCACAGCTATCACTGTATGAGCTCTGGCAGAAGACTACCTTAAAGCAATGCTGGGTAGGGGATTCAGGTTAGAATAAGTGGGTGGATGGTTGAGGTGCCTTCTGAAAATGAGGTTATCACTTATCAATGATCTCCTCACTTTAGTGAGTATGTACTTCTTCAAAGTGTAATGTCTGTGCTACTGATATTACATAAAATTATTTTTGGTGGTGCCTGTAGAAACATTTCTAAAATTAGTAATTATATTTCATTTGTTTCAATGTATCAAGTCTATTTATAGAGATATAAAATTTCCTCTAAACATATTTATTGGGAAATTTTACTTCTGGCTATGATGGCCAATTTGTAATATACCAGTCTTTCCATTCAGAATATCTTAAAAGCCTAGGAAAAATAGTTTAAGAAACAGCTGAAGTTCCTGCTTACTGCATGGCTGAGTAAGCTCTCCAGACCAATTTTACAGATAAGCACTGTAGACCAGGGAGCAAATAGCAACAGCAGATTCTGCACAGGGGTTGACATTTCAAAGACGAGGAGAGGATGGGGTGAGGTTCTTTTTTTTTTTTTCTTCAGTATTTGGAGGTTGAACCCAGGGCCTTGCACATATTTTTCCAGTGCCCTATCACTGGGCTGCAACCCTAGCCCATTACAAAATTGCTTTTTTATTTTGATACAGGATCTTGCTAAGTTATACAGACTGCCTTGGGTCTTAAGTTCATGATCCCCTTTGTTCCTACAGTTGGTACCACATGGCACTACAGTTGCAAAAACTTAATAATGAAGGAGAAAAAGACCATTCTCAAACTTTAGATTTATTAATACTGTTCTTCAGGAAATCAGTAGAACAAGTAATCAAATACCAGTAAAGATAACAATGACACTATGGACAACCTTGACTTCATTACTGTTTGTAGGACACTACACCTGATAAGCCTGCAGCCATAGCCCTGTGGCACCCGATCCCATCAGATACTGGAAGCTGAGCAGAGTAGGTCCTGATTAGTACTTGGATGGGAGACCACCTGGGAACACCAGGTACTGTAGGCTTGGGAGAATGACCCAGCAACCCACTCCCAAAAATCAATCCGCCATTGAAAACCCTATGAACAGCAGAGAAGTACTGACAATAGTGTTTTGCTTGTAAGTAGGGTAGCTATGAGTCGGATACCTACTCGATGGCACCTAACAACAACAACAACACACCTGATAAATGTGGAATACACATTCTTATCAAGAACGCATGGTGTGTTTACCAAGACATACCGTATGCTGGGCCACAAAGCAAATCCCAACACATTTAAAGAATTAAATCAGAGTATATTTTTGGACTAAAATAGAGTAAAACTAGAAATCAATGACAATAAGAGGTATAGAAACTTCAAAGCAATTGGAAATTAAACAACACACTTAAGATTAGGTCAAAGAATAAGTAACATAGGAAGCTAGAAAATATTCTGGCCCATATGACAATGAAAATATGATGTATGCAAATCTGTGGGATGTAGCTGAAATAGTGCTTATAGGGAAAGTTACAGCTTTAAATGCTCATATTAAAAAGAGGAAAGGTCTAAAAATTTATGATCTAAGGTCTCAGCCTAGAAATCTAGAAGTAAAGCAAAATAAATCAAGAAAAGTAAAGAAAAGTGGAAACAATACAGTTAAGAGAAGAAATCAGTGAAATTGGAAATAATAGAGCCAAAATTTGTTTATAGAAAAGGTGGAAAAAAGTGATAGCCTTCTAGCTAGACTGGTCTAGAAAACAAACAAAAAAAAATAGCAATAACAGGAATGAAAGAAAGGTTGTCACTAAGATCCTATGGCTTTTAAAAGGAAAATAGGACTATCATGAATAATTTCATGCAACGAATCTGACAACTTAGATGAAATAGCACATGATCAAATAGAAATAGAAATTTTGAATAGCCTTTTTCAATTAGAAGATTAAAATTGTTATTAAAAATCTTCCTATCACTAAAACAGTAGAAAAAGAGTTTCACTGATGAGTTCTATCAATGATTTAAGGAAGAAAAATCATCAGTCTTAAAACACTACTCACTCTGTAATATAGTATAACAAACACTAAAATCTGGCAAAGACAACATTTCTCCCAACCTCAAAAAAAGAGTGAAAGAAAGAAAAAATGAAGAGAGTTACAGATTAATATCTTTTGTTAACATAGATGAAAATATTTTCTTTCTTTTCTTCTTTTTTTTTTTTTTTTTTTTTTTTTTGGTGGTGCTGGGCGTTGAATCCAGGGCTTCATATAAGCTAGGCAAGTGCTTTACCACTGAGCTGCACTCCTCGCCCCCATTTTAATTTTTATTTTGAGGCAGGGTCTTGCTAAATTGCATAGCCCACCTCTGATATCAAACCTGTGATCCTCCTGCCTCAACCTCCCAAGTTGCTGGGATTATAGACATGTACTAAGATACCTGGCTTATGCAAAAATTCTTAAAAAAAATAAACAAATAGAATCCAGTGATATATAAAAATAACACATTTTAAGACCAAGTATGGTTCATCCCAGCAATGCAAGATCAGTTAACATTAAAATCAGTCAATATAATTCACCTTACTGATAAGAGAAAGATTCAGGAAAATATTTGATAATATTGATTTAATGTCCAATAAGCAAACATACACATACAGAGATCAAACTATGAAACAAAGGAAACCTACAATTGACATAGTCTTACTGTCAATTGTAGTGGAATATCAAATGCATTCCAAGATCAGGAAGAAGCCAAAGGATACAAATACCTCAAATATCCTTCAAAAGAAGAATAACCAACCTGCTACATAGTCATATAATGTGATATCTCCTTACCAATGAATAGGAAAAACTATGAATACACAGAATAGTATGAATGAATTTCAAAGATATCATGTTGAGCCAAAGAAGCCTTAAACAAAACAGTATATTTTGGCTAATTTCATTCTTACAAAGTTTTACAACAGGCAGGTAAAACAAATCTATTGTGCAAAAAATTTTATCAGTTATGGCTGCAGTGAGAAAAGTTGAGAGTTGACTGGAAAGAGATATGAAGGAACTTCTTGGAGTGATAGAGGTTTAGATTATACAGTGTACATTTGTCAAAGCAGTCTATGTGTATCTAAGGTTTTTGCAATTTATTTTATGTACATTTTGTGTCTAATGATAACTATCTGTTGAATGATATTGAGCTATAGTTAATTAAATGCATGCTGAGAGGAAATGTCCTCATGTCTTTTATTTATTTTGAAACCCATCAAAAATAAAGTGAATTGATAGGTTAACAGAGGAATAGATACTCGGAGAAGCATGTGAAAAATCAATTATTACACAATTTAAATTATAGAATCTGGTCTGTGGATATATAACTGTTCACTTCCTTTATGTCTGAAATTCTCATAATTTAATGTTGAATAAAAAGGGAAATATTTCTGAAGTAATTTGGGAGCAACTGAGTTAACACAAAAATGAGGGTACTAGATCTAGAGGAAAAGGAAGTACCGAAGAGTAAGACTGATCTTCACTCCACTTTCCCCTTAAGGCACATGCTGGTTTATAAGTGGCATCCAAGGACACAATTAACTGAGATGAACTTTAAATAATCTCTGCAGGCTTCAGAAATGAAAATTGGAGTTTAAGATTCTCTAGGGTGGAAGGACTTTTAGTTTGATTGTTGAAAGGCCACTTCTTAGAAGCAAGAGGGGAAAAAATAGAACAACTTTTGCAATGAAACAAACAAACCCAGTTCTCAATCATCTCAATCCAAAATAAGATTATGATAATCTGTTCTTAGTCTGATGATAGAAGCAAAAGGAAACACATACAGGAGAAAAAGTACAGCATGCCTCAAATTACTTGTACAATACTGTGTATAGAACCTCCATCATTCAGTTATAAATTATTAGGAGTTATGCCCAAATGATTGAGAACCAAGAGAAAATAATCAGGTGATGCAAAGAAAACCTAAGGATATATACATATTGAAGTCATTAGACACAGACTTTAAAATAGCTAATTATACCCAAAATCTATATAGCAAGATGAAGACTTTCATGAGAGCATAGGAATGCCCTTAAAAGAATCAGATGTCTTAGATACATTTCCATGACTATAACAAAATACCTGGGATAATCAGCTGATACAGAGAAAGGGTTTTGTTTGGCTCAGTTTTGGAGGTTTCAGCCCATGATCAATTGACCCTATAGTTTTTGACCTAAGGAGAGGCAGCACATTATGGCAGGAATGTGTGGCAAAGCAAAACCACCCACCTTAGGCCAACCAAAAATAAGCTAGGAGAGGGCTAGGGTCCCATAATTCCCTTCAGGGGTATGCCCCCAATTATCTAAAGACCTCCCAGGGGTACCCACTTCCTAAATACTATACCATTTACCTCAGGATCAACCTTTAACACATGGACTTTTGGGGAATTCTTATCCAAACTAAAATATAATGCAAATGCTAGAACTGAAAAACAACAAAAATTAAGACTATAGATTAAATGTAACTGATGATGAGATTGTGACCAGAAGTCAGGTCAGTGAAAATATCCAGGCAAATGCATGCAGTAAAAAATGAGGGGAATGCACAAAAATATGAAATGTATGATACACTTAGAAAAGATCGAATACACGTATAGTCAATGTCCTAGGAGGAGAGGAAGTAGAAAATGGTGCAGTAGAAACATGTGAAGAGATCAAGTGTTCAAGGCCAGAAGTAGGCCGCACAACTTACTGAGACTTTGTCTCAAAATAAAAAATAAGAGCTGGGTGAGGGGGTGCATACCTATAATCCCAGCAACTCTGGAGGCAGATGCAGGAGGACCACAAGTTTAAGGCCAGAGGTAGCCTTCATATCTTAGTAAGACCCAGTCACAAAATAAAAATTAAAAAAAAAAAAATTGTCTGTAAGTGCAGCTCAACAGTAGAACACCTGGAAAAGCATGTGTGAGGCCATGGGTTTAACTCCCTAGTAGAGCAAAAATTAATTAATTAAGTAAGTAAGTAAATAAGTAAGAGAAGGGGCTGTGGGTGCATCTCAGTGGTTAGAGTACTTGCCTAGTATGAGCAAGGCCCTGGGTCCAATCCCTCCATACTGGAAAAAAAAATCACTAAGTCTGATAAATAACATAAATCTGTTGAAAACAAAGTAAAAAAAAGTGTCAGAGGAAAAAGAAATCTTATATTCACCTACATCCAGATTTATCAATGACCTTTTAACAGAAAAAATGGAAGTCAGAAGACAAAAGAATATTGAAGTGCAGAAGAAAATGGCTATCAATCTTGAGTTATTTCTCCAGTAAAAACATCCTTCAAAAATATCTGAAATTAAATTCTCTTCAGATCATTAAAATTTCAGTAATTCATTATTGAAAGATGTACACTTAAGGAAGTATTAAGGGGAATTACTCCTCCTTGAGGAAAATAATGTCATATAAAAGTATGGAAATAAAAAAGTAACAGAAGCCAACAAAAAAGGTAAATATGTGGCTAATATGAATGTATACTGACTTTGATGCTATGAAACTATAACCTATCTTGTGGAATTAAATTCATGAAAAAAAAAGACAATAAATTACCAGGTGTGGTGATACACACCTGTTAATTCCAGAGACTCAGGAGACAGAGGCAGGAGAATTGCATGTTTAAGGCCAAAGGTAGCCTGGGTAAACTTAATGAGACTGTCTCAAAATAAAAAATAAAAAATGGGCTAGTAGAGTGCTCTGGGTTCAATCTTCCAGTACTACAAAATGTCCTTGCGTTCTTTAGGAAGTGATAAAAGGCCACACTTTACTAGACTTTACTAGACTTTAAAAATTAAAGGTCATACATTGCTGTCTCTACAACCACAGAATGAATAGTAAAAGAATATTTATTTCTTTGCAAATATATATTTCCACCAACATAAATGGCAACTATACACATGGAATTCACCAGATGGACATACAGGAACCAAATTGACTACCTTTGTGGAAAGAGACAATGGAAAACCTCAATGTCAAAATTCAGAATGAGACCAGGTGCTAATTGTGGATCAGGCTATCAACTGCTCATGGGCAGGTTCAAACTGAAACTGAAGAAAATTAGAACAAGTGTATGAGAGCCAAGGGATGACCTTGAGTATATCCCATCTGAGTTTAGAGACCACATAAATAACAGATTTGATGCATTAGACACTAATGATTGATGACCAGAAGAGTTGTGGCATGACATTAAAGACATTAGTCATGAGGAAAGCAAAAGGTTATTAAACAGACAGGAAAAAAAGAAAAGACCAAATTACATGTCAAAAGAGACTGAAACTTGCTCTTGAACATGGAGCAGCTAAAGTAAAAGGAAGATAGGACAACATTAAAGAACTAAACAGAAGATTTCAAAGGCAGCTTGAGAAGACAAAATAAAATATTATAACGTCATGTTCAAAGAGCTGGAGATAGAAAACCAAAAGGGAGAACACCCTCTGTTTTTCTCAAGCTTAAAGAATTGAAGAAAAAATTCAAGCCTCAAGTGTCAATACTAAAGGATTCTACAGGGAAAATATTAAACCACACAAGAAACATCAAAGCAAGATAGATGGAATGCACAGAGTCATTATACCAAAAAGAATTGGTGGATGATAAACCATTTCAAGAGGTTGTATATGATCAGGAAACAATGGTACTGAAGGAAGAAGTGGAAGCTACCTAGGAATTGATCGAACACCAATAGAGAGGTTTCACCAAACAGAGGCAGCACTGGAGGCGCTCACTTGTTTATGCTAAGAGATTTGCAAAACAGCTACCTGGCCAACTGACAGGAAGAGATCCATATTTGTGCCCATTTCCAGAAAGGGTATCCAATTGAATGTGGAAGTTATCAAACAATATCAGTATCACACACAAGTAAAATTTTGCTAAAGATCATTCAAAAGAGATTGCAGCAGTATATAGACATGGAACTGCTGGAAAATCAAGCCAGATTCAGAAAAGGGCACGGAACCAGGGACATAATTGCTGATGTGAGATGGATATTCTTTGAAAGCAGAGAATATCAAAAAGCCATCTATGTTTTATTGACTATGCAAAGGCATGTGTGGATCACAACAAATTATGAATAATGTTGTGAAGAATGGGAATACCAGAGAATTTTATTGTGTTCATAAGGAATCTGTACATGGACCAGGAAGCAGTCATTTGAACAAAACAAAGAAACACTGCCTGGTTTAAAGTCAAGAAAGGTGTGTGTCCAGGCTGTATCCTTTCTCTGTACCTCTTTAATCTCTACACTAAGGAAACAAGCTGGACATTATGAAGAAGAATATGTCATTAGGATTGGAGGAAGACTCATTAACAATTTGTGTTATGCAAATGACACAACTTTGCTTGCTGAAACTTTAGATTTGAATCATTTACTGATGAAGATCAAAGAACATAGCCTTCGGTATGGATTGTGTCTCAACATCAAGAAAACAAAACAAAAATCCTTACAACTGGGTCAGTAAGCAACTTCATGATAAATAGAGAAAAGACTGAGGTTGTCCAAGATTTTGTTTTACTTGGCTCTATAATCAACACTCATAGAAGCAGCACTTAAGAAATCAAAAGATGCATTACATTGGGAAAAGCTATTGCAAAAGACCTCGTTAAAGTGTTGAAAATTAAAGATATCACATTGGAGACAAAGGTGCACCTGACTCATGCCATGGTATTTTCAGTCACATCGTACGGTTTTGAAAGCTGGACGTGTAACAAGGGAAAGAGGAGAAGAACTGATGCTTTTGCATTATGGTACTGGAGATAAATACTGAATATACCATGGACTGTCAAAAGAACCAACAGATCTGTCCTAGAAGAAGTACAACCAGAGTGCTCCTTGGAAGCAAAGATGGGTAGGCTGCATCTTACATATTTTGGACATGTAGTCAGGAGGGACCAATCCCTGGAGATGGACATCATGCTTTGGAGAGTGGCAGGTCAATGAAAAAAAGGAAAACCCTCCACTAGATGGATTGACACAGTGTCTGCAACAATGGGCTTAAAACATAAAAAGGATTGTATGCCTGGCACAGAATCGGAGAGTGTTTCATTCAGCTGTACATAGGGTCACTATGACTTGGACCTGACTTGACAGCATGTAACAACTCACAACCTCCATTTGCTTTCCTTCTCTCACATTACTGGATAACCCTGAACCCAGGAAAGTGGGCTATATTGACACTGTAATCTCCTTACAGCAGTTCTTGCCACTGAGCTAGGAGACAGGAAGCCTGAGTCATGCCTGAGCCCCTTTGTGTGATATTGGGCAAGCTACTTGTCCCCTCCTAGGCCAAGGTTGCATGGTGTAGAGGTGACACGCAGTTGGGGTTCAAATTCTGTTTTGCCACCCATCCTACGTGTTCTTGAGCAGGCTATATTGTAAACTCTTTATTCCTCAAACTTTAAATTTGTAAAGTAGAGATTATGATAGTGTCTACCTATATATCGTCAGTCGTAATAGAAACCCTACTAATACTAGTACCTAATATTACCTCCATTATAGATTTTAGAAACTGAGGCAATGAGAGACAAGTAACTTGCCTAGTATCATGCAAAGGACATCAAACATGAACCAGATTTCCTATCTGCTATGCTAGTGCTAAGGCTAGTATGTGTGTACGACTCCATGTGCACGCTATTACAGGCATATATATCCCAAAACAATAAGCCATTGAAAACCCTATAGGGTCACTATGAGTCGGACACAACTTGGCAGCACCTAACAACAACATAGGTGTAGGTATAGGTACACATCTCCCACTTGTCGGTCAGCTTGTCATGCTATGGGGGCCTGCATGTTGCTCTGATGCTGAAAGCTATGCCATCAGTATTTCAGATATCAGTAGGCCATGCATGATGGACAGGTTTCAGCTGAGCTTCCAGACTATAGTAGACTAGAGAGAAGGACCCAGAAGCCAACTCCTGAAATAATTAGCATTGAAAACCCTATAAATGGCAGAAAGGCACTGTCAGATATAGTGCTAGAAAATGAGCCCCCCAGGTTGGAAGGCATTCAAAAGATGACTGGGGAAGAGTTGCTTCCAAAGAACACAGTCAATCTTAATGATGAGAATGGAGCAAATCCCCTGAGACCTCCATTTGCTGATATGGCACAACTCAAAATGAGAAAAAACATGATGGCTGCAACAACCGCTCAAACACAGAAAAAGATTGTGTGGATGGCAAAGTGTCAGCTAGTGTTTTGTGTAGGGTCACTATAAGTTAGACCTGACTCCGTGGCACCTAACAACAACTTAGACATGCATATAGACATGTATGTGTGCATGCTGTATATGGTGTGCCAGTTTATATCTATGTATGCATTTATCCATGTATGCATATATATTTGTATGCAAACACACATAGACAATGGTTGAAAGAGTCCCTAGAATATAATGCTATGCTTATTAAGTACTTGGCACTCAGTAAGTGCTCAATAAATGGTACCTCTTATCATTATTTTATTATCATCGGTCAAGAAAGTTTCTACCTGCTGCCATTCCTTCTTGCTCTGGGAGATTATGGTTCTGCAAGACCTCAGCCTTGGGTTGTGTTTCTTGAGCATTATTTGCATTCTGTACTGTGACCTGAGGACAGCCTTTTCATAGGGAGGGGACAGGAGCCGAACTGTCAGTGGACTGATGGGTAAATATTGTTGGTGTTAGGAACCATCAGGTTGTGTGCGGCTCAGAACAACCCTATGCACAACAGACAAAGCACTATTGTTAGTGCTTCTCTGTTATTCATAGGGTTTTCCATGGTGATTTTGGGGAGTAGGTTAAAGCATTCGTAGAATCCAGACCCTTCCTCCAATGAAGGAAGCCATAGTGAAAAGTCCATTAGGTTGGGAGTTTGCAGTAGGTCCTTGTCCCAAGCCTATAGCACCTGGGTGTTCCCAGGTGGGATCCCATCCAAGTACTAACCAGGTCTAATCCTGCTTAACTTCTGAGATCTGATGGGATTGGACTCCACAGTGATATAGCTGCCAGCTGGGTAAATATAGTAAACCATAAACCATGAGTAGGCTGCATGGGGTGTGCCTGTCTGTGCGTGTCTGTGTGCATTGGAATGGTAGTGGTATATAAGCTTATTTTAACTTGAACTCAGTTTTCCTTACCTGTAGGACCTAATACCTCTTTTCAGCATTTGGTGGGAACTCTAGGCACAGAGTCCTTAAACTAAAAGACTCAGTGATTAATTCTCTTTCCTGTTTTTGTGGATTCAACCAATGGAGTGGACAGAATATATTCAAGGATAAAACCTCCTTGCTCCCACTACATCCCAACCATTTGGTATTTGCTCTGTCAGTGGAAGATGAGGCTTGGTCTTGGGGCAGGAGGATGGATGAAACAACTTTTGCAGGATCCCTCAGTGTCAGGTTCTAAGGAGGGGTGTGTAGGCCTTCTTTAGATGGTGTGTCATAGAGTGTTTTACCATGTGTCACTCTTATACACAGAACAAATGACCACAATGCAAGGCTCCTAATGAAGAGCGAGGAGACCTCATTTCTCATCCTGCCTGGTTTTAATGCTTTGGGAAGGCTGCACCTTTAGATTGCTAGACATCATCAACTTCCCAGACATTCCTTACCCCTTTCTCCAGTAAGAGCAGGAATGTAAAGGACATTCGTAGGTATCTGACTCATAGCTACCCTACATACAACAAGTGAAATAGTATTGTCAGTGCTTCTCTGCTGTTCACAGGGTTTTCAATGGCGGATTGATTTTTGGGAATGGGTTGCTGGGTCATTCTCCCAAGCCTATAGTGGCTGATTGCCCCTCCAAGTCCCTAACAGAGGCAGTTCCTAAAAGTACTTCAATGCCCATTGGAAGGAATTGTGCAATGGAAACAGTATAGGTTTTATACCCATGAGTTTGCATCTTGTGTTATTTCTCTCCCAGGCAAGGGAAAATGCAAAATACTGGCTCCCTCCTACCTTGACTGTCCAGCAGTGATAGGGGAGGGATGCTTCAGCCATGAGAATTGGCAGGGAAACTTGCCCTGCTTCGTATACAGAAGGGCTAGAGGCCATAATCCCAACAGACATAATCTTGAATGCCATAATCCCAAATGTGGAAATGCCAAAAGATCAAAATCCCTAAAGTCTGAAATCCCAGATCAAAAGCCCAAAAATATAACTCTGGAGAAAAATAATCTATAAAATTCTTTAAAAGATATATATTTACATTTTTTGTGGTATTAGGGGGCTGAACTCAGGGTCTCACCCAAATTTCCCAAGTGCTCTACTGCTGAGCTGTACCATCAACCCATGTTTTATTTTTTTATCTTGAAACAGGATCTTCATAAGTTATGCAGGCTGCCAGTGGCCTCGAACCTATAATCCTCCTGCCTTTGCCTCCAGAGTTGCTGGAATGACAGACTTGAGCCATAGTGATTGGCTTATATTTACATTTTTTAAAGGGAATTTATCTGAGAAATATCTGAAAATACAACAAAACACTTCATAGGCCACTTTACACCATAAGATAGTGAATAATAAAATACGTATTTTTGTAAGCATACACACTCAAGTATACTAATAACAGTCATACTAGCATAACAATTGTGGGCAGATGATCCATATTCATGAAAAATAGATAAAAAAATGAAATGTATAAATAGGTATCATTATATTGATAATTGTGGCGACCCAGTTTTGTAACTGGCCATTTGAAATGCTGTGTGGGAAATAATAATAATACCTACCTGAGACTTTTACAAACCAACATAAGACCTTTGATGGGCTGAGGTTTAGCTCAGTTTGTAGGATGCTTGCATGCATACTCTCAGGTACCAGGTTCCATCCCCAGCACTGCAAAAATGGGAGAAAGGACCTGGCAGCCCACTCCCAAAACAATCCCGAAACAATCAGCCGTTGAAAACCTTATGAATAGTGGAAAAGCAGACATAGCGCTGGGCATGGCATAGTGCAGGGGAGTGTTTCATTCTGTTACACAGTGTTGCTAGGAGTTGGATCCGCCTGCACAGCACCTAACAACAGCAAGACTTTTGATGAGATGGATTCCAAACTTCAGTGCACAACCACTGCATATGTGTCTCACAAAGGGCCGAGACCTTTATCTTTCACAAAGGCAGGTTCACAAAAAGGATCTGTTGTCATTTATTAAGGAAATTTCAGTGTTTTCAGGTGTAAGTAAAATGTTTACACACAAAGTCTACGTTGTGATAATCTCCTGCCCAGAATTCGGCTTTCTACCCTTCTCTGTACAGCCTTTCTTCCTATGGGAATTCCCATGCTCAGGATGTTAACTTTCAGGATCTCAAGATTCAGGATTTTAATCTTTTGCGATTGTGATTTTCAGGATTTTAGATTTTAGAGATTTGATTTTTCAGGATTTCAACATTTGGGATTATGATATTTTGGATTATGTCTTTTGGAATTATGATCAGCTCTGTAGAGAAGTCATTTGTTTTCTAACCAGTGGGAGATTTCATTTGCAGATGTCACTAATGGGCTACTGGAGGTGGAGAGGAACAGATCATACAAATCCCTCACTGTATTCAGGTATGTGTGTGTGTGTGTGTGTGTGTGTGTGTGTGTTTAATTTATGTTCCTTGTTATAAAGTGAAATGAGGTTAAGTATCTTTATACATGGTTAAAACCAAGGAACTGAAGAAGTTCAGTTCTTTCCCTTGGCTCACAAAGCAGTGACAATGCAGGCTTTTTCTTGGCTTTCTCCCAGTCCCTAGCCCTGTGAGAATTTGCTGCGTTGTACTGTTTTTCAGAATTACTTTGTTCTTATAGCATAAATTTAAGCCTTAAGCTCTACCCATTTTCCTCCTAAGTATTCAAGACATTTTCGTAGAATCCAGACCCTTCCTCCAATGAAGGAAGCCATAGTGAAAAGTCCATTAGGTTGGGAGTTTGGAAACTGGCCCTTGACTCCATCAATTCAACCCTCAGGCCTCAACCTTCTACTCAGGCTACCAGACCTGTTCCAAGGGTCTCAGAGTCTGCAGTGATCAAAAAGCATCTGCATATCTTAAAACACCCAAATCAACCCTTTCATCTTGACATTTGTTGACATCTAAATACAACCCTGGAGGGCCCAAGTCAGCTGGCTGGTGAGTGGACCCAGCTCAGCAGATGAATTCGAGAGCAAATCCCTCTTAACATTCACACAAGTAAATCAGTATTATGAAATGCTAGCATCTGTGATGGGAAGGAGTTCTATGGAGTATTTTATTGCCCAAAGATGGAATTAGTGGCAATGCCATATCTGTCAAATGCACATACTAAAACTTTATAGTTCTTCCCCATGAAATATTTTGTTTATATCACATGGGTCTAAGCTAATGTTTTTTCTTCTTCTTCACTTCCCCTCCCCCAACCTCTTCCCTGTGCTCCTTTTCTCCTGAGGCCTATTCCCTTTGGAAATGCATTAGTTACCTAGGAAACCTTAATGTCATTTCTTTATGAGTGGAGTTTGGTGCAGCATAAAGTTAATTTATAGGGTGGTTAGAAATTCATGTAATGACTGGTAAAGCAGGAGGCTTTATTATGACTTCCATATCCACCTGTGTGGTAGGAATACATACCTTCACTCTATCATTACGGGTAATTTCTTAAAGCATAATGACGAACATACATTCTATTTCACAAAATGAGTTGATTCATCTTTGTTCAATGTAATGTGTTACATTGTTCAATGTAAGCCCTAGAACATAATTAGCAAAAACAACAGACCAGTAATACACCAGGCAATCTGTTAACAGTGGAAAGATATGGTGGAATTTCCTTTTAAATGATGAGGTGGTTCTGCCCGAGAGGCAGGGGATGAATAAAATGAGATTTTGAAATCCTTCAACTGTTTCTTTCATGCTTTTTGCAATCCACAGTAGAAAATTAAGTAAATTCTAAATATGTCCACTGCTTCATTCTTTTAATTTCTTGCTGTCTTTGTCCAGAGGAGAAAATATACATCCATGAAAGTACAGTAATGAAAGGCAGGCAGAACATAAGTCAAGCTACTTTCTCCAGTCTGAGATCAGCCACCCATGGGATGGCAGAAGTTTCAAGGTAAGGACTACGAGATTGGGAGCTGGGGCTTAAACTATGCTAGGCACTATGCAGAGAATTTTAAATCAATTAGCTTATTTAGTCTTCACAGTGCCCCTATGGGTTTGACATTATTTTCACCAACTCCGGATGGGTTTGGACCAGTTCAAGAACATAACCAAAGATACACAGATCATAAGTGGAGAAGGCAGCATGGAGTTTAGGTTTGTCTGACTGCAAAATTGACTCAGAGAATTCTAGTTCTTGAGTTGTTACTATTGTCTTTTCTTTGTTTCTGTTTTCCTGAAGAAAGGCATTGAAAGTCTAGGGCTTCAGTGTCCTCTATTAAATGCAGGGTGGGACCTGGCAGGTGGGGCTGTTAGAATTTCACCTCTAATATCCCTGCTTTAGCCTGCAGCAGTAGCACTGTGGCAGTCAGATCCTGTCAGATCTAGGAAGCTAAGCAGGGTCAGGCCTGGTTAGTACTTGGATGGGAGACTGCCTTGGAACACCAGATACTGTAGGCTTGGGAGAAGGGCCTGACTACCCACTCCCAAAAAACAATCTGCCATTGTAAACCCTATGAATAGCAGAGGCGCACTGAAAAAAGTGTTTCACCTGTTGTACATAGGGTCTCTATGAGTTGGATACCAACTTGATGGCACCTAACAACAACAAACATCCCTGCTTTGTTTAGAGAGATGAAGCCTGGTCCTTGAAATAAAGCTATGCTGCACTTTCTTATGATGATAGAAGTTTTAGAAGGAGGATCTGGGCTTGATAAATAAACACAGATAAGTCACTCAGTTTCCGTGGACAACTGCTCCCATTTGGGAGGGGGGGAGGAATAATGTCTCACATACGCTCCAGGGCATTTGGGAGGAGTTGCTAATTGGCATGATAGCTTGAGTAACTGCTGGTTAATAGTGCTGTAGTTAGTATGTATGTAATAATGGGTGAGCAACAGGGAATGTTTTGAGTGCTGGGAGGCAAGGTAGCAGGAAGCACCTTCCCTGACCCTTAAGTTCCTATTTCTAGTGCAAACACCTTTTGCATTCACTTTAACTGTTTCAGAAACGTAGACTTTCTGGCTCCATCAGCTCTTGCAGCTGTCTGGAGGAATGGGGGTGGGGATGGATGGGGCAGGGCAAAAGAAAGCACAGTAGCTAAAGCCATTCCACTAGGGCTCTCCACTGTGCCCTCCAGCAAGGGGAAATGCAAAAGAGGCAACTTGCAAATATTTTAGGGTCAGCTAAGGTGCAAAATTGAATTAACTAATTTCAAAGGAGGGAGAAAAGAAAAGCAATGAAAGAGGACAGACAGTGAAGGTGAGCTATATGGTCATGGAGTTAAATAACCAAGCTTATCTTTGCCACGTCAGGTCATGGAGGAAAAGGTCCTTGGAGGCCATTCAATCCAATTCTCTCATTTCCTGGGTCAATATGTCACAATGAATTAACTGCATACTGCTGGTGCCTGAGACCTCTTCATCTCCTCCCCCCACCCCATAGTCCACTGTAGGAGCAGAGCAGGTAAACGCAGTTTTTTATGTTTATTTTTTTGTTTCTGTTCAATGTTTCAACCACAGCGTGGCGCTATTGCAAAAGATAAGGGTAGGCACAAAGCATGCTCTAGGAATTAGTGGTAGGAGAGAGTTTTAAAGGGGGCTTTAGAAAACTGCATCTGGTTTCTGCTCTCACAAACCACTTTCAGGAATCAGGGCCTTACACTCAGATGCAGCAGAGAGAAAAAGAAAGTCCAGCAACCTAAAAATACGGTTAACAGATGGGCAGCCAAAGCTGTGACCACGGAGTCATCTTGGAGAGACAATTACCTAGGTAATCAAAAAAGACCTACTTCTGGATGGGCTTCCATACTCAGAAAAGCCTATGGGGCATGAACTCTCCAGCTTTCTTCCCAGTCTGTTCTTTGCCTTAGCTAACTATACTGCTCTGGTCTTTCTATAAAAAAGAAAACCTCCATTTAGAAACACAGACTTACTTAGAAGTCAGTGTTCTGCACTTCCAAAATAAGTGTATGTCACAACAAATCATCTTTTATTCTGTCTGTCAACAAATACACCTTTCTATTTCTTTTTCTGGTCACCCTCTTCTTTTATCATCTTGCCACTATTAGACTTCTAAAAAGCAGAAGAGCTGACTGTTATCTCTGAAGTGGAAAGAAACACAGGGAAGGAGAAGGTAGGTTGCCTCCTGGAGGAAGATTGTCAGAGTTTTCCACACACACACACACAAAGGGCCAATGTTGTCCATTCCAGAAACTAGCCCTTCAGAGAACAGTGCATCTTTCACCCTCTCCTCTAGGCTGGGTCTCTCCCTCTTCCTCTCTTCTTCCCTGGTCCCTCTTCCCCTTCCCCCCAAAGACAGGCACATATTTGGAAAGATTAAGGTGTCACCTCTCATATTACAAGGCCTGTTGATTGCAGGCAGAGACAGACCCATCAGCTCCCTGGAGTTGGGAAACAAGCAAACTCTTCCCGCTGTGGCCTGGTGGTCTAAGTCCTGGCAAAGAGAGGCAGGCAGCCAGGGCAAGGCATCTGCAGAACAAATCGGAGTCTCAACTCACTGCTGCCTTTTCTTCTCCTCCTTCTTCTTCCTTTCTTCTGGTTTTTCATATTTAAGCTTGCCCCTCTTCCCCTCCTCCCTCCAGACTGCCGATGACCTGGGAGCTGCAGGCTGATGCTCGCAGCACATGTATTTAACCCATTCCTTGCAGCAGTCCCAGACAAGCACCTCTTTCCTTGCAATCTTCAGAATCCCAGAGGACCCGGTGCTTGGGAAAAGAGCCCCTACAACTCCGCCAGTGAAGCTGAAACGGGGGGCGTGAATCCCTCCTTTGCCCACAGTGGGAAGGAGGGGACAAGTGTGGGAAGTGGGGGAGGGGAGGGGAGAGGAGGCGGGCCAGAGAAAAGCAAGAAAACCAGAACCCCACAGTGCACCCAATCCAGCTTCATGGTGCTGTGTGGCGAGGTGGAGGGGAAAATTCCACCACCTAATCCGGTCCGGAGAAGACATCCATATTTTGGCAGGAGGGGCGTCCCTGAAGAAGGACCCTACCCTTCCAAGGGACCTCGGGAGGTGACGTCCCTGGGCCTTGTGGGCTCTTCCGTCCGTTTTCAATGTGGCAGCCTCCATCAGCCAGGATAATGATGAGGCAGGTACAATCTATCTAGTATGCAGCCCCACAGTCCCCCATCCTTTCCACCTCCCTTCCATTTCCGCAGCTTCTCTCTGCATACAGCTGGGCCTCAACTGATGGGTGCCATTCTGGTGTTCTTTGTCGTTTGACCAAACTCAAAGAGATCCAAGGAATCTGGAGTTTTTGAACCTGGACCCTAATAGAAATATAGAGGAAGTACCTTATAAGATGCCTGGAACCTAGGCAGAGAGATGGGCTACTCACTCCCCTCCCCCAATCGCTTGTGAGTCCAAAGGTCCTGGCTAGAGGTGACATGGGGGAGTGGCCAAGAGGGCAGGGAGGAGAGAGGAGGCTTGGACATGAGGCTCACCAAGCAAGGATTTGGGGACCAGGCAATGGAGCACAACTACTACCAGGCTCTGGATTTCTCGTTGACCCCTAAATAATATTTTGTCCACTTTTCTCCGACAGCAAATGGGCAAAAGCAAGATGACTCAATGTTAACCTGGCATATTGAGAGAAATTTACAGATCTCAGAACAAGTTGGGTCTATGCATAACTAAAATTATTTCCAAATGAGAGATTTTGCCCCCTCCCTCCAAGCTTTTCCTCTAACGAATCTACGGGTGGGGAAGTGAACATCCTTACTTCCTGGGAGCTAGAAAGAGGTTATTTGTCGCTTGCCTTTTCTGTGGCCCTAGCTGTTCCCACGTGCAAAGCAGTGGGTGCTGGGCGGGTGCTCAGCTGCAGGGCCGGATCCTAGTTTGGAAAGAAGGAGCAGAGAAGTTGGAGGCTGGGTGAAATGGCAGGCTCCAGTCCAATCCTTTAGCTTCCGTCCACGCTCGCGTGCGTATTCTCCCCCACCCCCTCACACACATACACAGTCGCCCCTCCCTGGTCATTCTGCCCCCCGCCCCCATACCTCTGGAACTTAACCTCCCTTGACCGTCTGTACAGCGCCCTTGGTGCTGGTACCCAGGAATGGCGATTTCGCCGGGGAGCAATTGTCCTTGGGCGGACTCATGTGGTAGTGTGGGGGGAGGAATGACGGGTGGGCTTGGTAGGGGGTGGGGAGAGATCTAAAGCTGGAAGGGTATGAGGTTTGGAGGAGGAGTTTACAATTCAGACCCAACTTGCATGCGCAAACGGTCAAGAAAGGCCCTTCTGCCTTGTAAAGAAAAGCATACATGAAAACAGATCAAAAAGGAAACTTTCAAGAAAAAGAACAGATAAGACACACCGAAGATATTAACGTGTAAATGTGTTAAATTGAATGCTTCAGTCTTTTTCCTGGATCTCTAAAAGGGAAGTCAGGGGTAGGGGATATTGAAGAATACTATTAATTTGGAAGGTGTTTTGTTTTGTTTTGTTTTTGTCTTTAAGAGTGGCTAAGAGAAATGACCCCTTCCCCCCGACACCGGCCCGGGGAACGAAGTGGGAGCGGCGCCGGCGCGCGCGGGCCTGCGAAGCGCTCGCCCGACCCGGCGCGGGGGCGGTCCGCGCGGCGCGCAAGGGGTTAAGGCGCTGAACGCGGAGCCATCTGGCCGGGTTGGCTGGTTATAACCGCGCAGATTATGTTCACGGGACTCAGAGTTGAAGGCTCCTCTCCTTACCCAACAGCTCCGCGCACCGCCCCTCGAGAGAGCCCGGCACAACTTTCTTCGCTCTTCTTTCCTCCACTCCTTTTTCCTCTGCTGGGTAGTGGCTGCGGTGGGCTGGGGGAGACTTTGAATGACCGAACTCGCGTCCACCTTTCTCTTCATGTCGACGTCCCTGGAAATAGTCACACGGATGCCATGGTTACTTCTGCCACGGTAAGGGGAGGCAGCGGGCATGTTAGGTGGGCAGGTCCAGGAGTGGGTGGTGGAACACGTGCGAGGGATTTTCCAGTGGACCAGCGTGGGGGGCCACCAACTCCGCACCCAACCCCACCCCCCATCGCGCCACAGCACTTTCTCTCCCGGGCTTGTGCCTTCCTCAAAGTTTGCGCTGAGATCTTCCCAGGCCGAGGCGCAACCATTAACTACCCCCCCCCAACACACACACACACACACACACACACGCGCGCGCGCGGATACCTCTCCCCACCTCTTCCTCCCTCTGGTCCTTTGGCTGCCCAAGAAACCGCCCTGAGTCTGGGAAAGTGATCAGGTTTAAGGAACCTGGATTGGAAAGGGAGGGGCGGACGGAGGAGAGGGGAAATGGGGACGACCGAAGGGCAGTAAAGAGATTCAGCGGGACCACCTCCCCCCACCTCCATTCCACCCATCTGCTCCTCGGAGAAGGCATCCCGTGCATCAAATAACAAAAGGGGGTAGCAGAGAGACCCCGCTCGGGGAAGAGGCGATGGGGCCATCGCAACTCCCCCGCAAGCGCCCAGCCCCAGTTCCACACCGGGCAGGGTTCTCTGCGGGCTCTACCACCATGCCGGCCAGGGAGTGGGCTGGAGGAGGCGAGCAGAGCTCAGGACCGGGACGGCCACTTCCCAGTCTGGGGAGTTGGGACTCCTCGCCCGGAGCCGTGTACCTGCATAGGAGTCTGTACAAACCTTTCCTCCGAAACGATCCCGAGCCTCGGGGCTTGCCTTGGTCAGCGCCCACCCAGTAGCAGCCCCACCCCAGGCCTTTGCGCAGATGCCCGCACATCTGGGACTCCGCCAGGGAGCGGTGGGTACCGAGGCTGGGCCATCCCTGAGTATTTCCTCGCAGTTTTTTCTTGGAGCCCGTTGAAAGCCCCTTAGCGGTAGACGGGCGGATCTAGATCAGAGTTAAAAGGACTTACAAGGGACCAAGCTGCCCCTTTGCCCCGAGCTCTACTCAGTGGTGGATACTACTAGTGAAATTTGTCACGCTTAGGAATTGAAGATGCGGGGAAAGGAGGAAGGGGTGACCGAGGGGCAGGTATGGGGGAGGAGGACTTCGTTTGTTGCCTTGGGGTGCGTGTGGGTGTGCATCCAAGAGGTGCGGCTGTTTTTTGTGACTTTGGCTTTTGCATTCCTCATGTGTGCTGCGGATGCCGGGCACTGAGACCCCTGGGCCGAACGATGTGGGCGCTGTTGACTGGAAGGGGTCCTTCTTACTGGAATCAAGGCTCTAGCAGGATTCCAAGTGGGGGAAACACCTCACAGATGGCCTGGTCTCGACCTCAGGTAGCGGGTGGCAGGTTCAGAGTCAGAGTGGAGGCTGCTGCTGGGAGGCTGGGCAAGTGAGTACCGGCTCAGAGCTGGGGAACTGGAGACCTTGCGCCAGAGGACTTGTTTATGTGTGCAGAGATGGGGACTGGGGGCCTGCTGGGGGAGGGGAGGGAGCCTGTAAGGGATGGGTGTTACTCCCAGAGTCCATGGTTTGTTACTCAGCCAGCTACAGAGCGTGCCAGGAAACCTGCTTTTTAGTAAAGAGATGCTCTCTTCCACTGCAAAACAGCGAGCAGGAAAATACCTAAGCGCACTGCCCTAAACGTCGGGATAGGAGAGGGTTGTAACACAGGGGGAACTTTTCAGTCGGTTCTGTTTTCACAACACTCAGAAATTCTCCAGTAAACACAGCCTGCCTTCCTCCCATCCGCAACTCTTTCCTGACATGTTGCACAAAGAAAGTTGCGCGGTAGAATTTAGGAGGTAGCACTCAGCTGCCTCTGCGTTTGCTCAAACACACAGATCAGGGCATAGCGGTGAGAGCTGGAGCCAGGGAAGAGGGGAAAAAAGCGGTTCCTGTTAACTATAGAAGGAAAGTAGAAAGCCGCAGGCATTTGCTCCAGGGAGAGCTTGTAAAATTGTATGGTGATGCGTACCGTGTTGAAGAGGAGTGGGTTCTGTGTGAAGGAGTCTGCTCTCCGGTGAATGGAGATCACGATCCCTGGGTGGCCAAGGAAGGATGGGGAGGGCTTTCCAAAGTCTCTGTGTGTGGGTGGAGCTCCATCCAGCCCTGCCCATCTTGGAGGTGTGTGTTTGTGGGGAGCCTGGAATGGGCATCTGTGTGCATAGCGGGAGATGAGGGCTTGTGGGAACCTAGGTGTAGCGATGGGAAGTTGTGCCTACTAAGAGTGTCAGAGCCAGAGAAGTGCTGTGTGCTAAAGACATATGGCTCCTGAGTTCCTGCACAGACGCCTGGGTGGGTGTGGTGTAGGAGGGCGCTGGGCTGCGTGTGTCTGGAAGGTGGACTGTGTGAAAGGCTGGACATCTGAGGATTACCAAAGGGATGTGGAGGGAGGATTATGTAAGGAGAGTGGAGTGTGAACTTTATGAGCTTGCCCTGGGGAGTTAGGCTGGGAAGGTACTGGTAGGTGGGGGATAGAAGGTGGGGACTTATGTGGGGAGAAGGCATTGCAGGGCAGGATGCTGGGTTGATCTGGGCCTTTCCCTCCTCCCTACCCTCCAGGGGAGGGAACTGGAGAAGGCTTAGAATGATGGGTGTACATTTACGGAGAAAAGTGCTTGTGTGTTGTTAAGGGTGCGGTATAGGAAGGGATGTGTGGAGAATTCTGGAGAGCGGAGGAATATCCTTTGCATGCCTAGTGATGGGGATGCATGCTGTGTGATGTCTCATAAAATGTATTTCTTATTTAAAAGGGAATTCACTCTCACCAATTAATATTGATTATCAATTAAATTATTAGGATGCCTGTGGCATCTGATCCCGTCAGCTCTCAGAAGCTAAGCAGGGTTGGGCCTGGTTAGTACCTGGATGGGAGACCACCTGGGAACACCAGAAGCTGTAGGCTTGGGAGAAGGACCTGGCAACCCCCTCCCAAAAATCAATCTGTCATTGAAAACCTTATGAACAGCAGAGAAGCACTGACAATAGTGTTTCCCCTGTTGTACAGAGGGTCACTATGAGTCAGATACCGACTCAATGGCACCTAACAATAACTAGTGGATATTCAGCCCTTTGCTGGTTACTGGGACGTGACACACTGTCCTGGAAAAATTCCTGACTGCTGCAGTTTTGCCAGGAATGGAGAGAGAATCCAGTGCCTGTTGAGCTTTCTTCAAGGTCTATAATTCAGTTTATTGATCCTGGGGAGGGGGTTTCAAAGAGAAGCTGATTTGAACATGTCTGTGGTTTTATAAGAAAAAGGCATAAGGAGAGGGGATGATGTACACTTTGGTGGGCAGGAAGGTGGCTGGAAGATGTTACTATTTCTTGCCGGGATTGTGGGCTGGGAATTGGAAGGTGCTGCATTCCAGGTCAGAAATATAGGTCCTGGTCCTTTAGAGGATGGAGTTTCTGAGAGTGAGTCTTGGTATGTGGAATTGGAGAAGAGTGTGGGATGCTCAGGAAAGATGTCGACTGGCAGTGTTTGCTCATCTTTGAGGTTTCTGAGCCATGAGTTTAGCACTTGAATGCATGTGTGTTTGTGTGTGTGTGTGTGTGTCTGTGTGTGTGTGTGTGTGTCTGTGTGTGTGTGTATTTATACTCTGAGACAAGAGTAAAGTGACCAGGAGAAAACCAGCCAGGAAGATGAAGGGATATACTTTCTGGCCGTTGTGTGTAAAGAGGGGAAGGGTGGATAAAGTGTGTATTTTTGCAAGAATTCATTGTGTAAAAGTGAAAATTGTCATGGATGCTCAGATGTGTATCTTACGTGAAAAAAAGGTAAAGATGTGAAGAAAAAAGAGGAGCTGTAGACTTTGGAGAGAGAACAGGTAAGGCTGATTGGGTTTGTACACTGAAATAAAATAGTGCAGTAATTGAGTCAGAGCAGGGAGAAGGGTATGTTTTGTGGATGAACATACCTGTCTCCCTAGACCAGGTGATATGGAACTTCGTTTGATTAGATTCTGAGAATGTGGATCCTGGCACCTTATTTGCCACATGGCATTTTTGACTTTGGAAAATTATAGCTGTGCTATTTCGATGTTCTCCTTTCATTGTTTAGAAGAAATTCCACTCTGTTGGGGATAGCTGATGTAGGGCTTGACTCTTGGTGGAAAGACATGGCGGCAGGTATTTCTGAGGGCATTGTGGTGAAGAACATCTCTTAATCAGGAATGCCTTGATTTTAGTCCAGTTTTGCTGTTTTGGAACATTCTGATTTTGAAAAATGTTTTCTAATGTCTTCGACTCTCCATTTCTCTTTTTGCAAAATGGCCATATTGATAATGACCCAGGGAGGAGGATAATTTACCCTTCTTTTCTCTCATCAAAGCTTGAAGTGTCTAGTTGTATGAAGCTGTGCAAAAATTAAATCTAATTAAACACAGGTGCTGGTATGTAAGTCACTGTGAAAATAGGCTCTTTGCCTCTTCCCTTTTACAAAGCAAGTTGACAGTCTTCATGGCCGCCACCCCTGTATTTGCTCACTCAGTATGTAAACAAAGCTTTCTGCAACTGTCTCAGTTTACTCAACCACCAAGTGGAGGCAACTAAAACGTGTTGTTGTTGTTAGTTGTCATCGAGTCAGGTCCGACCCATAGTGACTCTATGTACAACAAAATACTCCCCGACACTGTGCCATGCCTAGCACTATTGTCAGTGCTTGTCTGCTATTCGTAGGGTTTTCAATGGCTGATTGTTTCATGATTGCTTCAGAAGTGAATTTTGCTGTGCTGGGGATCGAATTCAGGGCCTCAGAGAGTGTAAAGCAGCACTCTGCCAACTGAGCTAAACTTCAATTTAAGGTTCTCAAACTAGAAGAAACATCCTCCAAGAATCCATTATTAATTATCAGAGACAAGCTGGACGAGGAGGCCCACACCTGTAATCCCAGTCAATGATTTGGGAGGTAGAGGCAGAGGCAGAAGGATTATGAGTTCGAGGCCAGAGGCAGCCTACGCAACCTAGTGAGACTTTGTCTCAAAATAAAAAATAAAAAATAGGCCAGTGTGCAGGCCAATAGTAGAGCATTTACAAAATGTGTGCAAGGCTCTGGGTTCAACCCCAAATACCACCAAACACAAAAATAAAATTAAGAGGCAGACTTTTTTCTGCTTTTTAACATCAGCTGTGCAGATCACAATGCCAAAACAAATCTGACTTTGAGAACAGAAAAAACAGTAATTGTCCCTGGCATTATTGTTGTGTTGTTGTTAGGTGCCATCGAGTCCTGTCTGATTCATAGGGACTCTCATAGGGTTTCAATGGCTGATTGTTGAGGGTTGCCTCGGGAGTGGATTGTCATGCCCTTCTCCCATTTTTGCAGTGGTGGGAATATGAACTTGGGACCTCAGAGACTGCAGAGCAGTGCTCTAACCAACTAAGCTAAATCCCAGCCCCATCCCTGGCATAGCTACCATTTAAATAAAAGAGAAGCAAAGTCCAGCTGTCCTGTGTTACTATCAAGGTCTATTTTTCTCTAGAGGATAGGCCCTTGGCAAGCAAGATCCTGCCTGGAAAGAGGAAGACCTAGCCTGTGGATTTGTGAAATGCTGCATGCCCAGTGTAGTGAATTGGGTACAGCCACTTTCCCTTTGAGACAGAGATGGAGACACAGAGGCACTAAAACCTCCCAGTCCTCCTAGAAGTTACCACATGCTGTCAACTCCTGGCTCAGAGTCAATGCTCCCATCCTTGAGTTCAGCAGCCATAAATAGTCAGGAGCTAAGCTATTTCCATGAGGCACTAAACCAATTCTGTTGCTTTTCTTGGCGAGATTGGGCCAATTAAGTTGATTGGAAGAGGTCACTGCTGATGGGTCTCATATTCCCCAAGCGGGACAGGCCAGCAGAGTTTAATTACATAACATTTCCCATCTCTGCAATTCCACTCCCAGATGTATCAGATGTTCAGGCCTCTCTTCTTCCTCTCTATTCGGGATGCCTAACTAAGCAGGCAGCTTCTGCTACAGGCTTTTCTGTACTTTTTCCTGAGCAGCTAGAGGACTCCCTTCCCAAATGGAGGGAGTGAAAACCCAGGTGCTGACTGGAAGTGGAGGGAATTTAAAGATCTGATGCAGATCTTTAAAACTTACCACTCTACTTTGAGATCTCACCAGCTGCTGTTTTACTCCTTAATGAAGCAGGTAGTTTCTGACGTTTGGGGATATTGAACTAATGACCGTTGCTAGGGTTTTGGATTTAGTTTTATTTAAAATTGTCTTTGTTGAAGAACCAAATCTTCTATTGGAGACAAGACTAAGGCCCATGTGGCACTGCCGATAAGGTCTGTGAATGTACTTTGTGCATGGACAGGCATGTGCAGAGGGAAGAGAAGAAACCACAGGACGTGTGTGTGTGTGTGCGTGTGTATGTATGTGCACACACACATGCATGCTGGAAGTCATGTAAGCATAAGACCTGCCATGGAGGGGGCAGGAGGCATTTCTAGAGCTTATGTTATGGGGGCAAGTGTACAGGCACCTGGCTCAGATTTGATTGTCACTGAATCACTTCTCAGAGGTGGGACAGGTTGTGGAAAAAAATGGGAAATTGAGGGCAGTTTCTTTCAGATTATGGGGATTGTGATCTTTTAAGTATGAGGCCAGTTTCAATACTACTTCATCTTTTCCTGGACAGATTTCTGTTAAGATCAAGACTGGATTTTTAAAAAAGAAAACAAACGAGCAAACAAGAACAAACAACTACAAAATCTTTCAGAAGATTCACTTTGAACCTGTGAAAGCACATGTAACTGGCCCAAGAACTTTATTCGTTGTTATTGTTGACAGTTTTCCATAAAGCAGCCTTTCATTTTACCTAAAAATACCAAGGTGCTAAAGATTATGTGCATCCCATCATGGTCAGTATGTACCTGCTGTTCTCTTCAAACAATGTTGATTGGGAACTGCTGAGGGCTGGCTGGGCTCTTGGTATCCTCACAGGGCAAACCTCAGACTGTGACTGTGCTTTAGCTGAAGAACAAATTTTGAAGTGAAATTCGGTGTGATCTGTTGTGATTGCTCATTATCTAGCACCATCTACAAAGAAGATATTTATTGGGTCCCAGATCATAGATTTATTCAGTCAGTGATTTTTGAAAGAAGTAAGGCTCTTAAACATGTAAGGGCAGAGCTGTTGGAGTAAACAATAGCTTACTAATCTCAAAAGCTCTCAATGCAAGGTAGTCTTAAGTAGGATGTAACAGGGCCTGCTGACTCGGAAGTGGGGGACCAGGCTGAAGAATAAGTTCTGTCACTAATTAGCTTTTGGTGTAAGACTCTGAAAATTCTCTCCAAGTGTGACTTCCTCACCTATAAATGAAGGGCTTGAATTAGAAGATCTTGAAATCCCATTCAAGCTCCATCATCCTAGAATTCTACAGTAGCCCCATCATCCTATTTAATCAGTGGTAATATGCCTCATTTGGAGTGCACCATGGCACACCCTTAATGAGCCTCTGCTTTTATCTTTGGGGAATGGCTGATTCAAAGGCAGAAAAGCATGTAAAGAATTTGCCAGAGTGTTTCGTTTTGGCTAAGAGTGCTAAAGAAGTTGACTTATCCTGCACAGTATGCAGCGTGTAGAGCTGAAAGGGGTTGGATTTGGATTTCCGGTAGACTTGATGCTAACCATTCAGCTTCTACCCAAATAGCTTTCAGTGGTTGACAACAATGACAGTGTTTGTTTGTTGGGTATTTAGCTCAGTTTGTAGAGTGCTGCTCTGCACTGTCTGCAGCCCTGTGTTCAATCCCGAGCACCACAAAAATGGGAGAAAGACATAGCAATCCAATTCTGAAGCTATCTCAAAACAATCAGCCATTGAAACACCTATGCATAGCAGAGCTCACATAGTTCTGGGTATGCCCTAGTGTTGGGGAGTGTTTCATACTGTTGTACATAGGGTCTCTGTGAGTGGGACACCATTCAACAGCACTCAACAACAATAGGCACTATGACAAATATTATGTGGCACTATCTCAATGCCCCTGAATAATCCCATTTATAGGCAAGGATACTGAGGTGATGAGGTTAAGGGATATGCCCACAGACACACAATGGAATGTTGATATGCTAGCTTTCCTTCCTGAAGACTGTGGCCATCCCAAGTATACCACCTGCCAGTTAGATTCCCTTTTCTGTGTTCTGTGATGTCATCCATATGGGGAGCTGGCTCCCTATCCTTCTACAAAGTTTGTCACCCCACAGGGTAACCTGCTTCATCAGAAAGGTTCCTTTTCATGTGCAAGACAAATGTTTAGGTTTTCTAGCCACCTGCTGGCAAGCATGTGTCAGATCTGTCTTAGCTTCCATTGGCCCACCCTTTCACTTCCCCTTCTGTTGACAAGGGAATTTGCCCTTCCAGAATGTGAGTATTGATATAAGCCACAATTGCCTCCTTGTAAACTCTGTAAGATTGGAGCTGGACATCTGGTTTTGATCCACACGCCCACAAGAAGTGGTACATCCCAGCATTCTTGAGTCCCAGGATGAGGATTGTACAGAATATAAGTGAAAGAGAATAGGAATGGAGAGCATGATGTCTCTTCAGAATTTGGAAGATGGTTTTCCTTGATAGGCTAGGGAACTAACACCATTTAGACTGGCGCCATAGTTAAGCTAGGTTTCTTGTTGATAGGTTGGGGTTAGGGGTTGTTGCAAAAGACTGGGGTCCCCAGGCTGCATATCAGAGCAGCTGTGGAGTCCTTCAGCCCTGGCGTTTGCCTCTGCATGCTATTCTCTGGGTAGAAGTGGTTCCAAAAGGTGGAGAAACCAAAGGGGTCCTTGGGATGGCTCTTGCCCTCTTTGAAGTGTGTAATTGGATGCTCTTGTTCTTTTCTTCCTCTACTGACTTCCCTACTACCACTATCACATATATATCATCAAGGCAATTAACACAAGATGATTTTGTTCTGTTGCTTCAAGGTATTTTCCTTGTGGAGATAAATTGAGAACACTAACCTAATGCTTATTAGATTGTTAGAGTCTAGATTATGCTGAAAACAAATTTGTGGGCTGGAGATGCAGCTCTATGGTGGAACACTTGCCTAGCATGCACAAGTCCATGGGTTTGATCCCTAGCCCCAGAAAAAAATTACTTTAAAACTTTTCACATGGATGATAATACTTTTCTTCTTTACATATGGGATATAGCCTTATTTTTTATGATAGACAAGAACTTGCAATTTACTACCTCCTCACTGTGTTTCTAGACCTAGCCCCCATTTTTTTTTAATATCTTCTCCCTCTGGCTCCACATTTTCCCTTGGGGAATATACTTCAGGTTCTTAGTCTGGGATTAGTTCCATCCTGTGTGTAGCAGACCTGTTCCTGATGGTTCATAAGATACTTCCCCTGGGTGGAAGAAGATGACGCAGCTATAGAAATCACCTGATTTCCCAACGTATGTGTCCCATGGCTGGGAAGGAGCCCGGCACTGGTTACCTTGAATAGCTTGTCACATTTCTCCATGCAAAGACTTAAACTAGCAGTGTGACTTTGAGCAGATTATGTTCCCTCCACAGGCCTTTGTTTTCTGTTCAAGAGAAACAGGGTGTTGGATTCACTGATTAGCCGAAAGGACCCTACAGGCTGTGACTGTTCAGATGTCCCATGATTCCACTGTTCCTTCTGCCTCACCATGGCCCATGCCTGGGATTTCCAGGTATCCCCACTGGCCTGGAGGACTCATGTATAGAAATGTGGAGGAGGTAGAGGAGGAAATTAAGTTATGCGATGCCAGATAAGTTATTGACCATATGGATGAGTGCACGTTTATAAAGTGCTGAAGAAGCATGCTTGCCAGATTCGCAGCGGATCTTGGATTGGGAGCCGAGAGCATGCGGAGAGGTTTATGTAGGATGAAATTGTCTGTGGATAGCTGAATTCAGAAAGCTCAATCTGAAAGATCCTACAAGGAGGCCAGTCCCATCTCTGATGGTACCAGAGACCAATTGCAATTTGGGAAATCATTGAACCATCCTAGGTCTCACTTTCTTCATCAGTTAAATGAGAGAGTTAAGGGGCTCCTGGCTTAGGTGATTGCTAAAGTCTCCCCTGCCTTCTTATTAAATTGTGGGAATTGGCTTAGTAGAAAAGTCTTAATGGTTAGAGGAGAAGGGGATAGGTACAAATGGCTTCCATGCAGAGGGCAACATCCTGATGGCAAATTGATATGAGTGGCCATTATAGGCATCTACTGTATTCTTGAATGGGGGTTGGCACCAGAGGATGCCTTCTGTGTGTATTGAATGCACGCCCTTCCATCTTCACCAGTGATGTGAAAACCATCTTTCATATCTTTGCAGGGAAACCTCCCTGCCCTCCCTGCTAGAGCCTGGGCCTTCCTTCTCAGCCTTTTTGTATTATCCATCATACAGCCTCTGTTTTATGTGCATTCCCACCTTCTCACTAGAATAGGAGCCCCTCAAAGGAAGGAATCTATTCTTTTCATCTTTGTGTCCCCCAACACCTAGCCTAGTGTCTGCCACAGCAGTGTCATTGGTGAATTTGGACTGTGTAGCAGCAGTGGGGAGGCACCAGGACCTAGGCTCAGTGAGGCCATGCACCTTGTCGAGGGTCCAAAGTCATGTTCTCTGTGTCTCCTCTTTGGTCTGCCCCAAGGCTGAGGTCAGAAATGCTGGCTGCCTGCTTGCAGGAAAGGTTGTTCTGGCTCTCTTTTGAGGTCACTGTCCCCCATATCTTAGCCTGCCTAATTCCTCTGCACATTTGGGCTCATGGTTATGGGGAATTGGGTGTCACTGTCTATGAATCATATCGATCCTTTAGATACTTAGTAAGCAGCTCAGAACATGTGTACAGATGATACAATAAGTGTCCCACTGTGCTAGTGGTCAGGCCTGTGCTAGTGGTCAGGCTGGAGAAGTCACAGAGGTGAATAAGGCACTGGCCTTGAGGAATAAGAGCTGGTTGGGAGCAGACAAGCTGCAGCCATGCTCCAGGGAGGTTAAGATGACTATGGAAGATGGAATTCAGGGTTCCCACTTCAGGTGTGGCTTTTGGAGATAGAGGGTCTTCTTGGTTCAAGAGCAGGCTGGAGGGCCCACGGGTGGTCTTCATTCTACATGACCGTGGTTTTCTTGTTCCTGGATTCCCAGGGCTGGGCCAGGGCTAGGGCGAGGTTGCTCAGAGGCCATGGTGCTGCGAGCTGCTTGTTCTTCGTGGGGAGAGTCTGGGGGAAGATGTGCGTTGTGCAGATGCTGGGGCCAGGGGTGTGTGGGGGTGTGAGCTTAATGGGTGTTGCTCAGAAATGTCCCTGCGTTTGTAGTCAGCACCGGTAGGGGACGTGGGTCCATCTCCAGGGCTTCCCCTTCCTGCCTCCCCAAAGTGACTTTGATATAGGGACAGACTGCCATCTACTGTCCACTTTTGTCCTCTGAGGCCCTCCCGCTCAGGGAGCTCCTTGTCTTTTTATTTACCCCGCCCCCCACATCTCATTTTTAATGGGTTCAGATACCAAGTATCCGATCCTTATTTAGTAGTTTCTTTAGAATTTTGGAAGGATCCTTTAAAAATCCTAACACATATGTTAGATCACTCCCTTCTCTGTTTAACAAAGTGTTATTTTAAGGAGACTGTGAGGTCTCTCCTGAGTCTTTTGACCTGTGGTGCTAGGTACCAGGTGGAGTGACAGGTAGAAGGCAAGACCATACCTTTAGTGGCCTTGTGGTCGCATTGGGAGTTCAGCCAGCAGGATGTAGCTTTACATATTTGAAAAGCGCAGAGGAGTGCAGAGACAATAGTGGCTTTGGGAGTTTGGAGGAAGGTTCTCGTGGTCTGTGACTAGGAAAGAAGAATGTGGGCCACTTACCCCTGGGGCTCCTTGTAGCCATCCCAGTGTTTGAGAAGAGGCTCATGGAAGCTTTGTGATGTCCCAGGACAGGCTCTCAGCCGGGACCTCAGGAACTGATGGTCCCGAGGTCCAGAGCCTGGGGCTCCTCATCTCCCAAGTGAGGCTGTTGGTTTTCTTGCTGTCTAAGGCCCTCCTGTCCTTGACCGTGCCACATGCACCCCACTTGCACATGGTAGGAGGGCTTCCTGGTTTCCAGCTTGCCATGGAGCAGGAGAGCCACTTGGATCCCATGCAGGGAAGGGGCCGGCACGTGTGGCCCCTTGATGAGGACTCCACGCAGTGGGAGAGAGCACTGTTCACATAGGAAGGGGTGAACTGCTCCATAGGGCACCTGTATGCCTCTTCTCTCCATATTGCTCCTAGATTTCCTTCCAAAAATAAATCTGCATGGTGCCAGAATCAAAGACCGCACCATTGAGTGAAATTGCCATGGTGGGCCAGCACTGGTCACAACTCAAGTCTAAGATTTCTTCGGGTTAGAATTTACTCTACCATGGCATTTTTTTAAAAAAGTATCTGAGACTTTTTATGGTGGTTGAAAGAAGATTGCTCTCCAACAATTATTTCTTTCATTCTATCTTTTCCTTTCTTTTTCTCAACATTTAAATTGCCACCAAGGAAATTTCTTGTGTGTTTACTTCACATTCTTGTCTTTTGGTGTGCATGCGTGTGTGTGTGTGTGTGTGTGTGTGTGTGTGTAGAAAGGGACAGAGTGAAAGAACACAAGAGCACAAGGGAAAAAGATATTTCATATTGTGGTCTATTAGCACATCTTGGAAATTGAGTTGTTTGGGCTGGGTTATTAGTTGAGAGACCTCAGCTTCTTACTATAATCCCCTGACATGTTCCTTTTCTTTTTTGGCCTTTATATAAATCAGGAATACACCTGCCCAGTCCCCACTTCAGCATTTACATCTCCTTTTGGGACCACTGTATAAAGTTAATGTCTGTGTGCAGCTAGTGTCCTGACTTCTTTAGGGGACTGCTCAACAGAGGCACAATCCAGGACACAGGCCTCAGAGGAGATTAGATTTTTGACTAAAAAAAAAAAAAAAAAAAAAAAAAAAAAGTGAGAGGTTTGGAGAAAGGTTCCTGATGTTTATCCTGCCTTTTCCTGTGGTGTGATGAAGTCGGTGGGATATTGAGCAGAAGCTAGGATAGAGACAAAAAGGAAATTCTCCCAGACCAGCCCACAGGGAGGAAGATAATTATTCCCAGCAATCTGTGTGATGTCAACATGACCAGGACATGAATGGGAAATTTTCAGACAGTCCATGATGCCATTCATAGTCTTTGGTGAAAGGAGAAGATGAGAGATGTGAGGCAGGTAGAGGAAGTGCACTGAAAGCAGTCTAGGGAGATGGTGCAGGGCCAGAGAGCGGCATGGGATAAGGAGCACTGTGTGGGAGGTGGACAATAGCCCACTGGAGTCCCCTCTCTCCCCCAAGGGCAGTGGGAGCTGGGGAAAGCTTTCATGAGGCCAGCAGGGGGAAGGAGGCAGGTTTGTGTTTCTAAAAAGCTCCTTCTGGCTGCAGTGTGGAAGATAGCTCTTACTAAATAGCCACTCAGTAAAAGGAAGAACAATTATTGGTTGGATGAATAGCAGAATGAATAAGCTGAGCAAACAAATGAGTGAAATGCAGAGGAAGAGTAGCAACACTGATTGGCTTGTGGGCTGCCCTGGCCAGTGCTGGTTCTGAGAGATTAAGCCAATGTAGGGCCACAGGGTGGCCCTGGCCATGTGGAAACTGGGGATTAAAAGAGGATCTCTTAAATGCTGAGAGTTTACAGTAGTTGGCAGAGCATGGAATCTCCTAACCGTTTCCTTCTATTCATTCCTATCTTAATTCAATTTCTTTTTATATTTATTTATTTATTTATTTTTGCAGTACTGGGGTTCGAACCCAGGGCCTCTCGCTTGCATGCTTTGCAAGTGATGTACCACTGAGCTTCACCCTCAGCCCATTTTTTTTAACTTTTTTGAGACAGGGTCTTGCTAAATTATGCAGACTACCTCTGGTCTTGAAGTTGGTGATCCTCCTGCCTCCGCCTCCCAAGTAGCTGGGATTACAGGCATGCACCACCAACCTGACTTCTTAATTCAGTTTCATTCACGATCAAAATCAAGATGGCTTTTGGATTTATACCCCAGAAAATGTGAAACCAGGGCAATGACTTGGTCCAGAGAAGGCTGGTTGCATTATGGGCCTTGTCCTAGGCACCCAGTGGAATAAGGGCAGACACTGCAGCATCTGGGGCACCTGAAGGGCTCCCAGGTTCCTGGACATCAGAGTCACCTGTAGACTATGCTTGTGACTCTGTGTGTGTTTAAAGTCTGAGTTTCTTGAAAATTACCAAATCCCACAGAACCTCTTTTCCCAGTAGTAAATCTACATGGAAAATTTCTTGCAAGTCCATACTATTTATCCTACATAAGGAGAGCATGCATGGCTGTGATTTCGGTGTCCCAGGTTGCCTTTAGCAAGTTGGGAGGTGGGAATACAAGAACTCTCCTGGGCAGGCCACAAGGAGCCGAGGATGCATCGCATAGGCCTAGTGTCATCTCAAAGGTCTTTGCTCAACAAAGACTCTCCTGTTTCTGGCTGTGCTGGTCTCACCTTGCACTTTGAGATCTTTGAGTTCTGACTCACAGTGATTAAGTTTGAATGTCCAGAGTTGAGACAGAGACATCTGTGTTTTTCAAGGTATCACGTGATCACACTTCGCAGCCCAGGTTGAGAGCTGACGGGACTCACCTCCTCTGCCCACCCTGCACGGCCTTGGCCTTCTGCAGCTCTGTCATGCATAGGCTCCCTCCCACCCTCCAGACGGCTCTGGAGAACTCCTCATCTTGGCAAGAAAGTCCAGCTAATTTGGACAGAGCCCTTCAACTTCTACCCGTCCAGCATTTGTCTCAAAATGAGAGGCCAGGAGGCCACGCTCTCTATAGGTTCAGAAGTGCCCACCATCCCCCATCTACAGAGAGGTTGCTGAGGGTGAATACTAGGTAGGATACAGGGGAGAGATCAGCACTCATAGGTATTGATGACCAGTAGGTACTTTTATGTGTACCATCTTAATAGTTTTCCCAGTGGCCCTCAGAGGCAGGTATTATACCAGGCTAGGATGCACCATTTGCATGGTCCATTCATACCGCAAGGTGGTTAGTGATCTTTAAATGAGCAGCTTTCCTACACTGGGCCTCTGTGGGAATTTGCATCCCAGTCAGATGCTCTGCTGTGTGGTTAGCAATAGATGAGGGTGATTTCTGGCACTGGTGACTCAATAGGGAAGAAAGCGCCTGTATGCTCTCCCTGTCCCCTGGCATCTAGCTCCGAGTGCCAGCCTTGAGCTCATCTTTCCATGAAGTCTACCTGAGCACATGTCTTAAACAGAAGGCCTTCATGTTGACAAAGCACTTATTACTATCTTTTCGTTTCCTGGGGTTCGCAGGAGGGCTAGGGAGTAGAGGTACAGAGAAAGAAGCTCTAAAACAAGGCCTGAAAACTGTTGTTGCCAACTGTATATTCCTGACTTGTGAAGTAGACCATCTGGAATCACTGCAATCCCTGGGTTTAGCATTTACAACTCTCACAAAAGGTATAATGGTGCATGCTGTTGGGCATGCTGGGGCCCAATGTCTAGCACCCATCCCTAACTGTGTGCTTCTATAAGAGTTTTGGACTCGGGATTCTCTTGGCTGCTGAGTGCCCCAAATATAACACAGGAGCTATCATGTGGTGAAATGAGCCACACTGACCAGATGTGAGGGCTGGATGGTAGTCCAAGTGGACAAGGGTGATGATGGGACTTCCATGATCTGCAGGGAGGCCAAGGGGTGGAAACAGCCTTGCTCTGCACAAGAGACTATGGGGTAAACTGCACATCACAGAGATAAGTTCTGCAAAGAGCAATAGAAGCAGCAAACACAGGGCTAGCTCTCTGTGCATATCATGGAGACAGAACCAAAGTCATTCTTGCCATGTACACATGCTGCCTTCACTCCACCCCAAACATACAGCAGCCATCTTTAGCAGTGGCTTTTTTTTTTTTTTTTTTTTTTAATCAAGGGACAGTAAAGTTCCTAGTATGGGGAAAAGAAATTAGTAGAAACAGTCATTCTGGACTCTAAATGATTTAGTTTGTTTTACAGAGTCTAATCTAGAAGTTTGTTGTTGTTGTTGTTGTTGTTGTTGTTGTTGTTGTTGTTGTTGTTGTTTTCAGTGCTAGGGGTCAAATCCAAGGCCTTGCACTTGCATGCTTTGTAAGTGCTGGACCACTGAGATGCACACCCAGCCCATTTTTTTTCACTTTTTTTGAGACATGATCTCACTAAATTACACAGACTGCCTCTGGTCTCAAACTTAACGATCCTCCTGCCTCTGCCTCCCGAGTTGTTGGAATTACAGGCATGCACCACCACACCTGGTTAGAACACTGTTAACAAGGGACCATGGACAGAATAGAAAGTTGACTGTAGTATTGAGGAATTTGAAGAAAATTGTATACAATGACTATCAGAGAAGAGCGGTCCTCTGATAATTCTGCCGTTAGATCATGCACAGGAATTTAAGAAGAAAATGTTCTGCAGGCTATTTCTGCCTTAGAGCTAGTGGTAAAGGAATGTAAGCCTCCCCACAGTGAGCTATATGGACAACTAACATTTAAGCAAGAGAATTCAGATTCTGTTCCACTTCTGTGGGTCACTTATGGTCAAAGCCTTTGGGAGCCTCAGTTTCCTTTTTTGTAAAGTGATGAAGGATAAACTCTACCTCTATGACACAATGTGGGGTTTCAGATGAGATCATGCGTAGAGGAATGCTTTGCAAGCTGTAAGTTACAAATACATGTTATGGTGTTGTAGTTTAACATGGCACCTATTTGTGCATTCCTCTGTGTGTGTGTGTGTGTGTGTGTGTGTGTGTGTGTGTGTTGCTGGGGTTGGGGTGCAGGGCTGAGCATGCTAGGCAAGTGCTCTGCCACCAAGCCGCAGCACTGCCCTGCTTTCCCTCAAGTCAGATGGGGAGAATGTTCCCTGATGAGACACTGGAGTATGGCTTCAGAGAAGCTTCTGGGGTGCCACCACCAGAAATGGGAAGACGTCTTATAGCTGTGGCTTGAAAGAATGACAACAGTTCACTTCTACCACTTTCTAGCAGTGTCATGGGGGTACATGACTTGGGCTTCTACCACAGGTAAAGGGCGGCTTAAGGGACAGAATGGGAAGCTGGATCTCCACTGGACAGAAAGCCTGCTCTCCAGGGAATCTGAGTTCCCTTTAGTGTGGATTGCCCACCAATTCTGCAGAGCAGGTCCCCTGCCCTGCACCATGGTGGACCTCAGGGCCAACCTAACAGATAGCCTCCCCACTACGATGGCCTCTTTGTTTTTTTGTTTGTTTTTTGCTTTGTTTTCAATGCTGAGGGGTTGAACACAGGGCCTTCTGCACACTTTGCAAGTGCTCTACCACTGAGCTGCACCCCCGGCCTCCTTTTCTAATATTTTTAATCTTGAGACAGACTCTCACTAAGTTAAGCAAGCTGCCTCTGGCCTCAGACTCACCATCCTCCTGCCTCTGCTTCACCAGTCGCTGGAATTACAGGTTGCATCCCCCGCCCAGCTCACTCCTTCCTTTTTATTTTCATATTATGAAAATCCCCCTGAGAAACCCATATTTTCACTTTTGCGGACGCAGCACCTTGCGTCTTCGAGATGATTAACCATTCACATCCCTTTGATGGCTCTTTACATGGCATTCTTTGGTTTGAGGTTTTTGGCTGTAGAATTTTCTGTTCCTTTTCATGGTTCTCCCTTTCCTGGGATGGGTGGCTGCTTGTTCCACTTGTCAGCTGGCCTTCTACAACACATTCTCTTACAGACCTTGGATGTGGTTTCTGCGCTTGGCTTCGGCCTCTTAAATCGTCTCTTGGCTTCCTGAATGTTTTTCTTTCTTCGGAGATTCCTCATGTTTTTAGCCAATGAAAATCCCCCTTCTTGTTTCCAAGCTTAGGTAATTATAAACTCATTTTTAGTGTATTTTCTGTTACATGCTTAGAGATGTGGTACAGGAGGGGAAGAATTGCATTGGATACTTTGTCTGCTTTCTTGAGATAGAAATCTTTTCAAAGTTCTTCAGAACACTCCTGTCCCGGAGAGATGGAAAGCAGTCTGCCACAGCAGTGGTGTTAGAGAGAAGAGCTAGACCTCAACTTAGTGCAGTGCCTGCTCCAGAGCAGGGCCTGGCTTTGGAGAGACAAAACTGTCTTGCCAGCTGTCTATCACTATAATTGAAAATAGAGGGTTCAGGGAGCATCAGCTTCTTCTTAAATCCCACCTCGCCCTCTTGTTAGCTGTGGGAGCTGGACAACATCCTCAAGAGTCTGTCAGTTTCCTTAAATGTAAAAGGATGATAATGGATAATGGTCCTGCCTTTCCCAGTACATTGCTGAGAATCCCTAACAGAGCAGAGTCAGTGACTGTCTGAGTCTGCAACAAGGCCAGGGGGCAATGAATGGTAGCCTTACTGTCCTGAGATTATTGTTTTGAATATTAATATTTTTCAGTACCAGGGGTTGAACCCAGGGCCTTACCATGCTAGGCAAGTGCTCCTTCATTCAGCTCCACCCAAGCCCCTTTTTAAATTTTGAGTCAGGGTTTCACTAAGTTGTGCAGGCTACCTCTGGCCTCACACTTGCCATCCTCTTGCCTCTGCCTCCCAAGTCACTGGGATTGCAGGCATGTGCCACTGTCCCTGGCTGTTTTGAATACTAATAATGAACCCAAAGGAAAAATAAAAGATCCAGTGCTATCTTAGCAAAAGTACAGGGTGAAAACTCTAAACAAGCTCCAATAGAGACTAGTTTAAGAGCCAGGGGACCCTTGTCCACCTGCAGTCACATAGACTCATCAGTGTGCATCCATCTGTCTGTCTATCTAGTTCTAGGCCTCCCAACTGACTCTGCCAAGGCCTCCAATTCAAAAATCCCTCACAAAGAGGTTCTGATTGGCCCATCCTGAGTCAGAGGTTCACACTAGTGCAATGACCTATGGTCTAGGGAGATGGCTGGGTCATATCATGTGGTCACAGTCCCTTTACGTTTAGAGGCCTAACCTTCAATAAAGATGCGGCTAGTCTCAGTGTACAGCCAAGCATGTACCCCAGAACAAACCAGTAAGTGTGCAGACAAGCATGTACCCTAGAATGATCTGCTAAGTGTAGAGCTGAGCATGTACCCCAGAATGATCTGCTGAGTGTACAGCCGAGCATGTAGCCCAGAGTGATCTGGTAACGTGATCAATTAATTATTCTCTACCTAGAATGGCTCTCGGGCTTGTAAGGCTGCTCAGGTGAGCTTAGGTCAAGTCAGACAGGGCACACGTCTCTGCAGGCTGCACACGGTCCCTATGCTTGCCTGGGTGATAGAGCCTCTGCTTCTTACTAGTTCCTGCCCATGGAGGGGAGAGCAGTCAACAAGACAGAGACTAATGTGGGTGACAAGTAAATAGAGCAGGCGGAGGCTCCAGTTAGGAAAAGGAAAGGCAAACACGTTCCTACACGACTAAAGTGCTTGCTGAGCCTGGAGGCATTGGCAGGAGGGCCCTGCCGTGGTCTTTATCTTTGGGTAATAATTCGATCTGCACCTTTACCTGGGTAGACGGGCATGACATGACTTCTGCACAGTCACTTAGGAAGGTTCAGGTGCCCCTCACCTGCAGAGCAAGAACACAGTGGGGCCGGGAACACCTCCCTGGCTTTCCCCACCCTCCGGTTCAGCTCCATCCTTTCCCACCAGCAACTCTCAGGCTCTTCTCCAGGAAGTGCCCCAAGCTCTGCCTCTTTAGTTCAAAAAGCACAATTCTTGCTGTGTATATGCAGTTCCCAATTTATGTAGACGTTTTCCTCTTAATTCCCCACATTTTTCAACTGAACACTAGCTTAAACAATGAAGGCCTGAAGGATATCCCAAATAGTAAAGATTTAGATCCGTAAATCCTAGGTGATTACATAATCAGTTTCTGATCCAATATGACAGTTTTTAATGTGATAATTTTTTAAAGGTCTGTTCTGGATTTACTGGCTTCTTTATTTGCATATGAGGTCATGAGCCTGAGTATTGCACTGTGTTGGCTGCCTTATGCACACAATTTCAGTCTCCACAGTTACTCTGTCTCTAGCCCTACCACCCTGCCATCAGATCCCATCAGATCTTGGAAACTAAGCAGGGTTGAGCCTGGTTAGTACATAGATGGGAGACTGCCTGAGAATACCAGTTGCTGTAGGCTTGGGAGAAGGACCCGGCAATCTACTCCCAAAAAACAATCAGCCATGGAAAACCCTAAGAATAGCAGAGAAGCACTAACATAGTTCCAGGCATGGCACATTGTCAGGTATTGTTTTGTCTATTGTACATAGGGTTACTATGAGTTGGACCTGATTCAGTGACACCTAACCACAGCAACACAGCTATTTTACAAAAGAAACATAATTTTCCCATTTCACCAGTGAAAAACTAGGACTCAGAGAAGTTATGCAGTGCCATCAGAAGCTGAAGCTCTGACTATAGCCTGCAGCACTGCCCATGTGCCACACTGCACTTCCTCCACAGAGGCATAGATGTCGTCTGCAGAGGGTCCATCCACCCTTCTGTTAACCACTTGTCTCTCTACAAGAAATACACAGCTCTACTAGTAAAATTCTTCTTATTGTAGACTTTTATCTAATTTTGTTTTAGTTAGCTCCAAAAGGTCTAGAGCTATTTTCTAGCCTTTTCCTCCTCTTTGATTTGTTTCTACATAAATCAGCTGGGGTTTCTTAAGGAACTACTTGTTGCTTTTGGATAAAGAGTGAATACACCCAATACTACAGACTACTCTGTCTGAATTTAGATCAAGTCAGTCTGAAAGACACCAGTCTCTTTCAGGCTGCGCACAGTCCCTGTGCTGAACTGTATGGTGCACACAGTCCCTGTGCTGAACTGTATGGAGGAGTCCCTACTTCTCAGCATCTTCTGCCCAAGGGTGGGGAGAGACAGTCAATAAGACAGAGACTAGTGTGGGTAACAAGTAAGCAGGCCAGGCAGAGCCTCCAGTTAGGAAACTGGACCACTATACAGGCTCATAGAATGTGATCCACTGGACCCAGATGATACACACACTTTATGCTCAAGTTTCCTGGCTCCTGGGAAGGCTTGCTTTTGGGCAAGCCCATGTTATGTACACGTTTAGGATCCCTTTCTCACCTGTCAGCATGGCTGTTACAGGTGCTTCCTAAAGCCAGCATGTACAACTGGTTTATCTGTCACTGTAGCATGTGCTTGTGTCAATCTGTCCTGACATCTGTATACTCTCTGTGAGTAGAGGTCCTATTCCAATCACCCTTATATCCACCAGGATCTAATATGACTTTCAACAAATCTTGGGTACACTGAACTGAACCCCAGGCAAATTTCCAGTAGCACAAGGGGTCTCAGAATTTGGCAAGAGTCTTTTCAGGATAGGTGGACTTTCACTGAGTTTATCTCTATGCACAGGTTTTCGTGGTTGCGTTTAAAAGCCACTTTTGTTCTAGGGAAGTTATCAGCCAGATAACTTTAAAGGTGGGCACATTTATTGCTGGTCAGGGCTTTGAAGTCTTGGCTTTCAGTTTGTGATCCCTAGGAATTTTTCTTGGAATTGATGCTGATGTTAAGGAGAGCTCTGCTAGAGGTAACTCTTCCACTAGTATCCAGAAAGACTGTTTCTCCTATGTAGAAATATTTAATAGGCTGAGGATAGGCAGAGTACGTGCCGCACAAAGCCTTGAGTTCCATCCTTAGTGCTTAAACATGAATGAATCAATAAAGGTAGCTAAGACATTTTAAGAAAGAAAGAAAGAAAGGAAGGAAGGAAGGAAGGAAGGAAGGGAAGAAAGGGAGGGAAGAAAGGGAGGGAGGGAAAAAAGAGAGGAAGAAGGGAGGGAGGGAAGAAGGGAGGGAGGGAGAAAGAAGTATTTAGTATGTTCCTACTCCATGCTAGGAATTGTTCTGTGTTCTCTATTGATAGAGTGGCAAACAAGGAAGATTCACTGTCTCCCCTCAGGGAGCTAGCATTCCACAAGCAAATGAGCATATAAGTAGATAGATAACAAACAAAATTTTTCTGTGAGGTTTGGTGCCATGATGGAAAGTAAAACAGAAAGATTTGACAGGCAGGGTATTTGTATGTCCAGGACGTGGCAGAAGGCTAGATAGTTGGGGCAGAGAGGGAGACAGGCAGACTAGATGGTGTAGAGCCTTGATGACGATAGACGGTGTTTATGTGATAAGTTGTGTTGATTGTGTGATGGACTGAAATGTGTGATAGGAAAGCCAGGACAACCCCAGTACCTCCCCATAAGTACCTTGGGTGGCCAAGGTACTTTTTCCTCCTTTTAAGTGGAATGAGAAGCCAAGCTATTCGAGGTTTTGGGGCAGGGTATAATGTTACTAGATTAACATTTTTAAAAGGTCACTTGGCCTACTTTGCCAGAGAAAGGGCTGTGGGGGCAGGGAGACAAGTCAGATGCCAATATAGTAGGCAAAAGAGAACAGTGGCTGTCAAGGGCCATGGTGCATGCCTGTCATCCGAGTGACTCAGGACGTGGAGGCAGGAAGATTGAGAGTTTGGGATTGCAAGTTTGAGGACAAAGGCAGCCTGTGCAACTTAGTGAGACCCTATCTCAAAGTAAAAAAGGGGGCTGGGGTTGCAGCTCAGGGGTAGAGCACTTGCCTAACATGTTTGAAGCCCTGGGTGCAATACCCCAGTATTGGGGAAAGAGAGAGAGAGAGAGAGAGAGAGAGAGAGAGAGAGAATGGCAGACAATGGTGGCCTGCATTTGGGTGGTCAGGAAGAAAGAGTCAAGAAGCCAGAAGATTTAGAGTCTGTTTGGAGATAGAGCTGGAAGGACTTGCTGATGAGCGAATGGTGAACTGAGGAAGAAAGAAAGATGTAATGGAAGAAGGAGCACTGAAAGCCCCCCACAGGAGATGTTCCATTGTTCTTGTTGGGCTCCTAAATCGCACCCTAAAGAGCTTACTCTCCATGCCTAAGAACTTTGTGTACAATTACCAGGAGCTCAAGAGAAAGAGAAATAATCAGAATGTTCAGTATGCTCCATTTATCTAATCTGAAAAATGAACTCTGCCCACTGACCTAATGGGCATAAACTCTGGCTCTAAACAGCGACTCCTTTCAGTGACTAGTTTTGAGGGCCTGATATGGTAAGGTATTGTGTTCTGTGCTGGCGAAGAATACAAAAATGCATGGTTCCTTACCTCCAAGGACTTAGGCAGTGCATGTAGGGAAATGAGGCATGTCCAACTAAATAACACTGGAGATGGAAGTGGGAGGGCCTCAGGCATGGTACACATGGATGGCAGCCTGAGCTCCAGAGACTTCCAGTAGGTGATTAACAAGCCCTCTGGATCTAGCGAGGAAATTGTAAGGGGGTAGGATAGTGCAGACGGAGGCCTAGAGGTTCAGAGAGTTTCTGCAGAGCAGGGACAGCAGCTGTGTCTCAAAGTTCTCTCACCTCATCCCTCTTAGGCCACTGTGGTTTGCAGGTAAAGGACTGATTATACCCCCTCATGGCATGGATCCCCTCAGATCTCTGAAGCTAAGCAGGGTTGGGCCTCATTAGCACTTGAATGGGAGACCTTCCAGGAACACCAGGGACTATAGGCTTGGGAGAAGGACCTGGCAACCCACTCCCAAAAAACAATCAACCATTGAAAACCCTATGAATAGCAGAGAAGTACTGACAGTAGTGTTTCTCCTGTTGTTCATAGGGTAGCTATGAGTCAGACACAGACTTAGTGGCACCTAACAACAACATTGTTTCCCCCTAAAAGTGTTCTTTGAACTTTTTGGAAACTTTTCTTGGTGCCATCTCTTCTCTTCCTAGCTGAACGCTGTGCGTCACCTCATGGGGTCCTGCTCTGGAGATTGTGGGGTTTGAGACTCAGCCTTCCTGAGATTTCCATCTGAACTAAGCATTCAGCACGTTTTCTGTTTTTCTGCCATCCCTGTGCCAGGATGAGAAGGGCTTATGTGGTGTGCAGGCAGGGTTTGAGCAAAAACCCTGACATTTCTGATGCCCAAGTTTACAGAGCTCTGCCAAACCTGGCCCTACAGAGAAGGGGAAGAGAGCTCACAAGCATTCCTCTTCCCTGTCAGGTGCAAACAAATCACTGAGCCCCTCAGAGACCTGCCACTTCCTTACTACTGGTTTATGAAACCCCAGGATAATCTATCCCATCTATGCTCTGCATTTATTCGGTTAAAACATTCTTGCACACGTGTTTGCTGGTGCCTGTGCACGCACATCTCTTTGTGCCTTTTCCCGGCCTCTGATGAGCTCTTACCCTCCAGGAGGCTATAATCCAAGGCTTATAACATATAATGTCTAGAAAGCTTTTCCTTCTGCCTAACTGGGGTGTCATTTCATTCCTTGACTGGCAACTCCCATTGGCCTGGGAGGGGGCAAAGCTCAGAGTCATCTTTGCATTCTGGGGGCTGAGCCTAGAGCTTAGGTGGGAACCTACATGGTGGTCTGCAGTCTGGCACCACCAGGCTTTAGGAGAACCTGAGCCAATGTCATAACTCCCAGATGGCCTCAGGAACCTGTGGACTCAGAGGCTCAACAGGCTCCTTTCTTCTGGGCCTCTGTGAGAACCCAGTTTGGAATCTAACCACCTTTAGGGATAGGGCAGAGGAAACCATGATGCAATAGCATCATTGCAGGTGATACCTGGATCACAATCCAAAGAAGCAGGCATCATTTTTTTGTGGGTTGATTTTTGTTTTGCTTTTCATTTTTGAGACAGGGTCCATTTTGTAGTCCAGACTAGCCTCCAACTCACGATTTTTCTCTCTCAGCTTCCCAAGTGCTGGAATTACAGTGGTGTGCCAGCATGCCCAGCTTAGATATTACTTTTTTCAAATGATAGAAGTGATCAGGGATTCCTCTGGCTTCTTATGAAGTTGGGCAAATCCCAAAGCGAAGAGAACTTTGCTCTTGGTTTTAGCCTTTGGAAAACCTGAGACCCTGCTGTAGGGATCTTGGTTTTATTTTTCGTATCACTTAGCCACTGCAATTTCTGAATGGGTGCAGGCATTTTTTTACAATTTCCCTGTGTCATCACATAGACAAGAATAATAAATTTGGCTTTCTTAACATCTAAATAATGGTGATAGTCATTATTGAGTGGGAACTATGCTCGTGGTTCTACATGTGCGCTCATGAATCCACACAATACTCTGTGAAAAAATATATTTTATTATCCCATGTCATTTTGCAGATGAGGCAGCTGACTTGAAGTTTGATAGATTTTTCTACATTGCATCTAAGATCCCCTGAGAAACTATACACATTTTACTTGTTTTTCTAATGCATGCTCTGATGTGCTTATAATGTAAAATCCAGGAAGGCAGGGCTTTTCCTATCTTTGCTTCACCGCTATATCTTAGAACCTGGAATACTTCATGGCACATGATGTTGCCTAATGAATATTTATTAAATGACCTCATAACTTGCCCGAAGTTAACTAGCTAGGAATTGGTGGCATCAAGCTTGAACTCGCTCTTCTCTGATTTCAGAGTTCAGGTTGTCCTAACCTCTACCTCATGTGGCCTTCTTGTTTATGTATAAATAACTGCTTTCTCCACTTCTACCTCTTTCTCCAGTGCCTTTCACCTTTCTTTTTGTCATTTACTAGAGGCAGTAAACTTCAATGGTCCCCTGCATGATCTGGCTGCCACAATTAACTCTCTCCTCAACAGGGTCCTTAAATTGGTAGGTATAGTTAACATATTTAGTTCTTTAATCAGAAACACAAAACATTTGCCTCCTTTGTTCAATAGCTTGGACTTTTCCTAGATTAAGATTAAAGTCAAAAAAGTACCATAGAGCTAATTGGGGCAGCTAGGACTTCCCCTTTTCTTGAATTTAGTCAGTGGGAAGTGAAAAAGAGACAGCTAAACCTTTGTGGGGCCTGCAGCTGTACCACTGTGGCGTCTGATCCCATCAGATCTCACAAGCTAAGCAGGGTTGGGCCTGGTTAGTACTTGGATGGCAGATCGCCTGGGAACACAAGGTGCTATAGGCTTTGGAGAAGGACCCTGCAACCCACTCCCCCACCCCCAAAAAATGCAATCAGCCATTGAAGACCCTATGAATAACAGACAATCACTGACCTGTTGTACATAGGGTCACTATGAGTCATTCACGGACTCGACGGCATCTAACAACAACAACGACAAGCCTTTGGATGTCCTTCCAGAAGTAGTTATGGCAAACAACATTGTTTTCTCATTATGCAATAAATGCCAGTTCTAATATACATTTGATATACAGAATTAGGAAAATGTTTTAAAAAGTAAAGTGAGGCATTTACCAGATTTTCCATCAACATTATAGTGTATAGCCTTTGGAGTTGTTTTTCTGTTTGTATGTATTTATGTCTCTGTGTCTGAGTGTTTTTGTTTGTTTGTTTTTTTGTTGTATCTGGAACTGAACCCAGGGCCTCACATGCTAGGCAAGCCCTCTACCGCTGAGCTGCGCCTCCAACCCCCTTTTCTGTTTTACCTTTGTATTTTGAGTCAAAGTGTCCCTGAATTGCACAGTCTACCTCTGACCTTGAACTCACAGTTCTCCTGCCTCAGTCTCCTGAGTTGCTGGGATAACAGGCATGTGCAACATTGCCTGGCCCCATGTTTTCTTTTTTTAATGAGGGGCTCATCATAATAGAAATGAGTTTTACTTGGCATTTTCCACTGCACATTGCATTGTGTATGTTTGCCCCATGTCTTTAAATATTCCTGTATAAGGTGATTTTCACTAACCATATAATATTCCATTGTGTAACACTGTTTAACCATTTTATTACAGTGACACATTTCCATTTTGGTCAGATTTTATACTACATAAATTCTACATAAATTTTTATAGACAAATCTGGTTATTCTCATAGAATAGATTTCTGGAAGTTACCTTTGTGGGCTTTAGGATGTCAACATTTTGAAGCAACGTGGTGATTCTTGGAAGCTTTGATTTTGCTGAGTGGGGAACCTGAGCTGATGGTCGTTATAGGACAGCAGAGAGGTGCCTGGGGTCCCACCCTCCCACACACCTGGGGTAGTCCAGTGAAGAACACTGGATTAGGAGGAAGACCATCTCTTCTCCTTTGCTCCAGTAACTTGACCTTCTAGGCTTATGTGCTGTCTCCATCTAAGTTTTGTATTATTCTCTTCTAGGCTTTTTTCCCAGCCCACCCCCAACCTGTCAGCTAAGTGCATCTTACATGGTGTGGTGGCAAAGAACTCAGAGGCAGGCATCAGGCTGGCTTGGCTTTGAATCCAGCTGCATACTAGCAGGATGCCTTTGAGTAATACTTGACACACCTTTCGTCCTCAATTTCCTCATTGGTAAAATGCTGGTAGTAATGTAACTGCCTCGTAAGCTTGTGTGAGGATTGTCGTTACACACACAGAGAATGCTTAGAACAGTGTCGGGCACATTGTTGTTGTTGTTAGGTGCCGTCTGGTTGGGTTTGACTCATACAGACACTGACGTACAACAGAACGAAACACTCCCAGCACTGTGCCATGCCCAGCACTATTGTTAGTACTTCTCAGCTATTCATAGGCTTTTCAGTGGCGGATTGTTTTGGGAGTGGGTTGCCAGGTCCTTCTCCCAAGCCTGCAGCACCTGGTATTCCTAGGTGGTCTCCCATCCAAAGACTAACCAGGCCAACACTGCTTAGCTTCCAAGATCAGGAGAGACTGGATGCCAAGATGCTGTGGCTGCAGCTGTCTGGCACATAGGCAGCATTTAATAAATGGTGGCTAATTTTATTTATTTTTACTTTTTGAAGTACTAGGGGGCTGAACCCATGGCCTTCTCATACTTTGCAAGCACTCTAGCTCTGAGCTGCATCCCCAACCCCTTTTTTATTTTTTATCTTGAGTCAGGGTCTGGCTAAATTGCACAGGCAGCCTCTGGCCTCGAAGTCATGAGCCTCCTGCCTCCTCCTCCCAAGTTGCTGGGATTACATGTGTGCACCACTGCACCTGGCCAATGGTGGTTAATTTTTTAAATGTTAAAAAGAATAAGTCAACAATGGATGAAGAGTATTATCAATATCTATAGTCACATTGTTTGACTTCCAAAGTCTATTGCCAGTGTATTTAGCACTGTAGTGTGTGTGTGTGACTTACAAGACTTTGCCCAGCCCCTGACACCAGCTCTGTCTTCCCTTTTCACATTTCCTTAGCCTTTTCTCTCCCAAAGCTTGCTCCTTTATACAGCATGGGCTTCTCCGTGGCTTCGATATCTACCCACATGTGCACACTTCTCTTTCCCAACCCTCTTGGACTCTCTCTCCTTATCAGTTTATTTGTTCCATTTAGGAAGAACCCAAGCCTGGTAGGCAGCTTTTGCAGTTGGCTTTATCTGTGTACTGCATTGTAAAACTGTTCCCTCTGTTCCTTAGAAATCTCTTTGATCCGTGTTTAGCTGTATTTGTTCTCCCAGCAGATGTTTTGGGTAGTTAGAGGATTTTCTTCTCCCATTTGCCTTCTCTCGTGGCCCTTCAAGCTCCACTTGTTTGGAATCTTTTCCCCAGCTGACCGCAGACCAGGGCCATCTGTCACAAAGGTCTCCCAGGCCCAGCACACCCAGAGTGGCCTGGCACCCATGACTTTCTCAAGTGTTACTTCGAGGGAAGAGGGAAGAAGAGCCCAGGGAACCCAGCAGGGTACAGTTTGCATTTCCTAGACATATTCCAGGAGCTCTTTTGATCCAGGTAAATGAGATGGAGGTTTGTGCTCTGTGGCATGTTAACAAAAACTCAACCTTAGCTGGTCTGTTGCAGACCACGGGGGAAGGCCCTAGGAAGTGGCAGGAAGCCTAGGAAAGACCACCTAGAGCTGGGGAGGACATGAGGTTCTGGGGTTGCTTGGTCAAAGGACCACAAGTTGGGTGGCTTAAGGCAACAGGAATTTACTATTTTGCAAATATGGAGCCCAGACATCCAAAATCAAGTTGTGGGCAGAACCATGCTCCATCTGAGAGTACCAGAAAAGCAGCTGCTCCTGCCCCTTTCCTGCTTCTGGTGGCCTCAGGCATTGCTTGGCCTGTAGATCGAGCCCTCAAGTCCTCCATATTCATGTGGCCTTGTCCCAGGGTCTTCCCACCACCTTTCCTAAGTGCCTGCCTCCCCCTAGGTTTGTAAGGACACTGGTCATTGGATTGGGGTGCACCCTAATGGCTTCACTTTAGCTTGATTGCTTCTGGAAAGACCTTTCTTGCACATAAAGTAGCATTATGAGGTACTGGGGTTAGGACTCAAGTGCATCTATTTGGGGGAGCATAATTCAACCCATGACTGGAAGGAAAGACACCAAGGAAGTGTACCTCTTCCACATAAGAACAAAGTATAGGGTGGACCTTGTGCAAATAAATATGTGGTCACTTCTTTTCAGGATGAAGATGGGCCAGGTTGTTAATCAATTCCAGCAGCAGCAATGGCTAGGGAAGGTGTCTCACCTTCCTGGGCTCAATTCAGCTTTTTAAATTTCCCACACAACCCCTGCCTTTCTCTGCCAACAATTCAGAACAGAAAATTTGAGAAAACCATGGAAAGACAGCAAGAAGGCCTTTGGTGGTGAATGGAGGGTCGTGGGAAACAGAAAGTAGAGGGAGGTGTGGAGGGGGCCAAGAAGGCAGGGGCAGGTAGGAGCTGGAGCAGGTCAGAAGAGGGCGCAGAGGTTCTGGGTAGCTCTGTGTTCTCATCCCAGCCTGCCACTAGACTGTGTGCCTTTGGCTTAGGAGTGTAGCTATCCTGGACCTCAGTTTCTCTGTGAGTGGATGGGTGCTCTCTGGGATCCCTTCCTGGCCAGAATAGACTTCTCAGTTGGAGCCTAACATGTGGAGCAAATGGGAGCTCTGGCCTGGCCCCCTGCAGAGAGCACATCCCGTCTTCCTAGGGAAACAGCTTGGAGCAGGGAAGCAGGGAGAATGACTGCCCTGCCCACGGGGTCACACAGCACACATCTGGCGCCTGCCTGCGCTTCTTTAAACCGGCCCCACTGCTCCCTCCCGGCTCCTGTCTCTCTCCACATGGAAGCCTGCTACTCCTTTTCATGATTCCTGTTACTCTTTGACTGCACACATCTGTCTTCGATCCTTGTCAGCTTGGAGAGACTATGCCAAGCTTCTTGAGCGCAGCCAGAGACGGCCTAGGTTATAAACTGTGAGTCAGCTGGGCAGGGGAAGGAAGATGCTTGTGGGTCAGGGTGCAGAGGAGCTTTGCCCATCCTGGCCTCTGTTCACATACCAGGAGGGCTGATCTGAGGGAGGACATGAATCTTTGGACCAGGGTAACTTTTCTACCATTACCATACTAAGACATATAAACATGAAAAACGCTCATGCACTCCCATGTGTGCACATGTGCACCCATGCTTGCCCCAGTCTCTCTCTTTCTTATTCTCTCTCTATCTCTCTCAAAGTCTCTCACACAAAACTCTTTATTTAAAGGAGCCTAAACTCTGTCCACAACAGCTATACCACTGTGGCATCCAATCCCGTCAGATCTTGGAAGCTAAGCAGGGTCCGGCCTAGTTACTCCCTGGATGGGAGACCGCCTGGGAACACCAGGTGCTGTAGGCTTGGGAGAAGGACACAGCAACCCACTCCCCCAAAAAAAACAATCCACCACTGAAAACCCTGTGAGTAGCTGAGAAGCACTGACAGTACTGTTTCATCTGTTGTATGTAGGGTCTCTATGAGTCGGGCACCAACTCAATGGCACCTAACAACAACCAACTCTGTCCAGACCATGCAGTTTAGCCTAACCTGCACCCTTCACCCTTGGTAATAAATGAGAGACCAAGGTTTTTCCTGTGTTGCTATGGCTGATGCAGAAAGGGCTGTTGAGGTGACTCAGAGCAGTCAGCAGCTCACCTAGGATCATGATGCTCCCTCAAAGGTGCTAACTTGGAAGAAGCCGGCTTTGTCCATCCTCCCACAGAAGCCCTTTTGTGGTTGACAGGGATGGGAAGGATAAGCAGGGAGAAGGTCAGGAATGAGGGTCAGTGTCAGAACCAGGCAGTCCTCAGGGTATAAGGAAGCAGGACCGACTCTGACAAGGTAGGGTCAATGAAACCCTCAGCCCCACCTGGATAGACCCCATCCTGTGTTCATAGGATGCTGAGGTCTCCATGACTTCTTCCTCCAAGTCCCCTGGGAATTGCACAGCCAACGGTGGGCTGTTAATCACCAGTGGAAACTGTGTTTTCCTTGATAGGGACACTATGGTCATTTCGGACGGGACAGCTCCTAGTGGGCAGGATGCACTGCCAACTTTCAACATAGTAGCATTGGCCCCTCAGACAACATGACAACCGGAGACACCAGCACCCATCTCTCAATGCCTCGGAGTGGGGCAGCTCCAGCTGTTTTGAGGATCTCACAGACCCACATTGATTAACGAGTGAAAAAAGAATGAATGACAGCCTGCTTCTGTGATTTTGCAGCATCCTTTAGCATCCTTTTCTCACCTTCAAATTTTCCTAAACACCAAGAACACTGGCCTCTTTTACCCCTAGTGGAACTTTACCTGCTTTTGTTTAACCATCCCTGGCTTGGGGCCCAAGGTGCCAGACCACCTGAGGCAGGGCTGAAGCAGGTTTGTTGGGGCAGGCGGGCAGAGGTGGCCCCCATTCATTTGCATCTGGCTGTGAGTTCTGGGGCCCATCTCCACCGCCCCCAGCCCTTGGCTTGGTTCCTTGGGTTGCAGCTCTGGCATGAATCTGCCGAGGATCCGTCTATTGGAAAAGAGGTTTGTGTAAGGTTCCCTTCCTGCAGCTTAGCGTTCACAGGTTGACAAGGACCAGATTCCGTGTCTGAGCTCTGATATTTGCCAAGACTTTCCCCAGGCTTCCTGGAGTAGACAAGGAAGCAGAGCAATCTCCCTTAGGTCAAGTGAATTGGGTCGAGTTGACCCAGTGTCCCTAGGTGACTGCTCTATTACCAGCATGGGGCCAGCCTGCGGTTGAAGGAGAAGAGGGGCTGGAGTGACCTGGCATCTCTACTTCCTGTCCCCGGGTCACAGAGCTCAGACAGTCCTGGCCTGGAAGTGCTCATCTGCAAGAGGAATCATCTCCCTCCTTTTGCTGCAGAGATGTAGAGTGAGAACACAAACCTCTGCTGTGTTCCAAATTTTAGAATGAACAACAATCATTTAATTCTGGGCACATTAAGAGTCGAGGTATGCACAACCAGGAGCTAGACAACAACCTAGTGTTCTCGTGATCAGGGAGTCCTGGGACCTCGGCACTGGTGGCCACTAGCATCCTCTGCCCCCTTGCTACCTGGGTTCCCTCCTTCCCAGTCCTACCTTAACATGCCCCTTTCATGACAGAACTTCTGTCATGGACACTCCATGTCCACTCTTCTGTTCAGTACCGATACCTACTACCATCTGGCTTCTGCCACAGTGTCCAGCTGCCCCACAGACACTCCGCCCAAATGTGCTATGTTGTTAGGTGCTGCTGAGTCAGGTCTGACTCAGTGAACCTGTGTACAACAGACTGAAACACTCTCCGACACTGTACCATGCCTGAGACTATTGTCAGTGCTTCTCTGCTACTCATAGGGTTTTTGATGGCTGATTGTTTTGGGAGTGAGCTGCTGGTCTTTCTCCCAAGCCTATATTCTCCCAATATTCTCCCAAGCCTATATTCTCCCAAGCCCGATATTCCCAGGCAGTCTCCCATCCAAGGACTAACCAGGCCTGACCCTGCTTAGCTTCTGAGATCAGGTGGGATCAGATGCCAGGGTGGTATGGCTGCAGATCAAATGTCCTACAGGTACTTAAAACTCATTGTGCTCCAAACTGAACAGAGGCTCCCCAAACCTTTCCACCTCCAGTGAAGCTTCTCCATTGTTTCCTATGGACGTCATCCTCAGTGGACTCTCTCTGTCATCAGGTAATCCCAAATCCCCATAATCCTAATCTCCAATCTGTCTCTGAGTTAGTCCAGAACTCCTCATCTCCACTGCCACTGTCCCGCTCAAAACTGTCTCCATCGCTTGCTGTGCCCCCACTTTGGCAAAGCTTATTGGGTCATTTTCCTACTTGAAATCTTACAAGGTTGCTTCCTTAACCCAGGTTCCAAGACAGGTCATCATCTCCTCTTCCCCGCCCCAGGTTCTGAGGCTCAGCACTGTGGTATTTGTTCCTATTCCACAGTACACACCCCTTTCTGCCTCAACACATCTTTTGCCTAATTCCCATCACTCCCTGCTATGTGTTCCCATAGCATGATGTAGTGTCCCTAATAACTCAGATTTCTCATTGAGACTCCTGGCTTACCAGCTTTCACATTCACCCAACAGTAGACTTCTTTTTTCGTGTGGGGAGGTGACACTTGGGGGTTGAACCTAGGGCCTCGCATCTACTTGGCAAACACTCTACCACTAGGCTGCACCCCCATCCCATTTTTTATTTTATTTTTTATCTTGCATTGAGTCTCACTAAGTTACATTGGCTGCCTCTGGCCTAGAACTCGTGATCCTCCTGCCTCTGCCTCCCAAATTGCTGGGATAACAGACATGCGCCACCATCCCAGCAATGCTAGACTTCTTGAGGGCAGGAACAATTCCCACTTGTTCCTATCAGCATCCCCAACTACACCTAACACAGTGCCTGGCTGTGTTTAGGATGACTAAATAATCAATAAGTAACTGTTGAATGAATGGCTGAGTGAATGTAAGGTTTTTTGTTTTTGTTTGTTTGTTTTTTAACAGAAACCTGGAAGAAAATAGAAGACCAGGGCTAGGATTAAGGAAAATAATTTCCTTGGGGTGGCATTATGAATTCCCAGAGCAGGTGACTAACACTCATTCACTTTGGCAAGCATTTATTCCATGTTACACGTCCAGGCAAAGAGATGAGTGAGGATTGATCCCTTCCCACAAGGAGCTTATGCCTTTGAAAGTCCTTTAAACAAGCTCTGGAATGATTTTGGCAGGTAGACAAATTGATCCTTTTTTCTCTATGACCAGTAATAGAGGAAAGGAGTATGTAGGCACACATATGCCCACACACACACATTGACAGATGTCCATGCTTACACCTGTGGATACACACCCCACCCTTCTTCCGTTTATAAGCTGGGAACCCATACTTCAGTTTGGGTTCAACATGTTAGGGAAAATCCCACTAGCTGTAGATCTGTGCAGGGGGCAGGTTAGACTCTGACAATGAAACAAACTACCTGGCCTTTCTCCTTTCTGATTGGATTTCCTTTATGTCCCCATTTCTCATTTGGCAAGTGCCACTGTGGCCCTCTCCTTCCTCCCAGAATGGATGCCAGGTTTGGCTGCCTAGGAAAAGCTCCTCCTATGCTTAGAGCTCATCTTCTCTATCTGGATTCCCAAATGAAGTGAGGTCAGAGGGTGGGAGCTGACCACTTCCCTCATCCTTGACCCCATGAAGCTTCTTAGAAACCTCATACCCAGAGGCATCCAGTTTTTTGTGGTGAAAGAGCTTCTGTGAAGAGTCCTTGAGAAGCTTCAGGCTCAGGCCCTGTCCCCAGCCCCCCAGTTAAGGACACATTTGTCCCTCATTCTCAAAGATGTTGCTTTTACTCTCCTGCTAGAGTGACACATTGCTGTGCCTCCTCCCATCTCTCCCCAGCAGGAGGTTATTTCCCAGAGGTCCTGAAAGCCATTCCATCCCACTCTGGGCTGTTTCTGTATTTCAATTATCTTCGGGGAGGAACATGCATATTGGATCGTTGCCTGGCTGGGAAATTTCATTTCCATTCCTTTACACCTGCAGTTGCAGTAAGAGTGAGAAAAGACGAGAGCTCACCCATGTCCAGACCTGGGTTATCAAGGTGCTGTGGCTGTGGTTTCCCAGGAGGGCTGTGGTCCTGAGAAGATTTCATCAACAGGGCCTTTGAGGGGCTGTGTCTTCTTAGCTGCCTTCTCTTTTGGGTTTCTGACCTCCACATCTTTCTCCTTCTCAGGCACAGGAGGTCTGTGCACTTGGTGCTTGCCTTTAAGTCTGACATTGAAAAACTACCTGATTAATCATTCCAGATGCTCTTTCTGATGTGCAGTTTGTGCTAAAGGGCTAGCTTACTCTCTTCCCATTTCCTTTCTCCTGACTCCACCTGATCACCCCTCCTGCCCTGGGACTTCACAGAGGCAGAACTGGTCTCCATTTCATTATTTTATCCCCACAATGCCAGTCACCCAAGTGATTCCTCCACGTTCATATGCTCCTTTCTAGCTCTGTGTATCCCACTACAGAGCCCTCAATCCAGATTTAACCTCCTTTTCCCTTCTTTCCATAATATACTGGATCAGAACCAGCAGCTCTGTAGGAGTACATTTCTTTTCCTCAATACCAGGCCCCAGAGAGCATTTGATTCCTTGGCAGAGAGGTATAGGCTTAATTAATTTTTCTCTTTTCTTCTTTGAACCTCTTGGAATACACACACACATACTCACATTCATGCACAATTGGGTGTACAAGAATTTTAATGGCAGGTGGTGTTAGCAGTTCTTTTCCTTCTGATACAGACCAGGGATTTTCCATCTGGACTTTTTAGCAGGACTTAGGAATATTGACTTCCTAACCACTTGGATTTGGGTGGAGTGAGCAGAATGGGAATGGGGGAGAAGGGTCAAGGGGGAAATATGCTCATGGATAAATCACATGTGAAGGGGGGGTTGAAGTCATTATTGCTTCAGGATGTGTGAACTGTAATTATTTTTTAAGGTCTTGATTTGCCCAATGAGCATTTCCCAGGGTTCCTGCTCTGAGCATGACGTCTTTGCTGTTGGGGGGTCCCGCCTGGTCGGATACATGGTTAATCGCTTTAAAGGGGCCCAGGGTAGGATCTGGTTTCTCCAGGTTCTCAGCTGTGGTCAGTCCTGCGTGCAGCATGATGTCCAAATGACTTTTCTGATTAAGACAATAGAGTTAAAATGAAGAAGAGATGTGTTTCTTCTCTCTGTTCCTGTTATTATTATTCCTTTAGTGGATGGCTGCATGAGGCAGCAGTTCTCTTACAGACACAATGGACTGTTGTTCATTAAACTTATGCTTTGCTGTCCTCAGCACCCTGCTCAAAACAGGCAGGGCTGTCCTGCCTAGACTCTGAAATCAACTTCTCGGCTGCATTCTTTCTACCTCATGGCCCCTACCCCCAAATCCTAGTCTTGACTCCTTCCATGTGCTCACACCCGCTACTCTCCTTGATTCTGTTCTTCAAAGTCCATCAGCTGCAGCCTTCAGTTCATAATGATCATTCCAGAGAATAGTTTTCAAGGGTCACATAAAACATGCCCCCTCTGCGTTTTGAGAATATTTTTTATCCCCAGAGGGCCTTTCTGGATAATGAGGAAGGTCATACTAGGGCAGCCTACAGGAAGAAGCCCTTAGAAGGGCAATCTATGGCCATAAGCCATGCTGATCCAAGATGTATTTTTCAGGCTAATGATTGAAAGAAAAATGTGAAGAACTTGGAAGACTTGGGAAATGAAAATCAAGATAATGTTGGAAACACTTGAAGGGCATGGGTAAGGGGAAATTTTAAAAGGACACAGGAGAGAATTGGATTTGTGAGAAAACATTGTAACAAGGCAACAAGTTCTTTTATAAGATTGACACGTTGGTGCCACAAGTGTGCTGCCACCTCCACTCCTTTGTAGCAGACATCACTAATCATTCATAGCACTCTTTCCCTCTGTCACAGCTTTGCCCACAGCAGACATCACTAATTGCTCATAGTTCTTTCACATTGAATTTCCGATGGTCTTTTAATCCTCAACACAGGTCTGTATGCTGGGGACATAGCTCAGTAGTAGAGCACTTGCCTAACATGTGCAAGGCCCTGGGTTCAATCTCCAGTGCCATAAGGAAACAACACAGGTCTCTAAGTAGCCAAATATCAATCAGTTTGCTTTGGAACTTGGATTGAAACCTGTTTGCCACTTCTAGTTCAATCAGAAATCTTTAGCTTTAGACTGAGAATACCTGCATTTGAGTCACTAGTCTCTAACCTTAGTGTCTTCCTCCATAATAAGAAAACAATGTTTATCATAGGAGCAGGAAGTAAGGATTAATATCATTAAAAAGAAAGCACATATGACAGTACCTACACAGTGTCTGGCACATTGTACGCACTCAGCAAATGATAGCCAAGTACAGATTCGAAGTAGCACTGGCACATGATGCCAAGGCCCCCCACCCCCACCATATAGATTGTGTGTCTTTTACCCTTGCTTCTTTCAGTGTCCTCAGTAGAGGCAGATGGAGAACAGCTGGGCCTTCTAATTCTCCCTCACTTTAACTTCCCATTCTTAAGACTCTTATGAAACTTCTCTTTCCTGATCTACTATGATGCTGCCTTGTTGCCCTGGGAGGGCAGTGTTCACACCTGTGTGTTACAACGTGACCACCGTTCTGTAAGGTGCACTGTGTGGGTTCATCATAGCTGTGTGCAATCCCCGGCCTGCTTTAGCACTCTGACTGTTCAGAGCTTCTCCACTGTCCCGGAGGAGAATGGCTCCTAATTGCCTGTATTACTCGCTTTGGTACTGTTTTCCCTGGTGTATCCACCAGGGGTTTCCTGGGGGTGATATCAGGATGGTAAGACAGGCTTCTTTGGAAGAGGTTTCACCGTCATTCACCTTGGGCCAAGGTCAGAGAGTGGAGAACGGTCTGCAGGCCATCCCCAGAGATGCCTCTCCAACCCAGGATGACTAGCATCAGAACTGCCTTCAGACTGCAAAGGGGTCATTTTCAGAGAGGCAATGCCAGAGAACACTCCCGAACAAATCAAACCTTACAATTATCAACTCCTGACATATCAGTGACTTCAAGATGCCTTTCTCAAGTGAAATCTATACTGCATTTCACCCTGTGAACCAGCATCTTCTTTCTGTCATGTGGACCTGCATTAAGGGGGCAAGTTGATTAGCTCTCTTCCATGTGGCTCCAGTTTTGCCTTGTTTATCCTTCCATTCCAAGGTGGACTCCTCATACCCATGGTAATCCGAGTGTGTTATCTCCTTCCCTCTGGAATGAAGGAGACAGGAATCTGACAGTTGGATCAAATCAAAATGCAGTTTAATTGAACAGATGTGTATTGATTGCCTAAGTGTGTGCTAGACAAGTTGTAGTTATTGATTAGTATAAACAGCAAGGTGTAATAAAAAACTATGGTGAATGTTTAAATTTAAAAAATATTTAAAAAAAATAATTAAAAACACACGTTACCATTAATCTCCCTTAAAATATTCCCCCTAGCTTTGAACTCATTTATCCATCATTCTTATCACTTTCTGAAGCAGTTTCTAGAAGTCCTTTTTTGTGAGTATCCTTAGTTGCACTGTCTGGCTGCCTCAGATGTCCTGAATCAATTTAAAACATTTACCCTTCACAGTCATTTTGACTTTGGGGAAGAGCTAGAAGTCACACAGTGAATAAGGTGAATGAGGTAGATGAGGACACACCGTAATGATTTTATTTGATAGAAATTGCTGTACCAAAAATGATTCATGATATGGAGCATTATCATGATGGGGGACAAAACTAAAGAGTACATGTGTTCAAAGCCAGGGGAAATATTCCAAAGGGGATTAAGGACCATGTGTCTTTTACTGTTACAAATTTTTGTTCACACTTCATTGTTCTCACTTTTACACAGCTTAAAACTGTTGTGAGAGATAAACAAATAATATTGAGGACAAGACAACATAGAAGAAATACAACAGAGGCATCAGAATTCCCTGACAGGTAGGAAGCAGACATTAGAGACACCCACGGAGGAGATAGCGGGTGTAGCATTGGAGGTCAACCTTGCAGCCAAACTATACATGGATAGGCAGAGACATTTGAGGGGGGCCATGAATGGAACCACAAGAGAAGAGAGAAGGAGCCCTAAGGGGTGCTGATTGCTATAAGGATGAGTTTGATTGAGGAAAGGGATTCTTCCTATGCGGAGGTTGAGTGTTAGAAGAAGAAGGTATACTACTCATAGGTGCTAAGGAGAGTCTAGTAAGGTGTCTTACAAGGTCTGCAGAATGCTTGGGTAGCCACATAGATGGCTCCATCATAACATATCACTGGGATATCAAGTTGCTCTGAGACTTTTTAGTCATGTGACTGCCTGTCTGTGGGCCTCAGTCTTCATAGCTGTAGAAGGTTTGAATGAGCCTGTTCTAAGTGTATGATTTTGTGGTAATGATGAAAAGATAATAGGAGCGTCATTTTATGTATGTATGTATGTATGTATGTATGTATGTATGTATGTATGTATTTGGATGCCTCTTTGAAACGGGAATAGGAAAAAAGTGGCCTCTGTTGCCTCATGAAAATAGAAGTCAGGGGGCTGATTCAGGGCTTGGCCAGAGCTGTGCTTGGTCTGTTTTTCTTCACTGGTTCGGTATTCTGTCCACCAGTATAACTCCCCAGAAAGGGGGACTGAGGGACAGCACAGCTTCTCCTCCCCAAACTGATTCTCTATTGCAAGACCATGAACCAGGAGTCTCAATTTAGCATAGTGGACACTTTTTCAGTGGTTCCTGTGCTGAGCATTGCCCTGGGATTGTGGCAGGGACAGGTTTGCAAGCTCCAAGCAGACAGGTAGGCTTGGCAGGGCCAGTGGCTCAAACCTGGTGCTTATTAGAGCCACTGTGGAAGGTTGTTTTGGAACACAGATTCCTGAGCCCCATTCCTGGAGGTGGTGAACCCATGAGCCTGAGGACCTTGAGGATCTATAATATGATTTGCTCCAGGAGACTGTGGTTCAAAGCGACCATTAGGAGGCTGTGATCTAAAGAAAGTCTTTGTGTTCTAGCTAGCCTGCCTTTGTATGAATTCATTATTCTAGGAATAAATTATTATTATCTGAATTTCCTGAGCACCTATGTGCTTGATACGGGTGTCTGCATCCAGCATGGGAGCTGGAAATGGGGAACATAGGTAGGCCATATTGAGAGCGTTGTTTCTGAGCACGCGGACCACTTACAACTAATGAGGGAGGTCATTCATTCACATTCTTAAGTCATCATCATCATCTTCATGAGTCTCTTTAGCCCTCACATGAGACTTAACGTCTTACCACTTGAGGTAGGGACAAGCCCCCTAAGGTGGACAGGTCAGGAGTCAGCATCTCTTTACCTGCATGAGGAGATAGGGCTCAGAGAACTACAAACATTTGTCAAAGCTCACATCCCCTTCCCTGAGCTCAGGGCTTCTGCCCTCTTCACACTAAGTGAAAAACACCACCTTATACCCAGAGCAGTGGACCCTGGCTCTGGGTAGGGCCAGTATGGACCGAGGTCCTTGGAGACAGCTTCATGGAGAGCCAGGTTCAAGGCAGTAGAGAACTCTGGCTGTGGCCTGTCACCAGGAGCAGGGCAGGTGACACACTTTGATGCAGCCTGACTCTTGCTAGGGAGGACAGCTTCTGTCACCTGCACTGTGAGGCAGCAGCACACTATCCACGCATGGACATGTTATTTCATCTGCACTGTGTTCATGAGACAAAAGACAGATTTAACCCCCAGAAGTGCACCAGTCAGGAAATGGAGGACCAAAATAGGACTCTCCTAAACCAAGGGAGCCTGCAGCCATACCACTGTGGCATCCAATCTTGTCAGACTTCAGAAGCTAAGCAGGGTAAAGACTGGTTAGTACTTGGAAGGGAGACCCCTAGGGAACACCAGGTGCTGTAAACTTGGGAGAAGGACCTGGCAACACACTGCCAAAAAACAATCAGCCATTGAAAACCCTATGAATAGCAGAGAAGCACTGACAATAGTATTTCACCTGTTGTGGGTAGGGTCGCTGAGTCAGATACCAAGTCAACGGCACCTAACAACAACAAAAACAAACAAAGGGAACTGCTGTCCATTGAATGTCCACTGTGTGCAAGGCAGCAGGCACATGGGGCATATGCCCTGAAATGCCTCACTTGTTCCTCATAACTGTGGCCTGACTGCAGTGAGGATCGCTGAGGTTTACAGAAGTGATGCAGTTCACTCACGGTGCCACTAGTGAAGGTACAGCCAGCCCTGGAGCTCCATGTTTTTCTGATAGGATCCATACACCTGGCATAGCTGTTGAAGAAACATTTCCATGAGAAGCCAGGTGCGGTGGCACACGCCTGTAATCCCAGCAGCTCCGGAGGTGGAGGCAGGAGGATCGCAAGTTCGAGACCAGAGGTAGTCTGCGTAATTTAGCGAGACCCTTTCTCAAAAAAGTAAAAAAAAAATGGGCTGGGGGAGCAGCTCAGTGTCCAGCACTTGCAAAGCATGCAGGCACAAGGCCCTGGGTTCAACCCCCAGTACCACAAAAAAAAAAGGAAAGAAAAGAAAAGAAAAGAAACATTTCCACGAGAAACTTCTCTTTTTAAGCCCCTGCGAAGGCTTAGACTGGGAGAAGAATGTGGCAATCCACTCCCAAGGCAATCCCGAAACAATCAGCCATTGAAAACCCTATGAGGGTTGCTATGAGTTGGATACAACTTGATGGCACCTAACAACAACAACAACAACAACAACAACAACAACAACAACAACAACAACAAGGCTTAGAGATGATCCAGCTTCCAAGAGGCAGAGGCAGGGCTTCAAAACCATCCTCATGCCATCCATGCCTCGGCCCCTCTGAAGAACATGGAGGCCAGGCTGGCGATGAAAGAGACCCAGAAGGGATCATGGCTGTCATACCGCCTAGGCTGTAGTGTCCAGGCCCAGCTGCCTCCAGCGTCTCTGAGCATGAGTGGATGGACACCAGAGCTTTAAATAAAACCCTTTGAAGACAAGCCCCATTGGTCTTCATACCACATTTAGGAGCTGCCTCCTGAGTGGCTGGCCCAACCTTTGTCTGCTCTGCCCGGGCTGTGGTGAAATGCTCTCTGGGGAGCTTCAGCACAGTCCATGGAGGGGAAAGAGGGCTAAGGCCTGTCTTGTTTTTGTGCTGCTGAGTTCTAAAACCAACCTGCAAGGATAATGCTAGAAGAATGTCCTGTCAGCCCCGGGAGTGTCTTATGACCAGTTCTTGTTCGCTCATAATTCTGACAAATTCTCCTTTTGATCCCGTCTTTCCTAGGCACTGGTTCATTCCAGAAGTACGGGTGTGGGGTGTGTGCACACATCTCTGCTTGAGGGGAGACGGGCAGAAGGGGGGAGGGGGAAGCGGGAACTCTAAATCGGACCCAGTATGGTAAAGAAATATATCCAGAAGGTATTGCCTACTCACCAAAATACTATTTGCTTTTTTTTTTTTTTTTTTCGGTCTTTAACTTTCCTGGGTAGAGTTTCCTGTTCAAACTTGAAAATGAAAATTCTTCCACTTCAAAATGAACAGGCAAGCAATGCTGTAGGTTGGGTTTTTCCAGGGGGAATGACAGCCGTCTGCTCTGCCACTGACCATAGATCCCAAACCCTCTGTACTTGTGAGTTTTGTTTATGGGAGGGATGGAGGGTAGGGAGAAGGCAGCAGAAAGCTGTGCTCCCTAGAAATTCTCCCCTGTGTCCTTGGAGAATGTTGGGGAAGGGGAAGGATGCCACACTCTGTTTTTGATCATTGAGAAGGAAGTTTAAGAGGTGGTCCTAGGATTTGGTTTATGTCAACTCTATCAGACTTTTCCACAACTCCAGAGGGAAGGATGGCACTACATTAAAAGAGACCAGGCCCCCGCAAATTTAAATATCTCCATGCCTGAAAGAAAAACATCTTTAGCATGCCAGGTGCTCCCCTTCTATATTTGACTTACCTCTTCATAGGACATATTCCCTGGGTGTCCTCTGTTATTTAGTTGCCTGGTTGATGGGAACACATTTTTTATTTAAAAAAAAAAAAAAAAAAAAAAAAAAACTTTGAAAGAAAAAAAAGATAGGTCAAAACTTTTATTTAACTGGAGACATAAAACCTAGTTGTGGCTCCATCACTCACTGGCTGTGTGACCTTGGGCGCTTCACTTTAGCTCTTTATGCCTCAGTTTCTTCAGCTTTAAAATGAAGGTTAAGGGGTTAAATTATGTCCAAAGTTCCTCTGGGTGCTAAAATCCTGCTCCTCTGCCATGACTGTTTTTTAAGTGCCACCACATTTCAAAGCATGCATTTGAGGTGATTCCCCCAGCTGAGGCTGACCTATGTGACATTGGACTTCTGTCCTTAGGTCAGATGGTCAGGCAATGGTCACCCACAGCTGAAAGGGGCTTTGACTGCCTTAGAAGGGTGGAGTTCTGAATTTGCCCTTTTCTTCTCCAAGGGGTTGGCCAAACGCCAGGCTTCTCCATCTCCCTCATGTGGTTGCATCTGAAGAGATTCTTTTATGCTCCCTGCTAGACCTGCCCATTAATCTTGTTTCTTTCAAACCTACACATGATGAGCACCCATCCTGGAATTCCAGCAGTTAGGGATGAGGTATGTGTCACCGTTCAATCACCAGGAGAAGGATAAATAGACCAATCCTTAGCGGCCTTTTCTGCTCCCTCCTCCCTCCCTCTTAAGTGTTGCTCTGTCCCATCCCTGTTGCCACCAGGTTCATCATGCTGTGGACCTCAGACACCCGTGAACATAGAGACAGACTCACTTTCGCTCCACTTCCCCACACATTGTCATAAAGTCACCATGCTCTTCCACATCCCCCATTCCAGTGGGCCCTTCAGCCCCAGGATTTTCTCTGATGAGATTTCCTCTCTGGAATGATAGTCTAGTCCTATTCTCTGCTCCCAGACACATTCCCCTGGTCCTTTAAATCTGGTTCCAATCAACATAATCACAGACTGTTCAGTGATATCAACTCTGCTTTGATTTGGTTGTTAACTCATGCAGCACCCTCCACCTTGTGGGCTGTTTTATATATACACACTTAAGTGCCTGTATATGTGTATTTATGACATATACTGCATGCACATTATATGGTGGAAGGGAGGGGCATTTTCTATCATGACTGCAATTGCTCTTTATCTCTCTGTAAATCAGTATCTTAATGCATGCCACCTGAACTAGATTCAGTTTGAGAATGCTAAGGGCTATTTTGGGCTCAGTTGGTAGAGCACTACTCTACAGTCTCTGAGGGCCCGAGTTCGATTCCCAGCACCATAAAAAAACAGAAGGACGTGGCAATCCACTCCTGAGGCAATCCCGAGAAACAGCCATTGAAAACCCTATGAGGGTTGCTATGATACAACTCGACAGCACCTAACAACAAGGGCTATTTTTACTTTTTAATAACTCCTATCAAATTCTGAGTCAAAAACTAGTTATAAACTGGGGGCAGACTTCTATGACCATCATAAGTCTCATCCAGGGAGTAGAGCTGTAATGGGGGAGGGTTCACCTCTGTATCTGAGGCACACATGGCCAATGCCACTTGGTGTTTGCTCTTCAGTCTTCATTCTTGTCCTATTTAAGTCCTTCTCATTTGGAAGAAAAGATATGAGGCAGCCAGGGGAGGCTCTCCTACAGGGAAGCCAAGGAGACCATATGCATTTGAACTCAGAAGTGGTAAGGTAGTGGTGGAGCTCAGTGTACTTACCACTGACTGAGTTCTACTGGCCTGGTGACTATGCTGACCCAGTTATGCTGGGACATACGGAAGTTCTATTGTGAGTGACAGAGAAGGTTCTCCAATCAGCAGGGTCATTAAAACTCGTCTCAGAGGGGAGAGCAGGTACCTCCTGAAACAGAGAGGGCCATGGAATTGCCCAATCCATTTTGTAAACCTGTAACAGATAAGTCTGGCAAGTCATTGTTTTTTACCACCCGAGTAGGGCACGTAAGAGGGAAAAGGTGTTTGTGAGTTCCAAAAATTTAACCTTATTCATTGAAAGCCACAGTCTGGGGGAAAACGTGTAAAGGCATAGGAGCCATTTTCCCAAACAGCAGGCTGGAAGGGAAGGGTAGAGGCAGGTGATGGGCTCAAAACTATGTGAGGAGACAGTGCAGTGGGGTGGCACACTTGGAGAAAGACAGAGAACTGTATGGCAGGCATCTTTAGAGGCCCAGGTCACCATGATTGGGTTTGGACATTCTCTAGAGCACAGTGATCGTCATATAGTGCACAGGGTAATGGGGAAACACAACATCTTCGCTTAACTATACACTATGTATGAGCGTGAGATTTTACAGTTGATCCATAACTGACCCTGACCAATAAGGCAAAATGTAAAAACACTGGCCAAACCTTCCCTGCAGGTCACAAATCCTGTTGAACATGTCTGTCCTTCACATTTCACAATAATATTAAAACAATTTTTGAACCATGCAATTTTAACACTTAAGATTTTTATTGGGAGGTAATTTTAGACTCACTTCATCTATTGTTTTTCTGATGGCCCATGTCTTTGTTTTAGGGAGACTCTCCATTGTTAAAATGACAAAAGAGGACAAAAGGGACTTCATGTCCTCTTTGCCCTTTTGCTTGTCTTTCTAGGAGAGCCTTCTGGCACAGAGGTTTTCATGGGGAGGAACTCTGTGGTTGAGATCCTTCCCCTTCTGTGCTGTGAGTTTAGGAGTTATCTCTTCTCCCCACTCAGAGCAGGAAGCAGGATTAATGGCCTTAAGCTCCTGGAGGGAATGTCTAGTACATCCAAGTTGTGCAGCAGGAAAACACCCCCGCACCTTGAAGTTTAATTCCTGAGCCTTGCGTCTGGACTCCAAGGCAGAGCGGAGACATCCGTGTTCCTGGGTCATTCTGTTAGGAGTCCTGGCTGTAACAGAAGGGGGCCATTTGTGCAGTTCCTGTTCCTAAATCTCCCAGGCCACCCTATCTTCCATTGCACCCTCCTCTTCACTTCCTGTCCCAGGGCTAAAGTGCCCCTGCTTTCTCCCAGGGGTAGGGGACCCTGGTGGCCTTAAGTGGCATGTAGCACTGCCCTTCTTTCCTCCCCGCCGCTGCCGACCCTCACCTGTCAGCAAAGCTGTGAGGCCACAAGACAGAGCACTTCCCTCGCCTACTGAGTCGAAGTCCGAGTGCATCTGGGGCGCATGCTACCCAGCCACAGGTTTCTCTATGCTGAAATACTGATCACGAGAGGAATCTGCAGCCCAGATGATTTCCGATAAAGTCTATTATTTTGAAATACAAACTGTATGTCTCTCAACCACGGGTATTCCCAGAAGCTGGGCATGCTGTCAACACCTGCTCTGGCTTCTTCCCTCCCTACCCTTCCCTTTGGCAACCAAGTTTCAATTCATGTTCCGGCCATTCCTGCCTTCCTCTTCTCTCCCCTATTACCAGATCTTGCAATAAACATTTTAAATAGTTTATTTGACACAGAATAATTTGTGTGGAGAAACACACACTCACTGACTTTTAGGTCTCTTCTAACACTAGAAATTCCTCTGGCTTTTATAGACTGTTTCATGGGCTATTAATGGGGAACAGAAAGCCTTTGGAAATGGCAGGGCACAAGGGACCGGAAGACCTGGATTTGTATTTCCCCTTGTGTTGTCAACCAGTGAGTGACCTGAGATCTGTCACTTTCCTTGCCTGGCCTCAGTTTCCTCGTCTATTACACAGAAGCACTGTGTGAATCTTTAATGGAATAATATATCGGAATGTGTCAAGGAACACTACTATACAGAAGCATGAGCATGTCAGTACTCTGTGCTCACCAAGAGCAAGCCAGAAGAGAAAGGGCTGATGTTTCAGCAAGAAGATTTGGGGTAGGCAGTGGGGAAAGAAAACAATGATGCACAGAGTGTCCCTCGCTGGGACCTCTCAGAAGGGCCAGCCTCCGTGTCCACTGTTTATCATGCCATCGTTTTGTGTGCCTATGCTTTTAGGGAGCTATTCTTTGGGGGCAAGGCAGGGACTATGGATGGGGAATGAAGAAAAATGGTGAGAATGTCCCCTGGGAGACAGAGGGAAGAGTTCTGTACAAAGGCTGGGCTTGGTTCTCTGGGGGCAGATTTCTGGATATCTGTAGAATTCCGGGACAGATCTCCTGGTGGGAGATCTCTGCTTCCCAGTGGGAAGTAGAAAGTGGAGGTTTTCTCTCCCAGTGGAGGCTAGGAGAGAAGGGAGAATCAGAGTCCCTGAGGATCCCCACAGGTCATGGATGTTTTATGTAGAAGATGGAGAGAATAGGCCTGGGACCCCTGAGACCTGTGTCTAAATATTGTTAGTGTTTACCTGGTTTCATTTTGATAACTGTGACACTTGAAATCCTGGCCAAGAAAATATCACCTGGCAAGAAGTATATTTAGCTAATAGGAATATAGCCCTCTGTACATAATCAGGCTATAAAAGGGTTTGGTCTTTTAAATTTTATTAATGGAAATAATAATGTGGCATGTCTATGCCCAGGTTTGCCCTCACAATATGGGCTAGAGTCCCAAGACTCTGGTAGGTGAAGAGGCCTGGGGTTGGTGTGGGGGACAAGGAAGGAATGTGCGTGCATGGGGTCGGGGTGAGTAGGAAAACCAGGGGTCAGAAGAGGGCAGATCTAGTGGCAGCTCATTTAACCTTTCTGAGACTGTTTCCTTAAATTAAAAATGATAAGAAAATATTTGTCCTCATATTTCTTTGGGCTACTATAATGATCAACTAAAAAATATAAAGAACGGAGTAAATGTCCGGAAATATTAGTAGAGCATTGTTGTTGTTGTTGTTGTTATTGTTGTTGTTGTTAGGTGCTGTAGAGTCCAACTTATAGCAACCATCATAGGATTTTCAGTGGCTGATTATTTCTGGATTGCTTTGGGAGTGCATAGCCATGTCCTTCTCCCGTTTATGCCGTGCTGAGGATCAAACACAAGGCCTCAGAGTTCGGAGCAGTGATATACCAACTGAGCTAAACCCGGGCCCCAATAGAACATTGTTGTTGTTAGGTGCCATCAAGTCAGGTCCTACTCATAGACACCCTCATAGGGTTTTCAATGGCTGATTGTTTGGGGAGTGGATTGCCATGTCCCTCTCCCATTTTTGTGGTGCTGGAGATCGAATCCAGGTTCTCAGAGAGTGTGGAGCAGCACTGTACCAACTGAGCTAAACCCCAGCCCTAGTAGAACATTAGGACCACCAAATGCTACTGCCCTGCCTTTTCCTTCCAGTGGTTACTTACCCTCTGTCTCTCTTTCTAGATCAGATCTTCTGTCACTACAGTTGGGACCTGTCTAGAGGTAGGAGAGGTGCTGATCTCTAGGATGGTGGGTGCTGGACAAGGAAGGTTTTCAAGAGTGGTATGCCTGCCACTGCTCATCTCATTTCTCACTTGGCAGCTGTATTCTCCCTCCTGGGTTCAGTGTTCCTAGGAGGGTGATGCCAAGGGGAGATAGGAAACTGGGTAGTGGCACAGTCGGAGACCCTGACTGCCAGAAGGGAGCCTGAGAGCTGGCCTTTGTATGCTCTGTTCTTGAGATCCACTGACTGCAGATTTCTGTTGATGCCAGGATTAACTTCTCCCCAGAGCTGTTATTCACTGAATTTCTTAAGGGTAAAAAATAAAACATTTCAAGCTACTTTTGGGGGGAGAGGTCAGCCCCTTCTCTGTTTTACTTGCAAGCTATATGTATAAATTCCTTGAGGGGTCCCAGCAGTAGGTGGATTATTTAGTTCCAAAACAGCTCCTTTCCTCTAAGTGGTCTTGCCAAATATATCTTCTTTACCCATACCTAAGCCTATGTCTCAGCCTGCTATCCTCTTATGTTGTCACTGGGAGGCAGTTCAACTTCTTTTCCCTTTGACCTTTGCCTCCCCAGCTCTTCCCAGATCCTGAACTGTAGGTGTCCCCAGGGCCACAGATTGATACTGGTGTGAGTGGTAGGTGGGCGAGTGAGTGAAGCTTCATCTATATTTACACAATACATGTAATGCACTTGAATCATTAAAATCACCACCACCACCACCACCCAGTCCATGGGAAAATTGTCCTCCACGAAACTGGGCCCTGTGCCAAAATGGCACAAGTCCTGAGGAGTGAATTGTTTTTAGTCTACAGACATAAATGTACAACCCCTGTGGTGCTAGGCCATGGGTCTGCAGAGATGGACAGGGTGTGGGCCTTGCCTTCAGGACTTAAAACCCAGTCATTAGGTAGAGCTGCCCTGAGTTCCCTGACAGGGTAGGAGGCCCTTTCAGGGCCTGGCCTCAGATTAGACTTTGCTTTCCTGGGTGTAGCTGAGGGGTTTGGGTGCAGCCCTAGTCTTCACAAGTCACTTCTGATACAAATTCAGATGTTGATTCAAAGGTCCATGTGTGCAAGGCTTATCTCTAGGATGGTGCAACTCAAAGGTGGTAGAACCTTTAAGAGGTGGGGTCCTGTAGAGGTTTTAGGTCACTGGGGGCATGCCCTGGAAGGGAATCATGGAACCTCAGTCTCTTGCTCACTCTATTTTTGCTTCCCAGCTGCCATGAGGTGACTGGCTTCCTCTGCCTCACTCTTATCTTGATGTTCTGCCTTGACATGAGCCCTATAGCAACAGGCCAATCAACCATGGATCAAACCTCCATAACTAAAGGCCAAAACAAATCTTTCTTTATAAGTTGACTATTTTGGGTATTTTGTTATAGCACTGGAAACCTGACTAATACATCTTGAGTGTTTTTCCCTGCTTGCTTTTATTTGCAGATCCTCTAGTCTTGTGCCTTTTCTCCCATACCTAGGAATTTTAAGTCTAATCCTGATCTTATGCCAGATTAGAACCAGAAAAGCCTTGTTGCAGGAACCATGGTCTAGCAGGGGAGTGTGAGAGAGAGGAGACTGAGGCCCAGAGGGGCTTCTGCGTAGGCTCCCTCCCACGTTAGTATAGGTGACTCTGTGCATGAAAGAGCTGCTTTCCTTCTTGCTTTTCCAGCCCAGAGAGGCAATGTGCTGCTTTTGACAATGGGCTGGGGCTACTAGAATTGCAATTTTAGTTTTGTCTTAGGCATCTGTACAGTTGCCAACATGCAGTTTTGTACAAAAGATCTCCCATGGCATCCCTCATCCCCAGGACATCTAGAAACCTCATCCTCACACACACATACACATCCTCAACTCACTGTGTTCTGACTCACCTTAGCCACTTCATCACTCTCTACTTTGAATAAACAGCAGGTGCAAGTAGTCCTAAGCAAGGGCCTTTGGAGAAGAGTAAGCATGACATTTATTATCCAAAGTGGGCACCCTTGAGAGGGAAAGGGAGCACCATCAATAATTATGCCAGGACTAAAGCACCAATGATCATACTCCTTAAGAGCTTCCTCCTTTTTATCCAGGGACCATTTCTTGGGGTCTTTTATTGGCTTCTGCTATGAGGCAGGTACCAAGTGCTAAGGTTATAAACATGCATACAAAGAAAACTCATAGTTTAGTGGGGAGGCAAATAATCAAAAGGATAGTTATAAAAGTTGAAATAAGGGGTAGGAAGTCTTTCTCAGGGAGGTGATGTGTGAGCAGGGTCAGATGGATAAAGAAAAGTTAACCAGGGAAGGAGGTGCCCAAAGAGTATTGCACAAATAGAGAATGTTGTTGTTAGGTACCATTGAGTCGATGTCCAACTCATAGTGACCCTACATACAACAGGCGAAACACTACTGCCCTGCTTCTCTTGCTATTCATAGGGTTTTCGATGGCTGATTGTTTTTTGGGAGTGAGCTGCTGAGTCCTTCTCCCAAGCCTTCAGCCCCTGGTGTTCCCAGGCAGTCTCCCATCCAAGTACTAACCACGCTTGATCCTGTTTAGTTTCCGAGATCCAACAGGATCGGCCACACAATGGTATTTTACCTGGCTGCAGGCAAAAAGGGAACAGTAAGGGGAATTCTTGCAGATTGAGGGTGCACATGACGTTTGGAGGCTTGAAGTCCCTCACTGTGGCTGATGTGTGCCATGTAAGGAGAATGGCTAAGCGGTCAGGCTGGGGAAGGAGGCCCAATGAGGGGCTTCATGCCATGCTGAGGAATTTTAGATTCATCTTGAAGGTTTCAGAGAAGAACCAAAATTTTTCCAGCTAGAAAGGGACACAATTTAGTTTAATGTTCAAAATCTCATTCCATTCTACTCTGCAGAAGAAATGAAGAGAGACTGGCAGATGGCAAAGTAAGGTGCCAGAAACCAGAAGCAAGCTGATGTAATCCAGGCAAAAGGGAGCATGAGTTATAGAGGAAAGCAGGGGAGATAGATTTTTGAGACTAGGAGAAGGCAGAATCAACTAGAATTATAGATCAATATAGATCAATCCCATATGGGGAAGGCAGGGAAGAGCAGGGACTCAAACATGATCTCTGATGCTGCCCTTTCCCAGGAGAGAAAACACAGGAAGCAGAATGAGGAGCAGGGTTTGGGGGAAGTTGGTGATCTCTGCCTTGTATATACCGCCTTTGGGGTATTTATGCTACACACATAAATATGTATATGCACATTAAAGATGATAAAAAACCCAAGTGAGTATTTTTGTATTTGATTACTGTGGCAAAAGTGATTATACGTTTTTCCTTTTGTTTCCCCCACTTCCAAATCCCGTTTTCTTATTAAAGAAAATCTGTTTATTATTTTATTAGAAATATGTAAACTAGGGGTGGCACATTGAAAGTATTAGATAATATATAGGATTTCAGACAAGAGGGGTAGACTATAGGAGCTACCGCATAGGGTTATTATAGAATTCAATGAGAATGTGATTGTAGAATTCTTAGCACCATTCCTGGCAAAGAGTAAATAATCAGCAATAGTAGCCTTCATCAGTACTTATGTTATAATTATTCTTGAACCTTCATCAAGTGTCAGGTGGGTGATACTGCTTGTCCTCTTCCTTCTGTTCCTTACTGGGATATTGGAGAAGACTGTTGTTATTGTTAGGTGCTGTTGAGTCGGTGTCCAATTCATAGCAACCTTATATACAACAAATGAAACACTATTGTCAGTACTTCTCTGCTATTCATAGGGTTTTCAATGGCTGATTGATTTTGGGGAGTGGGTTGCTGGGTCCTTCTCCAAAGCCTTCAGCACCTGGTGTTCCCAAGGGGTATCTCATCCAAAACTAACCAGGTCTGACCCTGCTTAGCTTCTGAGATCTGACGGATCAGGCACCATAGTGGTATGGTTGCAGAAGAAGACTGACGTGGCATATATTATGGGAATTTAGAATGACATTATTTAGGAGTCAGGAGCAGAGACAAATGGGAACTTCCAGCAGGAGTGTCTCCTGTGTATTTTTTCTTCCAGATTTTTAGCCTTCTGAGGAATTAGCCACAGGGACTAATGTACATCCAAGTAGTTGAAGAGTTAATTGAATAATAAGCCTTATTCCCTTGGAGAAGACTTTAATCTCAAACCCTATGTGTTTATGATAGAATCGTAATGTGTTTACAGCATGTTGTTGTTGTTAGGTGCTGTCGAGTTGGTATCCAACTCATAGCGACCCTCATAGGGTTTTCAATGGCAGACTGTTTCGGGATTGCCTTGGGAGTGGATTGCCAGGTCCTTCTCCCGTGTGTTTACAGCATAGTTGCTTTATATTTATAGGTGGAGGCTTTCAGCATACATACATATATATATATATATATATATATATATATATATATATATATATATATATGAACGATTGGTTGCATACTTGGCTTTCAGAATTCACAATTAGATTTTTTATTGTGAACTCTAATACCTTTAAAATATAATTCAGTTCACAAAAAAATTGATCTGCATTCAAGCTTTTAAGAAGCACAAATAGGGTACAAACTGAGGTGTGCCTGTATGGCTATCGTTATTACTTCTTCCTTTTCTTAGAGGAGTCCACGTGTCATAAATTCTGTTAGTGTGGCACTAGTCAAACATGTTAACCTCACCAAGGGGAATTTAAATGTATCATGTTATAGGATCAAAAGTTGCACATTCTGAATCAATGCCAGTAATAAAAAGAATTTCCAGACTCTTTGGTCTGACCACAGACAGCAGGGATCCCTTCCCACTAGCCCTGTGATTGTTTCCCCCCACCTGAGGTGGCATCACTCAGCACTGGCTCAGGTCCATTGCCCCATCTGCCTCATGTGGTAGAGTATTGCCTTCGCAGTATGAACGTAGAGCCACAGCCCCTCATTGAGGGCTACAGGGAACTTCTTTGCTGTTTCCTCTAGTAAATCCACTTAATCGTGTAGGCCGCATGCCTAGAAGTTCACCGTAGCATTCTTTACAGTAAACTAGAACAAATCTGCCTGAATAGATGACTCTAGCATTTTGCCCACTGCTCTTTGGCAGAAGATCTAATCTGTTGGCCAGAAATGATTGCGTGCTAGGAAGGCATCAGCCCCTTGTACTTCAGTTCATCAGACAGGTCCTTCTTGGCCCCCTGTGGTATATGCCCATCAATGTCAGGGCACATTCCTACACATCCTTGGGTTCTCACCTATTCTTCACACTAATCCATTCATTAGCACCAACGTGCAGGGCTCTTGCCAAGCCCATCAGCCTGATTAGAGCTTCTAAAGTCAGATCCCCCAATTACTAGCTCATTCTCTCATCACCCCCACGCATCATCAAATGTGTTTTGCTTCATTATTGTTGCCATTTTCTTAATACAGGTATTGTTGAGCAGGGTTGTTTTGAACACCCACTTTTGCTAGACTTAATTGATCTCCACCATCCAGTAAATCTGCAGATGAAATAGAGCCAAGATGGGGGCAAGGGAGAGAGAGCAATAGGTGAGGCTAGGAGGCTTCCCACTGGTTAGAATTGTTGTTGTTGTTAGGTGCCCTCGAGTCGGAATCCGACTCATAGTGACCCTCGTAGGGTTTTCAGTGGCTGACTGTTCCGGGATTGTCTTGGGAGTGGATTGCCACATCCTTCTCCCATTTATGCTGGGCTGGGAATTGAACTCAGGACCTCAGAGACTGCAGCACAGCACTCTACCAACTGAGCTAAATCTGGGCTGGGATTTAGCTCAGTTGGTAGAACACTGTGAAACAGTCAGCCATTGAAAACCCTATGAGGGTCGCTATGAGTTGAATACTGATTCGATGGCACCTAACAACAGCAAGATAAACCTGTGTTGCTCCACAACTCCCCATATACCATACTGGTTAGAATTAGAGAAAAGAAAATGCAGAACCTGGCTTAACAAAAGGCGTCTCCACCTCCCTGGACAGGAGACTTCTTGCAGCCAGCAGCAGCTAGCAGCAGCCAGCCTTGGAAATGATCCACACTGTATAAACTGTTGCATCACAGATACTATGCAAATAGAGAAGAGAAGGAGCAGCCTCTCTGTGTTTCGCAGACACAGTGGCCCTCCCATACTCACAGCTGGATGAAGGGTCTCTGCTTCTTGGTGACCACAGGCATGTGTTTTATCCTAGACTCTAGGACTTTCATAATAGGAGGATCTTTTAGGAAAAGTGTAGGCTCAGGAGTCATCAAGCAGGAGTTCTAGCTGTAGTTTTACCTCCAGCTGGAGGCAAGTTTTAGCCCGCCACTCACCTACTCTATGCTCTGGATTTCTCAGATTTAAAATAGCAGCATCCTCTCTCCCCAAAAGCTACAGATAGTGAGGGGCAAGTTTTAAATTACAGTCTTCTGCACATAGTAGATGATCAATCTGTCTTCCTTCCTGCAAGAGAGCGAGTTGATGACTCTGCCACATGTGTCTTAGTTGTATCTCAGTGACTGCAACCTGTGTGTCATCTTGGAAGCCCTTGACACCTCAGCCTAGCCCCTGGGGTGCCCTAGGTCTGCCCCACTTGTTCTGGTCTCCGCTTGGTAGATGGAGGGGTTGCCTCCTGCCTGTTTCAGGGTAGCCTCTGCTTGATCCCTGGAGTACCTTTGGGATTCTGGAAACTTTAACAACCATTATGCTTCCAAGGAAAAGGAACGACAGGCAGTTCTCAGGCTCCCTTGACTCATCTGAAGCCATCTTCTGCCCTTGCAGCTGAGCTTCTCCAAAGCTGCTGAAGCCCACCTCCTTCTGACTTGGGGGAACCCTTGAAAACCGGTATGAGGCTGTGTTCTGCATGGCTTCTAAGCCACCAAGCCCAAGCACCAAAAACTGTATCCGAAAGGTGGGGGCTTGGGATGGTGGCTGCCTGTGTTAGGGGTCAGGCAAGGAGGAGCAGAATTGTCTGTTTGCATCCATCAAGGGAGTGTTGGAAGTTGTGTTGGAAAAATCTCTTCAGGCTTTATTTACCACGGTGGGTAGTCATGGGAGGGGGAGGGCAGGGTGGGACCTAAGACAATAGAATGCTGTGTTGCCTGGCTATAAAAGCATGCTCTAAGCAAACGTGTGGCAAGCTCAGTCAGAGCCCTGCTCAGTTAGCCTGGGTACTTGATAGAGGGTCTCTCTGTAGCTGTTGGGGGTTGGCCGCCAGGCAGGGGGAACAGAGGCAGGCAGCTCTGGAGCACTGGGGAAGCCAATCTGCAAGAATCCTGCCTGGGAGCCACCAGGGAGAGAAAGCAGAGCCATGCCACCCCTGTTTCTTGGACACAGGGCCCGAGAGGGGGTTGTGGGGACTGTTTTGGGGAGAGGCAGTGTGGGGAGACCGCAGAGGAGGTGACCAGAAAAGTGAGTGCACGCGTCTCAGGCAGAGAGTGACCGACATATGGAAAGTGTTATCCAGAAGGGTTACAGGCTGGAGGAGCTCCTAGGGCTTTTCAGGGGGTGGGGTGGGGGAGGGGCACCTTCAGGAACTCAAGGAGCTTTCTAAACAAAAGGAATTTGAGAAGGGTTGGAGAAATAATGAGAAATGCAAACTTGACCTAGAGTTTCCATCTCTGGCTTCTCCCCTGCTTGTCCTCACGAGTTTCCAGTTCCCAGGACCCAGGAAGGCCCCTGGAGTCCAATGCCTGGCTCAAAGTGGGCAAACTGCTGGCCTAGGGGCGGGGGTGTAAGGAGGAACCTGGAGCCAGCTCGTGTCTTGGTGCTCAAAAGGACTGTTGCCTGGCATTAGACCCCTGGCACAGGCAGACTGCTATAAAACTGCTATAACTGGAATGATCGGAGGGTGGTTTACTCTGACTCCTGCATTTCACATAGGAGCAAACTGATGTCTGCTTGGGAGGTGGGAAGAGACTTGCCCAAGGCCTCACAGGGACTGAGGGGTCGCCAGGAGAGCCCAGGTTCCCCATCGCTTCTGCTCCTCTTCAGCATCCCCCTCCACCAGGCCACACACTACCACATGCAGACACACCCAGGCACACACCCAACATAGATGCCTTGCACGCACACCCAGATGCACACACGCACAGGTTTTTAGACACACACACATCACCTTCCGACACAGGCGAATATTCCACACATATGCATACACAGATACACACAGGCATATGCAAATGCCACACGTACACATGTGGACATATACGCAATTCACACACAGACACACACGTGTACACACACCCTCACTCACCCCACACACACACTGCCTGTGTCCCCTCCTCTTCCCAGCCTCTGATGACAGCAACCCCCATCTGTTCTTGAGACAAGGTACAAATGGCCTGTGCAGTCCTGGCCCATTCCACGGTGTCCATGGCACTGCCAGGATGCATTTGCCTGGCCATGGCACTGTCCTGTGACACCCTGCCATGCCTGCTTGCCCATGCCCCTCGTGGCTAGGAAGAAAATGTAAGGCAGAGAGGGGATTTGACTAGCTTTGGATCATGACGGCAGAGTGGAGTGGTTTCTAACATAACACCCCGTGAAGCTACAGTGGTGGAGGGTTTGTGGGGCACACTCTCTCCTACTCTTCCCTTTTCCCCTGGCCAGGTAGAGAAGCCATTTATCCAAGGGCCTTTGGACCAGCTGCAATCCTCTGTTCATCAGACCCCTGACCCCTCTCCCTCTCTTCCTCTCTCTCTGTTTCTCTCTCACGCACACTCATTCGCTCATACACCCTGAAGTCTAGGTGGAGGGTGACTCTACTCCTCCTTTGTCATTCTGCAGTTGGAACCTCGAGGGTTGCAGACCCTCAGCAGAGCTCACCTGAAGGTAGTGGACAGCACCAGGGAACTTGTTTGGTCCTTCTGGTCCCGGCTTTAGTAGTTGGTAATATACCAGGAATGATTCTAGAAACCTGTTTTGGATCCATCATCAGGAATCTACTTGGTTCCTTCTGAGAAAATTTAATGAAATGTCCTCATTGATAGAAGACCTCTAATCCCCAGTAGCTGGGATTTAGCTCAGTGGGTAGAGCGCTGCACTGCAGTCTCTGAGGTCCCCAGTTCAATTCCCAGCACCACAAAAATGGGAGAAGGGCCTGGCAACCCACTCCCAAGGTAATCCCGAAGCACTTAGCCATTGAAAACCCTATGAGGGTCGCTATGAGTCGGATACCGACTCGACGGCACCTAACAACAACAATCCCCAGTAATTTCTCCAGCTGTGGTTATTTGCTTATCTTTTGCCCTATTAAAAAACCATTCTGAAACTTAGTAACTTGGAACAACCATTTTATCATTCCTCTTGATTTTGTGGGTCAGGCATTTGGGTAGAAGTAGGCTGTGTGATTCCTCTGTACCATGCGGCCTTGACAGAGGTCTCGTGGTAGTGTTCAGCTGGCTGAGGGGCTAATCAGGATCATCCAAGTCAGCTTGACTTGCAAGACAAGTACCACGTCAGAAATGGCTAGAAGGCTGGACACAGCCAGGCCTGTTCAGGGTATGCTTTCCAGTCCAGTGGTTTCTAGATCCTTGGACTACTCACATGGTGGCTCAGGGCTCCAAGAACAAGGCCAAAGCCACATGGCCTGTCATGACTTGGCCTTGGAATTTACAATATTGTTCCAGCTACGTCATATTGATCAAAATAGTCACAAACCCACGCAGATGCAAAGGGAGGGACATGGAGCCCATCTCTACATGGAGAAGTGTCAAAAATCAGTGGCCTTGTTTTAAACTAGAAAAGCACATGTGTACAATATCTGATCCTAACATATTTTCCACCTAGACCTTCTTGTAAGGAATTGACCAACTTTTGCTGTCTGATATATCAGGGGAGCCCCTCTTGGTACTAAAACCTCCTCTTTCAAGTTTTTAGGAACGTCTCCTGAGGCCAGCATCCTGCAGCTGCCCTATGTCACTTTTTTTTGAAAGGCAGCCACTCCCGGTGCATGGCATTCTCAGTCACAATGGCAGTGGGCTGGATGGAAAGAAGCCTTTCGGAATCAATGACATTTTCAAACATCATGGAGGATGCTGGTCTGGAGGATGTTGACAAGCAGGGAGAGCAAAGGGATGCAAAAGCCATCAGGTTGAGGGGGAAGTCATGCCAAGTGAGGGTGGGTGATGGGAAGGAAAGGGAAGGGTACACCTCCCGATGTCCATGAGCAGTGTGGATGTTGCCGAGGACATCACACAAACACTTGTGCAATCACTAGTCGAGTCAGGCTGCTAGGGGCCACGACCTGCCTCACACAGGACAGTGTTAAACATCCTGTGCTGGTCATGCTCATCTGGGGCCCCGTGTCTCCCCAAAGAAGCCCTATTGGGAGGTGTGGGTAGGTTTCCCTCTAGGTATTTTTAAATACACCATCCTGTATGTGCCTCCAGATGAGTGGCATGGGGCTTCTTCTTTGGAGAGCCGGATTCTAGTTTTAGATCTTTTACTAATTTCTTATTTCACATTAGCAGGTCCTTTTCCCTCCATAACCTTCCCATGTACTCCCGTTGTCCTCATTGGGATAGCAGTTCCTGGTTCCATAGCTCCAAAGGGATGCAGTGTTATAAGGACCAGAAAATGAAACTGGTAATAAGGTCAGGTGAAGAAATGACTCCGAGATGGCACAAGGTAATAGAAGCACAGGGTGTCCCAGCCAGAAAGAACTTGCAAATTCTTTAGTTTTCAAGAATTCTAAACCTAGAATCTGTAGGCCCCAGGGTCAGGCTTCAGGGAGTCTGGAAACCACCTTGAAATGTTTGGCAAAATTTTTCCTTTATGTGTACTTGCCTGTGTGTTTAGTAGAAAGGTCTTTAGCTTTGATCACATTCTATAAGGTATCAACAATCCAAAAACAAGCCCACCAGCATTGTGTTATGTGATTCTTAACTAGGGGTGCTAAGGCCTCCCCAGGTGGTATTTGGAAAAGTGTGGGTTCTTTTGGGAGTTGTCACCATGACTGGGGGACATGATGGATATTCAGTAGGTAGAGACCCAAGTTCATGGGTGTGGGAAACAACTGAGTAATGAAGAACTACCCTGCCCAAAATACCAGTAGTACCCCTGTTGGGGAAATTCTGGTAGGAACTGAGACCCCAAGATTGGCAATGATTCTTCCACAGCCACAAAACTAGTTAGTGACAGAGTTGGTTTTATTAACGAACCAAATCAGGAGACAGGCCACAAGTCCACATTCTTTTGATTCTCCACATCAACCACAGATATCCCTCACTCTGTGAAAACCAGAGTCTGGAATCTGTCTCATCTTCAAAAATAGACCAATTTTGTAAAAGAATCCCCAGTTCCTTGACTAAGGAAAGAGGAAAGTCATATTGTAAATTTGAGAAAGGAAAGCTTAAATACACGCGCCCACTAGCTATCTGCTATTCTGAATAGATACGAATCGGTACTACTGGCTGCAGATAGTGGGATGTTCTCTTTGCAATTCAGAAGACCCGTCCTGAATGTGTCTCCACCTTAAAAAGGAAAGGAGCATTGATACCAGCTCACTGCTCTTTGTCTAGTTTGCTGCAAGGCACTGACAAGTGTGTTGGGCTGGGAATGCACCGGGAGGAATTATGTAGAATTGGCTAAAAGTTAGAGCAAAGAGTAGGGTCACTCAGACTGGGGTTTAAATCCTGGCTCTCCCTCTCAATTGAGCAAAAGTACTTAATCCTTCTGAGCCTCAGTTTCCTCAGCTACAAAGTGGGGATAATAATTGTGTCCATGAGGATTAATTGAACTAATCCATGTAAAGTGTTCCCCAAAGTCAAGCATATGGTGAAGCTCAGTAAAGGTTAGTAGTTATTACAAGTGGTTATTATGACTTGTGTCTGTGATTAAAGACAGCTCTTGGGTGTCTGTGCCAAAATTGCTTTCAGAGGACAAAACCTGTGTTGGTTTTGAATCTTGCCCCGCTGTCCAGAAAGTCATAGACTGTTTGGGATTTGAATCATAATGTTTAGTAAGGGCCTGCCACACCCCCCATTTTGGATGAGGGATTGGTTTTCTTCCTCTGTGAACAAGCACACCCCAGCATCATCCCATGAGTGGATGAGAACAGACTCATAAAATCATCAGAGACATCTCTTCTGTCTCCCTTGCCTAGTCTGGGAAAGCAAATGGAGGGAGATGGTAGCCTGAGGGGCAGGAAAGGAATGCAGTGTAGGGAAGGCACAGCCCCCTACATCTCCAGACAGCAAGGCTTCCAGAATGAGGATGTCCAGACCAAAGACAGCCACAGGCAAGGCCCTCCGTGAGCCAGTGCCCGATCGTCATGGAAGGAGGCCGGCAGGGTGCTGAGGGGGAGGTGCACAGGGTTTCCACGGGCACAGGCATGCTCGCCAGTCCCAGAGGAGGAAGCCTGCCATCTGAGCACACTTTCTGCAGCCAAGTCCTCTCAGGGCCAAACCAGGATGATTTGTTGATCCCGGCCTTGTTGCTGCCACCCTGGTTGATGCAGAAAAAGGTCTGGGTGTTGCCAAGCCAGCTGTGGTCTTGGTTTGGAAGAGGGAACCAGAATGTGAGTTGAGTAGAAGTTGAGCTTTGGGGATTCCCTGAGCTTCTGACTCTCAGGACAAAGCCAGGTTCTTTATTCTGCCATTTTGAGACTCATTGTTGACTGGGGAGACAAGATAGTTACTTGATCAACATCATCATCATTCTTATTGTTAATTATAATTATTAAAAGTGAATTACTCAGCAGCCCTTACCTTACATTCATCTTACTTACATTTGTGTAACCTTTTGGGGGGCAAGGTATATGTTTGGTGCCTAAAACCAAGTCAAGCATGAGCTATAAATTTAAAACAAAAAGGTTGACTTGGGGCAGTTATCCTCTGAAACTAAAGTTATTCTTTAGTGCCCACTGTGTCCCCAGCTATCTGTGGACCTGAAAAAATCTTCCCTTATGTGTTTTCACACTTGAGAATGGAGTTAAGCCAGACGCAGAAAACAATCCCTAAGTCAGAATGTCTCAGAACATAAAATGATTTGAAGCCAGGTGTGGTGGTGCACGTCTGCAATCCCAGCAACTCGGGAAGCAGAGGCAGGAGGATCGTGAGTTTGAGACCAGAGGCAGCCTGAGTAATTTAGCAAGATCCTGACTCAAGATTTAAAAAAATTAAAAATGGAGATGCAGTCCAGTGGTAGAGCACTAGCAAAGTATGAGCGAGGCCCCAAGTTCTGTGCTCTGGTACCACCAAAAAAAAAAAAAATTTTTTTGAAAACAAAATGTGGCTGGGGCTTAGCTCAATTGGTGAAGTGCCTCTCCACACTTTCTGAGGACTCAGGCTCGATCCCTAGCACAGCAAAACTGAGAGAAGGATGTAGCAATCCACTCCCAAAGCAATCTCGAAGCAATCAGCCATTGAAAAACCTAAGAAGGTCACTATGAGTCAGACATGACCAAGGGCACCTAACAACAACATATCCCATCCATCCTTATTAAGGGAAGAACTGTATGTGGGTGTAAACATGCCCATGTGTACAGGCATGTGTGCACAGTGGCAGATGAGCATGAATGCCCAAAACAAAGCTAAATCTACCAGACTATGCCATTATGGCCAGTAGCTGAATTGGGTCAGATTTTCTTTGCAGTTCCATCCTAGTCTACCCTCTGGCCATAAAATGGGCCATGCAGAGAATAAAGTAAACTTGCACTTCCTGGGGCTCCTGTCAGTCTAACCAGCTCCCTTCAGATCTCTCTGCCAAGACAGGGCTAAGCCAGAGGGTTCCTGGTCCAAGCAGTAAGTGACTACCTTCCTGCTCAGCACTGCAATGCACATTGTTTTGACACGCGCCATACCTTCCATCTCTCACTGCCTTGGGGCCCTTGAGGGAGCGCTGGAACAATGTGAAATTCCTCTTCCAGCAGCTGGGCAAGCTCACAGATTTCTGCTTCCATCTCAGTATGCTTGGCTTTTGGGGGGATACAGGTTCCTTGTCCATTCAGGAGCTCCTACTCCTCACTTTCTGGCCTGCAGGAAAGACCAATTTCAATCCTTTTCTTTGTGAGAGAGGTGAGTCAGCCTTCTGAGGCTCATCCTAGAATGTACCATCCATCTGCATGGACTAGGGGCCCTTCTATTGGGAAACCAGAATCACCTGAGCCATATGGATCCTGTCTGACTTGAGGACTTGGCCCCCGGGTTGACCATGTAATCCAGTCCAAACCCAGAGTCTGAAGAGTTCAGCTTGAGCAAGAGGAAGCACTGTAGAACTAGAGATTTTAGAGCACAGAGTAGGAATCCCCTTCCCTGCATCTGTTCTCACCTGTTTGGTGCAAACCTGCCCAGAGCTCAGGAATTCTCACAGGAGTTCTCTCAGAATACAAACAGAGCATGGCTCTTCCTTGTCTAGATCAATGATCGCTTTTGGTTTTCTGTGAATTTCTGTGATGCTTCTCTGCCTCTTTTGGTTATAGTCACTGACCTGCTCTCAGATCATGTCTCTGTTCCTTGTGCTCTCAATTTTTGTCCTTTTTGTGCTTCATAAGTCAGGAAGTATAAGAGTGCCCTGCCCCCTCCAAAGATGTGCTAAGAACAGCTTAGGTCAACGTGGAGCTAGAGGGGAAGGCCGAAGGCACCATGGAACCCCCACAGGCCATTCACATGAGCCTATTTCTCCTTTGCGCCATGTAGCAGTGCCAAGTCACCCACCTCTTCATCCTTCTACAAGCATTTCCCTCTCTTGGTTTTGGATTCCTCCTGCCCTTGGTGAACTGACCTGCATGTTTCACGTTTGAATCTAATCATGCTATTTCCAGGTCTCCAAGCCCCATACTGCTGGAGCCTAATTGGTCTGTTCTCATCTTCAGTGTCTCCCCTTTGGGCATCACCTGTGCATTTTAATTAATCTGCCCCTTTTTCCATTAATAAAGAGATTCACCAAAACCAGACCACCCCTCAGCAGAGGCTACACAAGGCCCTCTCTCTCCCACCTCTTAGTCTTATAATGAGTCAGAACATCTTCACGCGCCCCCATTGACACCTCTTGAGGCCTCAGGACCTGTGATCAAAACAAAGCCAAGGTGAATTAATTTTGCAATTAAGATTTGGAGAACAAATTCAGCTGGTCTTTTATATGGCCTCAGTTAAGATTTCCAACACATTCCTTTCCTTTTTGTCATTCTGTTTTAAGTCTGTCACTTCCCCACCTCTCCCTTTCCATAAGATATGAGGGTCATCTGGCAGGATGTATTCTTTGGAACGCTTAGCATTTGTCAGACACATGTCATAGAGACAGAATTTCTCCAGAGAATTAGGCCCTTCTGGGTACAGCTGGACAGTGTCCTCTTTAACCCCAGCCAGAGGATGCATTTGCCTCCAGAGTACTCTGTATAATAAATAACAAAGACTCATGGATTTGCATATTACTGTTTTGACACATTAAATGCTATTTCTACACTTCATCTCATGACTCGTCTCTGAGGAAAGCTAACACAGCCTTTCTGCCTTCTTTGTAAGCCACCCAGGTCTCCAGGGCTGGTCACAAACCCAGAACATGAGATAGTGTGCAGCATGTGACCTCGGCAAGGATGGATGACCACCAGAGGGACAGCTTTGCAGAGCCTTAGGCCCAGGAGGGACAGGGTCCAAATGACTCTTGGTTACTTTCCTGAGCAGTACTTTCCAAAAGAAAACTGGGAAGGGGAAACAGAAGTGGTGGCCTCAAATCGCTAGAAACTCCACTTAAGGCTGAGGCTTCCTGCAGAGGCACTCAACCTGCTGGATGGCAGCCATCCTGGCTTGGAACGTGAGCTTCACCTAGAAATTCATTCTCTAGCCTGTTTGAGAGCAAGGACAGCAGAGAGGCAGCACAGTATAATCATGGAGAACATGAACCCTTGTGCCAAGCTATACTCAAATCCTCCTCTACTGCTAATTGCCTGGTTCATCAACCTCCTTGTGCCTCAGTTTCCCCATCTGAAATGGGACATGTAAAAATATCTACCCCAGTGAGGTGGTTATAGGATTAACTATTTCATTGTATGTCAATATGTGGCCCAGAGCATTTTTATTCTTGATGATTTCATTCTAACCAGGCTAAAAGCTTACTCTGTATGCAGCAAGGGGGTTCCACAGGTATATGGTCCAGAAGTTGGCACTCCTGGGCAGGGAGGGTAGTCCTGGAGAGGGGATTTGGAACCCAAAGGGTGCTGCCCATCCCTGCATGCAACAGGACAGACACCAGTTGCTATGCGTGCAGACCCTGTACCCCTCTCCGCCCCAGCTTCCTTTCCCACTTCAGCTGCTTCTTGGATACCCACAAATCCTCTATGTGTGTTTTAAACTGAGCTAAAAAGGAGGAATCAGAAATTGCTCTCTTTTGAGTATTTTGAGGGATGGTGAAACCTTATAGGAATGTTGCTCCAGGGACTGAGAAAACACCATATGTGGGAAAGCATTGCTAAGTGAGGAAAATAGCATGTACACATTGGTCGGGATCTTGGAAAACTCCGAGCAAGGGAAATGGGCACTGGGGAGAGTGTAGGAAGGGGGTTTACTGAGGTCTTTAACAGGTCTTTTTCTAATTATAGCCAAGAAGAGCCTGGGGACCATGGCCTGCTTCAGAGCCAGGGTGTGTATTTTCTTTGGGAAAAGAAGGCAGAGTTGATTGGCTTCCAAAACCAGTTTTGGCAGAGGCCCATGCAAGATCTTAGGCCAATAAGCAGTGCTATGGGTAGGTCTTGGTCTTTGCAGGCACTCATTCAATAAGCAAGCATTGAAACCTTGCAATGTCCAGCTTTAGGCTGAGCATCAGGGATGTGTGGATGCAAAAGACATGGTCTTCATTATTGAAGAGGAGACATTCTAGTAATAATAATACCACCAATAGGGTAACAGCTACATGGGAGTTTCTACAAATGACCTTGAGCACTACAGAAGAACTGTTCACTGTTATGCCTGGCCTGGGCTGAGCTGACATTGCCTTCCAGTTTCCATTCCCCACTCCAGGGAAATAGTCCCCTGGAGAAATCCCACCCCGGGAGAGGGGGAGGAGAGGAAAGCACTGGTGACCAAAGAGACCAGAGATCAGACTCAGCCTCTTCCCACTCCCAGCATATTCACAAATGCCACGTCCCACACTTGCTGTCTTAATTTTCCATTCTCTGTGCTTCTGATCCTAATACTCTTTTTTTCTCCTCTCACCAGTGTGGCTGGTCCAAGACCCTAGCATTTATAAGCAAAGGCATTTGGGAGAAAGCCTGGTGGCGACCACCACGCTGGTGCAGACTGCTGTGAGCCAGATGTAGAAAGGAATTCTCCAGCTGTTTGGTCCGTGTGTGTGTGTGTGTGTCTATATGTGTGTGTATGCACACACAGCAAGGGCAGGAGGGCAGCCTACTGGTTGCCACAGAAAACTCAGGTTCGTGTTCCACCAGCATTTCTAGTGCACTCACATTGTGCCTGATAACTGTGCTGAGTGCTTTCATATAGAGTTCATTCCTTCTCCTTCACAATAACCTGATGATATACAAGCTGCATGATTTTTGTTGAGCTTAAAAGAACCAAATGTCCTCTGTTGCTCTCTGCTGTTCATTAGCAGTCTGATTCCAGGCCTCAGTTTCCTTAGCTGTAAAAATGAGGAGATTGTTGAGGGTCCTTTCTGTTGTCAAACTTACGTGTTTTGGGGAGTTCTGTTGGTGACATTCTTGGGCTTGCTCTCCACAAAAAGAGCTAAAAGCAGATTATCAAAATGGAGTGCAGAGGAGGCCTGCTCGGTTTTGATGCAACCTAGCAAATAGTTCAGAAACACTTCCAGCCTGCACAGGCTGCACTCCCACTTCCTGTTCCAAAGTATCATGGCCAGGTTTTAGATTTGATGGTAAGAAACAGAGTGAATGCAGAAAGGGGCGGGGGTACGCTGACCAACACAGAGTTCTGAAGGGGGCAACACCTACTGCCAGAGCCATTTGGGGAGCAGGCTGAGGGAATGCAAAAGAGATGTGGTTGCTGCTGTTCAGGGTCCTGGGAAAACTTCCTGGGAAAGTGAGCCTGTGAACCCCACACTGAAGAATGGGTACAATTGCAGGAGGGGAGGTTATGAAAGTGGCAAGGACACACTTGCCCATGGGCCATAAAGCTTCTTAAGCAGCAGGGAATGGTGAAGGGGCTCAGCATGGGGTACATAAATCCGATCGTCCTACAATGATAATGGACAGTCAGGGCCAAAGTGGAAAGACACCCCCTCACCTCCCAGTGTGTCTCTCCTCTTCTTTAAACCGCAATTCAGGTTTTCTTCATGTATAAAATTGCTACAGGTAGGATTTAGAACATCCCTCAGAGGCCCCTAGAGGGTTAAAGACTTGGTCCTCAACTTGGTCCAAAGGGCAGTGATGGATATTCTGAGAGGTGGGGCCTAGCAGGAGACCTTCAGGTCATTGGAGGGCATGCTCTATAAGGGTATCATGGGACCCTGGTCTCTTCCATTTCTTCCTTTTTACTCCCAGCCATGAGTGATTCTACTCCACCACCCACTCCTGCTGTGTCAACACAGGCCCAAAGCAACAGAGCGCATTGATCCGGACTGAAACTGCGAGCCAAAATAAACATTTTTCTCTTAATAAATTGATTATCTCAGGTATTTATTGTAGTAACAGAAAACTGAGTAACACAAAAATGAAGGCATTAGATTTGATCCTGGTTTTTTTTTTTTTTTTTTTTTTTCTTTTCTTTTCTGGTGCTGGGGGATTGAACCCAGGGCCTTGCTCATGCTAGGCGAATCCTCCACTGTTGTGCCCCACCCCTAGCCTCAATATTATTTTTATATGGCTTTTCTAATAATAACCTTTGGTTCTATGTTCAGGCTACCACCCACAAGGACCTTCCCTTTTTAACTCAAGTCCATTGCATCAGACAACTCACCCTCGCAATTACCTTGCTAGCCTCAACATTGATGCTTACTTTACCTGGGACCCTCTCCCCAACCATCTTTGATTTGTTTCCTTATGAGCAGATTACCCTGTGCATTCTTACCTTATATTTTCTGGCCTTTGGGAAGATTTAATTAATAGTTTTGATAGATTCTCCTTCTTTAATGATTTTATTGCAGCGGTATTCATTTTGGGGAAGAGGGAGGTGGTGATTCTAGTTGCTTATATGCCATACTTTTTGTATTTGTTCAAGGTTCCTTTTATGGGACCTGCAATACTGAAGTAAATATCACTTCTCTGCAGAGTAAGAGATGAATTATCCTGTGGGAACTGTTTTCTGGGATAATACAATTCCTAGAGCATTCTCTAGAATGGGAAGCCATGCTAGAATCCTTCTCTTAGCTTTGACCTTAAAGCAGTCAGTTGTCCAGAGAGGGGTTCCCAGGAAAGGAAGATGATGGTTCCCTTATCACAGAAGCAGGCCATGGAGAAGGAAGTTCCAGCATAATGCCTGCAACATTGTTGGCCCTTGGAGACAGGAGAGTGAGCAATCCTTCAGAGGAGATGGGGACAGATGCTGTCCCTGTGAGTCCTAGGAGCAGGCCCAGCCATGCTTTTCTATGTCTTGTATCAACCTTTGTTTATTTCCTCTCTGTTTCCCCCCTGGACTCAATAAAGTCTTTTTGAAACTACCAAAGGTGAACCAAGGGAAGGGATTTTATTTTCCATGTTCAGGTAGAGCTTGAAAGTGGAAACGATGTTCTCCTGGGACTAGTAAGATGGCAGCAGTGGTGATTAAAGAATGACTCCCTCAGGGAAGTGGCATGATCCAGCGCTGGGGTTAGGATCATCGGCTCAGCTGCCCCTTCCTCCTAAGAGTCGCCCCCTAGGGAAGACCCTCGGGAAACCTGGGCTTTGCCACAGTGAGGGAGAGACCAACAATGAAGGTATCTCTGGATCAGCTGTGTGATTCCACAGGGGCTCACCAGGAGCTGTGCTGAGGTTCTGCTATGGCAACAGTATGAGAATGCAGACCGGATAAACTGCCATTTGAACAGGGAGACAGTAGCATTAGGAGGAGAGGCACTAAAAGAACTTTAAAAATCCTAAGGAGAGGACTGAGGATGCAGCTCAATGATAGAGCACTTACCTCTTCTGTGCAAGGCCCTGTATTTGATCCCCAATACCTCTCCAAAATTAGAGGGATGCAAAAATGAAAGAACAATAATTTGCTGTTCAGGGCAAGTCCAGCCCACTAGTTTGAGTTGGCTTTTGCCTCATCTTCGTTTTCTGCAAGCAATGCTTTTGCGGGGCTGCTGTTTTGTGAAGAGGGTCCCTAGAACTGACCAGATCTGCTGGGCATCCTGGTAATGCACGTCTGCCCAAGAACTCAAACAGAGCACCCTGAAACTCAGGCCCCCTCACCACGTGGGTAGTGGTGCATGTTCATTTACAAAAGCAGAATAGACTTGCCAGGGAGGAGCCTGTCTCTGATTCTATAGTATGTGGATGAGTGACTCAATCCCTAGCCTCAAGGTATCCCTCTGAAAGACCACAGGGGCTGGAATTGGGGAGCAGTTCAATTGTGTTTCTTGAGATAGTCACAAAGCTCTACTGTTGATAAATGAATAGAACTATCCCTTCATGTTTCTCAGGTTTAAAGTCTTCATAGTTTGCCAAGATAGAGTGGACAGTGTGTGTTTCCAGTCTCTGCTGTTGTTAGGTGCCCTCGAGTTGGTGTCTGACTCACAGAAACCCTACAGACAACAGGCAAAACACTACTGTCAGTGCTTCTCTGCTATTCATAGGGTTTTCAATGGCTGATTGTTTTTTGGAAGTGGATTGCCCTTCTCCCATTCCAGTCTCTGGGGTGATTAAAGAAGTGGCAGAACACCATCCACACACAGCAGAAGCAGCAGAAGGCTGTAGGACAGTGCAGACACCGAGTACCAATGCAATGCATGCCATGTGTCTGGGAGAGATAATCAGAAGACCAGGAGTGCATTCCTCACTATTTTCTAGGGGTGGGGGAAAGAAGTAGTGCCTTCTGAATGTCCAAGCATCAGTTCTGGGGTGGTGGCACCCTGTCTCTTCACCCTCTCAGACATTCCCAGTCTCATGTGGCTGCTGCCAGAATGACATGGACTCACTCAGCCTGCTGTTAACACCTGTGTTTCCTTTTCAGATCTTACAGGTGAACAAGGTGATGTCCATCTTGTTTTATGTGATATTTCTCGCTTATCTCCGTGGCGTCCAAGGTAACAACATGGATCAAAGGAGTTTGCCAGAAGACTCGCTAAATTCCCTGATTATTAAGCTGATCCAGGCAGATATTTTGAAAAACAAGCTCTCCAAGCAGATGGTGGACATTAAGGAAAATTACCAGAGCACCCTGCCGAAAGCTGAGGCCCCGCGGGAGCCTGAGCATGGAGAGCCCACCAGGTCGGAATTCCAGCCCATGATTGCAACAGACACCGAACTGCTGAGGCAACAGAGACGCTACAATTCCCCTCGGGTCCTGCTGAGCGACAGCACCCCCCTGGAGCCCCCTCCCTTGTACCTCATGGAGGATTACGTGGGGAACCCCGTGGTGGCCAACCGAACAGCCCGGCGGAAACGGTACGCAGAGCATAAGAGTCACCGGGGGGAGTACTCGGTGTGTGACAGTGAGAGTCTGTGGGTGACCGACAAGTCATCGGCCATCGACATTCGGGGACACCAGGTCACGGTGCTGGGAGAGATCAAAACCGGCAACTCTCCCGTCAAACAATATTTTTATGAAACGAGATGTAAAGAAGCCAGGCCAGTTAAAAACGGATGCAGGGGCATCGATGATAAACATTGGAATTCTCAGTGCAAAACATCCCAAACCTATGTCCGAGCACTGACATCAGAAAACAACAAACTCGTAGGCTGGCGCTGGATACGAATAGACACGTCCTGTGTGTGTGCCTTGTCGAGAAAAATTGGAAGAACATGAATTGGCATCTCTCCCCGTATATAAATTATTACTTTAAATTATATGATATGCATGTAGCATATAAATGTTTATATTGTTTTTATATATTATAAGTTGACCTTTATTTATTAAACTTCAGCAACCCTACAGTATATAAGCTTTTTTCTCAATAAAACCAGTGTGCTTGCCTTCCCTCAGGCCTCTCCCATCTGTTAACCTTGTTTTGTGATTCCGCTCACAGGAGCCGTTCTGTAAACCTTGTGTACACCAGTATTTTGCATTCAGTATTGTCGAGGCCATGAGTGTCGTTTTAGTAAACTTGTTAAAATCAGATGATGTCAGAGTTGTGTATAAGTAGAGCCATATCCCCCGTCTGATACATTCCATGTCAGATTAATTATTTTATTAAAAGAGCGTTGTGGCCTCCACCCAACACAGTACCCATACCTTTGAGCTCAACATTTCCTTCTGGCCAGCAAGTGCAGGACCAAGTACTCACTTTCCTTTCTCTGCTCTTGCTCTTTCCAGTTAGGACTGTGATTTGTGCCAACAACCACTAACCCTGCAGTTTTAGTTTTGGAAGTTTCTTTTCAGCACATTTGTTGTTTTGGGGTTAAGGGTTGGATTTTTTTTTTTTTTTTTTTTGGCTTTGGCTTTGGCTTTGGTTTGTCTTTGCTTTTGGTTAGTGGTTTTCATCCTTTTAGGCACACTGGAAAAATGTTCTAACTATTCCTAACAGAATCATTTTTGTGTGTGTGTGCTGTTGGGGATGGAACTGTAACAGAATAATCATAACCCAGGAGCAATCTGAAATGGCTTATGAATAATCTATCTGCAGAAGATAAATTTACCCATTACACATTCTCTTGGCCTGTGGTCTCCCCCTCTGATCTGTGGCCATGTGAGCAGCACAGGGGATTTGGAGTCAGACCCACGTTCGGATTCCAGCTCCTCCCCCTGTGACCTTGTCAGAGGCTGGGTTTCCTAGGGTGGGAGTCTAATGGGGATTCTGGCCTTCCTCCCCGGAAGCCTGATGTGGCAGTTGAGCGGCCCTTGTGAACTTTCCCGCATGGAGTCGGCCTTTAAGAGAGCCTTACCCCTGTCCTTCCTCTTGGTTCTTTCCTGCTGTGTTCAGTCTGTAGGTCATTGTTGGTTAGCTCACCACTTTGATGTGAAAGGCCCAAATGTTAGATCAGCTGATGGGAGATGAGCAACCAGGCCCAGGTCTCAGGAATGCCTCATTGCAAAGGGCCTAGGGAACCTTTTTCTGGGCTTCCAGCAAAAGCATAGCACCAGGGCAGACTGAAGGACATTGCAGCTGGCCTGAGGACACTAGTTACATCTGCCTAGGAGGTTACTGATTCCCTATTTCCCTTGGGAAGCAATTCACCCCCTTGTGGCCAGAACACAAAGACGCTCACATTCCATCTTGTCCGAGGCACAACTAAGCCAACACAGAGGCTGCAATGACTGCCCTAAACCTCACCATGTGCCTGACCCAGATGTCTCTGCCTTTATTTAAGGCCCCATGGGTGCCATCTCTCCCCAGGACTTCTGTCACTTACCCATATAGAACATATGTCCTTTATGTGACATGGACTTTTGAAATAGACATCAGCAGCTTTGGTTAAGAACATCATTACACTGCCCTCAATTCTGGATGCCTAAAATATAGGGGCAGAAAATGAGACGTCTGCCATGGCCCCACTATGTGCCAGATGCTTTTAAACCCTGCCATCAGTGTTTGTGACAGATCTTTTGAGGGACACATGGCCATCTCCAGTTTAGAAGTGAGAAATCTGAGGCTTGAGGGTCTAATCTGACTGTGATCGTATTGCAGAGGATTGACAGTGAAGATTGAATCCAGGTTTGGACAAGGACCATCTCTATCCTTTGTCATTCCTCCTTCCCCTCTCTTTCTTAGGTGGTGGAGATGTATTTCCGCTCAAACCCTGCGGTCCTTGAGAACAAGAAGCATAATTCTCTGCGTGGGAAATTGTTGTTGCTCTTTTCTCAGGGAGCCTACCCCAAGGGCAGCTGATAGGATAGTGGGAACTGGATGAGCCACCAGGCTCAGTTCTCAGGAGCTCTGCTTTGGGAGGAGGCTAGTGAGCATTTCCTTGGGCTTGCAGTGACAGCATAGCTCCTCAGCAGACTGAAGGGCCTGCGGCTGGGAAGCACCTGCGAGCTAGGGTCTGGATATCCAGCCAGCACCGCAGGGAGGAGACAAATCATTTCTGGGTACAGGCCCTTAGGAAGGGTTTACAGTTCTAGCTGACAGTGGATTCTGGGAAGTTAGAGACCGCATATAAAAGAATTGTAACAAAGACTGCCTATTTGTATCCTGCCTGCCAAAAGGCCTTGTTTCCCATCATCAGGCCCTGGAGTTGAGGATCCCTCCTAGAACTTCTATTCTGAAGGGCTTGTCTGGAGGACCTTATGAATTGGAAAGTTCGGCGTGAGTAACACAGGCCCCAGGCCACAGCCTTGGAAGGCAAAGCCCTATATAACAGGCTGAGTCTTGGGCTTCACCTCGAGTGCCAAGGTCAAGAGCAAGTCTAGAGCAGTGTCCTTTTGAGAATGTGTAACTGAAATGATGCAGGAACCATCAAAAGAAGATGGGAAGAATACACAGAGTCATTATACATGAAAGAATTGGTAGAAGACCAACCATTCCAAGAGGTTGCATATGAAGAGGAACCAATGGTATTGAAGGATGAAGTGGAAGCTGCCTTGAAAGAACTGCCGAAACACAAGGCTCCAGGAATTGATGGGATACCAATAGAGATGTTTCAACAAACAGATGCAGCACTGGAGGTGTTAACATGTTTATGCCAACAGATTTGGAAAACAGCTACTTGGCCAACTGACTGGAAGAGATCCATATTTGTGCCTATTCCCAAAAAAGGGGATCCAACTGAATGTGCAAACTATCAGATAATATCGTTAATATCACACACCAGCAAAATTCTACTAAAGATCATTCAGAAGCAACTACAGCAGTATATAGACAGGGAATTACCGGAAAATCAAGCGGGATTCAGAAGAGGTCGGGGAACCAGGGACATCATTGCTGATGTCAGGTGGATATTAGCAAAAAGCAGAGTACCATAAAGATGTCTATCTATGTTTTATTGACTATGCAAAAGCATTTGATTGTGTAGATCATAACAAATTATGGATAACACTTCAGAAAATGGGAATACCAGAACACCTAATTGTGCTCATGAGAAATCCGTACATGAACCAAGAGGCAGTTGTTCGAATAGAACAAGGAAACACTGAATGGTTTAAAGTTGAGAAAGGTGTGCATCAGGGCTGTATACTTTCACCCTATCTCTTCAATTTATACGCTGAGTAAATAATCCGAGAAGCTGGACTTTGAGGAAGGACATGGCATCAAGATTGGAGGAAGACTCATTAACAACCTGCGTTATGCAGATGACACCACTCTGCTTGCTGAAAGTGAAGAGGATTTAAAACATTTACTAATGAAGATCAAAGATCATAGCCTTCAATATGGGTTACAACTAAACATTAACAAAACTAAAATCCTTACTACTGGGTCAGCACGCAAATTCACAATAAATGGAGAAGAGATCGAGGTTGTCCAAGATTTTGCTTTGCTTGGCTCTATGGTCAACACCCATGGAATCAGCAGTCAAGAAATCAAAAGATGCATTGCTCTAGGAAAAGCTGTGGCAAAAGATCTCTTTAGAGTATTGAAAAGCAAAGACATCACATTGAAGACGAAGGTGCGTCTGACTCATGCCATGGTATTTTCAGTGGCATCATATGGTTGTGAAAGCTGGACATTGAAAAAAAGAGACAGAAAAAAAATTGATGCTTTTGAATTGTGGTGCTGGAGATGTCTATTGAATATACCATGGGCTGCCAAAAGAACCAACAAATCTGTCCTAGAAGAGGTGCAACCAGAGTGCTCCTTGGAAGCAAGAATGGCCAAACTGTGTCTTGCATATTTCGGACATGTAGTCAGGAGAGATCAATCCCTGGAGAAGGACATCATGTTTGGAAGAATGGCAGGTCAACGCAAAAGAGGAAGGCCCTCCACCAGATGGATCGACACAGTGTCTGCAACAATGGGCTTAAACATAAATAAGATGGTTTGCCTGGCACAGAATCGGCAAGTGTTTCGATCTGCTGTACATAGGGTCGCTATGAGTCGGACTTGACTCGACAGCACCTAACAACAACAACAACAACTGAAGAGAAAGGGACCTGGATATGAGATGAAAATATTCCGGAAAGGAACGGTAGGTTGCAGGCCGCCTGGCAACCTGGCCTCTTCCATGATGGCAGGACAACAGAGAATTCTCTAGGACTGTTTCAGTACTACTGGCATAAGAGGGGATGCAGGTGTGGCCAAAGTCAGCACATTAGACTCCCAGGCCCAAGCCAGAGCCTTCCTCACGGTTGAGAGTAGACCTGTTCCCATCCTATGGACGCATTGCTGTTGCGATAGGTTGAAAACTAAGCCCATCTCTGAGAAAGGTGGCTCTGGAGACCTGCTGCCTGGATCCTGAAGAATTCCATACTCCACTTCATTTACCCTTATTGCTTAGTTTCTTGTTGGGATCTTATTAAAGAGCTGCACTGCAGTGTGAAACTTGATTGACTGCATAAGAGAAAACAGGCTCTGGGCCAGCTTTGTTGCCATTAGCTGCATGACCCTGGATGACTTCCTCATCCTAACTTGAGCATCAGGGGATTCTAGTGCAGAGGAGAGGCAGGGTCTGGCCCAGACAAATGCCATGGCAAGAAGCCTTCTTGGCCACTAATGAGGGTTCTTTCTGCCCCGTCATGAGTCTCTAAGATTCCCGCACACTTACAGACTATGCCCCTTGCTCTCTGTGCCTTTGTCTACTTGACCATAAAATGGAGATACTAGCTACTTCATAAAGTTGTTTTTCAGTGCAAGGAAATCATCCATTTCCTAGCACATCATAAGCCCCCTTAAAGTTACTGATGATGATGGTGGTGATGGTGAGCTTTTGGAGGGTGGCAAGAGCCTTTGTTCTGGAATTCTGGTGGGAATTCCCACGTTCCATGGTGCAGGACTCCTAAATAAAGTCCATCTATAACCTACCCTGCTTGCAGCCATACCACTGTGGCATCCGATCCCTTCAGATCTGGGAAGCTAAGCAGGGTCGGGCATGGTTATTCCTTGAATAGGAAACCTCCTGAGAACACCAGGTGCTGAAAGCTTGGGAGAAGGACCCAGCAACGCACTCCCAAAAAACAATCAGCCATTGAAAACCCTGTGAATAGCAGAGAAGTACTACAGTAGTGTTTCACCTGTTGTACGTAGGGTCACTATGAGTCGGACATTGACTCAACAGCACCTAACAACAGCAACAATATAATCTACCCTGTAGGTGGTGGACTTTAGGTAGCCTTTTTCCATGTCCCTTCTGCAGGTCTCTAACCAAACCTCTGGCCCAATCTTAGTAACTGGCCCTCCATCATCTCTGTTGACACACCAGGGAAGGTATCTCTAACCTTCCATGCAGTGAAACTTAATATTTTGCTAGCAATTTTGCCTCCATGCTTTTCTAAAGTATGTGTATGTGAGGGTATGCATAGTTTCCTTCTTGCAAATATATGAGACAGCTTCATTCCTCCCCTCCCCCTCCCTTCCTCCAGGTTGGGGTCTATATTTTAAGGTTTGGCATTTGTGAGGACTTTCCTGTTGTTCCCTTTCTGTGTGTGAGGGTGTGTGTGTCTTTGTTCACCTTGTAGTTCTTTTGGTCAATGTGAAAGCCCCTCACTGAGGCTCGAAGAAACTATCCGCATTTATTTTATCACCTTTGAACATGTGCTCAGGAATGAAATCTGTGTATCAGTTTACAGCTACCTGGAGACTTGTCTGGCTTCACCAGCAAGACACATCCCCCAACCTTCAGGATCTGATGGCCCTGGGTATTCAAAGCCAAGGTCAGGTCCTTTGTTAGGCCTGGCTTTGCTCAGCAGCTCCAGCTAAGCCACACTGCAGGTCTGCCTCAGCGATTGCCCTCTCAAGGCTGGGAATAGCCAATGGTCCACGGCCACAGCGACCACCACTTCCTCTGCATCCTGGCCCCAGGTCCTCCCACATGCCCTGTTGCACAAACTCAGGGTCCACCCCAGTCTCTGAAGTCTGATTCAACTGGATTCTCCTCCAGCCAAACTTTCTTCCTCAAGGTCCCCACCCTCAAATCTAAGGAGACCCCAAATCCTTACCCATGCCCTTCTCAAGTTACAGTATGCAAGTGGGCTACTCCCAGTGCCTGTGCTTCACCAGTTGAAATGTAAATGCTTTAGACTTACTTGGGCCTCTGGATTTTTGTTTGTTTTTGGGTGGAAGTTGGCCCAGCTTAGACAAACAGAGCCACAGAACAGGTCCAAAGCACTCTGAAGGACTATGGGCTTGTTTCCTTCAATCCTTAGCCTTATCAGGGCACAGGGTATGGAGGGCCCTTGAAAGGTACACAGATGTGCTGGGGGATCAGAGGTGGGAAGGAGCAAGGAGGCAGGGAAGGAGGTGGCCCAAAGATGTCAGAAGCTTTCTCTCCAAGGAGCTGGCTACCACCACCGACTTGGGCTAGACTGGATTGCTGTGGAGTTCGGTGATGCCAGTTAACTCACAGGGGTCTCTGGGACAAGAAAACACTACTTTATTGGGAAATTGTGAAAGCCAGCCTAATGAACTAGGTGGCTTTTCACATGGAGATATTTGTGGGGCAGTGCCTGCATGCAGGCAAGTGTGTGACTGCTTTGATATCCTAACCAGTGATGTATTGCATTTTTTTAAGGGAAGGTAATGCTTGAAAAAGAATACTCCTGAACATAAGTTTAACCTTTAGGAGACAGAACTGGTAGCCAGCTGGGGAACATATGGAACAGGAACATTCTTCAGGCTACAAACAGGCAGATCAGGGTGGAAAACTGACAAATAGAAAAGGCATCGGGCAGAGTCTATGGGCCAAAACAGAAGGAGTTGGAATTGGGGGCTGTTGATTTAGTAAGAAAGTGTTAGAAGCCGGTGCTTGAGGTTGGGGGTAGAAGATTAGATGGAACCAAAAAATTAATTAATAATAATAATAACAGTGGGCTGGGGTTTAACTTGGTTGGTAGAATGCTGCTTTGCACTTTTTGAGGACTGAATTCAGTCCCCAGCACTGCAAAAATGGGAGTAGGGCATGGCAATCCACTCCAGAGACAATCAGCCATTGAAAACCCTGTGAGGGTTGCTATGAGTCAGACCCAACTGAGGGCACCTAACAACAACAAAATAATAATAATAATAATAGGAGAAGATGTAGTGGAGATAAAGAGTGTATCATCAAGAAAAAGACCTGTCTGGCCCTCTTGTGGGGGGCTGACTGCTATTCCCCAGGACCAGTAATGTTTAGCCTACATCCTGGTCCTTTTCCCTCATTAAATCATATGGGGCAAGATGGCAATGGGTCACCTTTGCCCCACACCCGGGCCCTTAATTCGTATCCCTCCCATCAAGTAGCCCAAAATGGCCCCCAAACAGCCCAGTTCTGGGGTGGCCTCCTTCAATCTGATTGGCTACCCGGGGCCGCACAATTGGTCAATAAGGGAATGCTCTTCATTGGCCTGGCCCGCTCCCTACCCACCTATCAAAATTGCAAAATCTCAAGCCCCCATTTGCATGACGGTGCCCCAGACACGACCCCTGCCCTGATTGGTTACTCCCTAGCCACCACCCTCTGGGAGGGTATTTAAACAGGATGTTAACCACCCCCAGCATTGCCTTCACCCCATCCTCATGTACTCCACCATTACCCGGACCCGTCAACTTGGACCAATTCTCCCTACTCCAGATCTTCAACCAATCAGACCCTCTTTCAAAATGCTGTGTCAAGCCCAGGGGCCCTGAACAGCCAAAGGTGTCCATCAAGACACAAAGTGCTCTTCAATTCCACCCCCCCCCCCACAAGCCTGCTGAGGAGGAGGTTAGAGAAAGTGAGCTGCGAGAGGCAAGGTCAGCACAGACCATCGGTGCCCACCTCCAGCCTTGTTCAGGTCCAGTTTAATAAAACCTCATTTCTTGCCTGAGGGACAGCCCCAGATGGCAATCCAAGAGGCCTAGATGGCTTGGAAGTGTATGCTTGGAACTATGTGAGTAGGCCAGCTGAGTACTTGTGGGCCCCTGAGCTCTGTATTCCAGCGGGGTAGGGAGAGTGAGGAGGGTGGGGTACACTGGGCACCTAGGGAGAGAGTGCAGAGTCATTTCAGCTGAGATCCTATCTCTTGTTCTGCCTGAGGGAATGGCAGGCTCAGTAAATGGCTCCCTGCAGCAGTGCTTTGCAGTAGGGTGGAGAAGAGTGGACCCATCATCCCATACCCTCCATCCTCCACCCAGGGACAGAAGAATCACTGGACTCAGGGGCAATGTAGCTGATGCTTAGGCTTGAAGCATAAAGAGTGGCATGGCTGTAACATCTCTTTGGAGCTTCTGCAAAGAGGTAGGAATTTCAAATTTGGACATGAACTTGAAATCCAGTAAGCCATGCTCCCTTATAAGGCAGAAATCTATTTTTAGCCGTTGGATACTTTAAACAAATTGTGGAATGCCTACTAGATAGTAGGCACTCTCTGCCCAGCTCCATGCTGCATGTTTGGAGCAGGTGCCATGCTCCTGGCAGAGCAGGGATAGAAAGGATAGGCATGAAGGATAGCAGCATGGACTGTCCTTGAGCATTCGCACGCTTTGCCTTGAGCACCTTTGCACCAGAAGCTTATTCTATTTTAAAACAGCTCTAATAATCTGATAGAAAGCGTATCCCACAGACAAAAATAGTTATAACGAGGTTGTCAACAAAAAGGATCCGAAGGATCCCAGAAAGCATGCAACTAACTGCTGCCCAGGACAGTCAGAGAAGGCTGCCCTGAGGGGGTGGCTCCTGAGCTGATTCTCAAGGGATGAATTGGAGTTGGACAGGGAAGAAGAAGAAGGCTATTCCAGACAGGAGAGGCTACCAAAGTGTAGATTAGGAAAGAAGCTAACATATGTAAAGAGAAGTAAACGGTTTGGTGTAATGAGAACCTTAGGACTGTGGGAAGCTGGACAGAGAAGTCAAAGTAGACCAATTCAAGGCCAGGTGGGAAAGGGTATGAAATTCCAATTTGCTTGTTTGGAGGCCCCTAACCGCAGCTTGCAATCAGAATCTCCGGGAAGGTTTGTTAAGACTGATTCCTACCTAGGTGCCTTGGTACACATCCATAATCCCAGCTATTCCGGAGGCTGAGGCAGGAGGATGGAGAGTTTGAGGCAAGAGGCAGCCTCCACAACTTAGCGAGACCCTATCTCAAAATAAAAAAGGAGAAAGAAGCTGGACGTGCAGCTCAGCGGTAGAGCACTTGCCTGGCATGTGTGAGGCCCTGGTTGAACCTCCCCCCCATACCGGAAAAAAAAAAAAAACCTGATTGCTGGGCGCCATTGCCTGAATTTCTGATTTATTAGGTGTGGAGTGGAGCCAGAGGATTTGCATTTCTAAGAAGTGCCCAGTGCCCAGGTGACGCTGCTGCACACTCTGAGGATCGCTGGTTTAGTAAGCAATGGGGAGTCCGCAGGGGCTTTTTAGCACTTTTTTATTGTGTGTGTGGTACTGGGTGTTGGACCCAGGTCCTCACGCTTGCATGCTCTGCAAGTGCTGGACCACTGAGCTGCACCCTCAGCCCATTTTTTCTACTTTTTGAGACAGGGTCTCGCTAAATTACGCAGACTGTCTCTGGTCTCAAACTTGTGATCCTCCCGCCTCCGCCTCCTGAGCCACTGGGATTACAGGTATGCACCACCACGCCCGGCTTTAGCAACCAAAATAATTTTGGTTGTTGGATGGCCAACAGCCTGGTTGTTGGATGGACTGGATACAGAGTCCTAGGGTGAGAGGTGGGTGATCAGTGGTAAATGGCACAAGTGAAGGCCTTGACTGGGCAGAAGGCATTAGGCAGAGGTGTCCATCAGATGAGAAAAGCAGTTTTGAGATGCAGTCAACATGATCTGGTAACTGACAGATGTGCAAGGTGCAAAGAGAGAGGCACTAGGAGGCATTAGGAAGACCATGCCATGTCTGAAGGTGTAATGGTTCCAAATCTAATTCAAGGAGACAGCAAGATGAGGGACCCATCAACAATGGGTTTGAGGTGCCCACAGTATGTCATGGTGAGGGTATCCAGTACCCAGTTGATTTTCAAGGTAGAAGTATGCTTGAAATGGTCCAAAGAAGAGCCCTTACTTATTTAGAGGTAATCCAGCATAGATGAGCTGCCCCAGTTACTACCGATGTGTCTAGTCTAAGCTTAGCAGAAGCCAAAATCATCAGCTTAGCAGCAGATCAGGGCATAGGAATTGATCCTCCCTCCAGGGATCTGTGGTTTGGGCCTCCACTTCAAAGAGCTATGTGCTCATCTACTGCATCACTTTGGAGACTGGAATAGTGCTACATTTGTGAGGGGAAGGAAATGTGGATGCTGAAGCCCAGGGTAGCTATATCCTCAGGTAAGTGTCACACATGGGGGCAGGCCTTCGCAGGCACCTTTGGATACTACCATATATAGTATAATGTATACATGGAAAGAATATTTGAAAGGGAAATGCCAGCTATTGGGAAGCTGCTGTGATCTGAATGTGCACTCCCAAAAACTCGTGTTAGAAATCTAATAACCCCCAAGTTTATATACTAATGTATTTGAAGGCAGGGCCTTTGAGAAGAGGTCATAAGGGTGGGGCCCCCACAGTGCTATTAGTGGGCTTTACTAGAAAAAGAAGAGAGGCCAGGCATGGTGGCAAGTGTCTGTAATCCCAGAGACTCAGGAGGCAGAGGCAGGAGGATCACAAATTCTAGAATAGAGGCAGTCTGGGTAATTTAGCAAAACCCTGTCTCCAATAAAGAAAAAAAAAATGGGTTAGGGGTGCAGCTCAGTGGTACAGCATTTGCCAAGCATGCAAGCATGAGGCCCTGGGTTCAACCCCCAGTGCAGGAAAAAAAAAAAAAAAAAAAAAAAAAAGAACAGGAAGAGAGACCAACACTAACACTTTCTGTCTCTCCATGTGATGTCCTCTACCAGATTATGATGTCACAAGAAGTTCCTCTTCAGATGCCAGCACCAGGCTTATAGGATTCTCTATCTCTGCCATTTGGTCACAGAAGCAACAGAAAGCTAAGACAGAAGCTGACACCTAAAGATTCTGATGGAAACAAAACAAAACAAAACAAAAACCCCAACAAAGGCAACAACAACAACAACAAAAAAAAAAAAAAAAAAAAAAAAAAAAAAAAAAAAAAAAAAAAAAAAAAAAAAAAAAAAAAAAAAAAAAAAAAAAAAAAAAAAAAAAAAAAAAAAAAAAAAAAAAACCTTTACTGTGGCTCTGTTTTCTGGGCTAGGACTTTGCCCAGCTATTGATTCAGGGAAAGCCTCTTGGTCCACTAGGAAAATAAAAGATTCCTCTCTCGTGAAAATCCTAGGAGGAGGTGAATGCCTGTCTGCTCCAGGGCCTTCAAGCATCAGTCCCTCTGCCTCAAATGCTCTTCCTTTGTACTCAGCTCCCTTCATCTGATTCAAACGTGCTCTGCCTTCAGGTCTCAGTTGAAAAGTCTCTTTTGCTCATGGACCTCTCCTGACATCATCTTTTGAGTTATTTATGATCTCCTTCCCACCCCCTGGGCTGGGAGTTAGCTCAGTTGTTAGAACGCTGCTCTACAGTCTCTGAGGTCCCAGGTTCGAATCTCAACACCACAAAATGGGAGAAGGATGTGGCAATCCAGAAATAATCAGCCATTGAAAACCCTAGAAGGGTCCTTATGAGTTGGACACAACTTGACAACACCTAACAACAACAAATCCCACCTCCCATTTTATATTGTCATAAGACCCAGCATTTTATTTCATGTCATGTAAAACAATTGAAATTATAGATGTAAGACTATTCGTATAATTACTTCTTTACTATCTTTTCCCATTGGCTACAATTCCATGTGTCACTAAGTTATCCTGGTTTGAATCAGAACCTTATCCCAAATGGTGAGCACAGCCCGTAGGCTATCAGTAGGCACTCAATCAATATGTATTGTACAAACCAGCAAGTGATTCCTCTTCATAAACTGGCATTGCAGTAGGAAGAAGGATTTGGGCCCAACCTCAGGGAAAATGAATTAGTGAGGAGGGTTATATTTCTCTGTAGCTATTTAGACATCTAAGATGAGTTACGGGAAGCAAGAGGCTCAACAATATAGATTAACAATGTCCTTTTCTGTCCAAAAATTGCCTGCTGTTGTTATTAGGTGCCATTGAGTCCAGTCCTATGCATAACAACTCTCACAGGGTTTTCTTTTTTTTTTATTAGAAATTTTTAATGTACATCTTAATGTGTTTCATTTTGACATGATTTTCATTGTGGCATTTCCATATATGCATTTTGGTAAGCATTATTCATATAGGTTACCCCTTACCCTCCCCTACGCTTCCCCCCCTCCCACACTTCCCATCTAAGTTTCCCATCTAAGTCTTCTCTATCTTTTACTTAGTAGTTTTTTTCTATATGTCCTTGGGTTCCAGTTCAATTTAAGATAGAAACTTTTCCTGTAGTGGTCTTTGTTTCTATCTTGTTAGAACAATTACATGCGATTTTTAGTCCATTTATATTGACCTCGTTCTTATCTTCCCTCCCCCCCTTTTAATGTGATCTGACCTTTGAGTAGGATTTTTCCTTCTTGTAATTTTGAGTCAGCTCTCTCATATGAGTGAGAACATGTGTTGTTTCTCTTTCTGAGCTTGTGTTCGTTCACTTAAAATAATTTTCTCTAATTCCATCCATTTTGCTGCGAATGACCCTATTTCA
>VMDO01001339.1:167055-215102 GCA_007922755.1 Pedetes capensis | reverse complement strand
TTTGCATAGTCAATAAAACATAGATAGACATCTTTCTGATATTCTCTGCTTTCAGCTAATATCCACCTGACATCAGCAATGATGTCCCTGGTTCCCCACCCTCTTCTGAATCCCGCTTGATTTTCTGGTAATTCCCTGTCTATATACTGCTGCAGTCGCTTCTGAATGATCTTTAGTAGAATTTTGCTGGTGTGTGATATTAATGATATTGTCCGATAGTTTGCACATTCAGTCGGATCCCCTTTTTTGGGAATAGGCACAAATATGGATCTCTTCCAGCCAGTTGGCCAAGTAGCTGTTTTCCAAATCTGTTGGCATAAACATGTTAACACCTCCAGTGTTGCATCTGTTTGTTGAAACATCTCTATTGGTATTCCATCAATTCCTGGAGCCTTGTGTTTCGCCAGTTCTTCAAGGCAGCTTCCACTTCGTCCTTCAACACCATTGGTTCCTCTTCGTATGCAACCTCTTGGAATGGTTGGTCATCTACCAATTCTTTCTTGTATAATGACTCTGTGTATTCTTCCCATCTTCTTTTGATGTTTCCTGCATCGTTTAATATTTTCCCTGTAGAATCTTTCACTACTGCCACTCGAGGCTTGAATTTTTCTTCACTTCCTTAAGCTTGAGAAACACAGAGCGCGTTCTTCCCTTTTGATTTTCTGCTCCTTGCACATGTCATTATAATATTTGTTTTTGTCTTCTCAAGCTGCCTTCTGAAATCTTCTGTTTAGTTCCTTAACGTCATCATGTCTTCCTTTTGCTTTAGCTGCTCAACGTTCGAGGGCAAGGTCCAGTGTCTCTTTTGACATGTAATTTGGTCTTTTCTTTTTTTCTTGTCTTTTTAAGAACTTTTTGCTTCCTTCTTGAATGATATCTTTTATGTCATGCCACACCTCTTCTGGTCTCCTGTCATTTGTGTCTAATGCATTAAACCTATTTTTGAGGTGGTCTCTGAACTCAGGTGGGATATACTCAAAGTCATACTGTGGCTCTCGTATACTTGTTCTAATTTTCTTCAGCTTCAATTTGAACTTGCATATGAGAAGTCAATGGTCTGATCCACAGTCAGCACCTGGTCTTGTTCTGACATTTTGTACAGAGCTTTTCCATTGTCTCTTTGATTCCTATGTAGTCACTTTGATTCCTGTATGTTCCATCTGGTGAAGTCCATGTGTATAGTCTCCGTTTATGATGTTGAAAAATGTATTTGCAAGCATGGTAGTGCATGCCCATAATCCCAAAACTTGGGAGGCTCAGGCAAGAGGATCAAAGCAATTCTGAGGCTAGACTGGTCTACGTAGCGAGTTCCAGGCCAGCCTTGGTTACATAGGTGCCTCAAAATTAATTAATTAATTAATTTAAGAAAACGTCTTTAGAAAGATGTGATGCCTCACACCTGTGGCTCCAACTCCAGAGACTGAGGCAGGAAGAATGCTTGAGCCCAGGAGCTTAAAACCAGCCTGGGCAACACTGTGGTATATCATCTCAAAAATTAAATAAAAATAAATAAATAAAATGAAATCTATAAATTATCTTTCTCAGTGTCAATCTCAAAGCAGAGAGCTAAGTGTTGTGACACACATCTGTAATCATACGATTCAGGAGGCTGAGGCAGGAGGATGAAAAGTTGGAGGCCAGCCTGGACTACATGCATAACAAGTTCCAGGCCAGTCTTGGCTTTATAGTGAGACCCTGTCTCAAAATACCAAAACAAGCAAACAAACAAAAAACAACACACACAGACAAGCAGCTAAATTTATACCTTTTTTGTTCACCTTTTGTTAATGTCCTTAACAGAGTCAACACCTGTGTCAAAGTAAAAGCCTGTTTAGGTATATGTGACTGGAAAGAGCTACAAAAGCAATCAATTAGCTCTTCTCCTAATTCTCACCAGCTGTGTTTTCCTGATGACAGAATCTGTCCACCTGCTCCCACAGATGGTACAGCTGTAGTTAAAGTAAAATACCTGGTTCGGTACACTGATTCCACACAGTTATAACAATGTTAGCTGCAAATCAGCCAAGCCCAGGTTATCATTTTCATTTTATTGCTGAGATGAAGACCAATGTCACTTATAGGACACTAAAATATGACTTTTATTCCCCAAATACTAATATGACAATTTGAAATTGCTGCAATAATATCATCAAAATTTTGTAATAAGGTGTGATAACCCTAAATTACAAATTTAGTTGTCATTACCCACTTCCCAAACTACTTAATTTAAAACATCATGGAAAGACTAACCCTTAATTGATATTGTGCTTCTGGGGTCACATATGATGCCATTATGCATGTACTTGCACTTAGGTAAGTGCTACAGCACCCTATGTCCAGCACCTACTCAGGGGCCTATTGTGACCCTGCAATACCACTTAAGGGTTAACAGTAATGCAACAAGCTCTGACTCCCTAGCAGTCAAGACTTCACGTTAAGAATGATAGTGTCAATACCAGTGACTGTGCTGAATGAATGGAAAACGCCAAATAAGCAGCATCTGAGAAATAAGAATTTCTTCCTTGTTTTATATCTAAGGAAGTTTATAGCCGAGAAATACTTTATTGTCCCCATGGGACCTTAAATTAACCTCTACTTCAATCCTAAGAGGAACTTTCTCCTCATTTATGAAGGCTCATCACTCTTGGAAAGTATGTTCAAGGCTTTGTGTTCAATGCCCAAGTACCATTAAAAAAAAAGAAAAAAAGGAAGGCTCACCAATATTGGCAAAGTAAAATCAGTGATTATTTCCTGGGCAAATGAACAAAACATATGTGAGACAACAGACTGCTCTCATGTCATACCCTATGAGTTAGTTTGAATATTGAAATGTTAGGGCTGAGGATGTAGCTCAGTAGGAGAGTACCTGCCTACAATGCAGAAGGCCCTGGGTTTGATCTCCAGTGCCACCAAAAAATAAATAAATAATTAATTAAATTGAGTATCAGTCTCTCCTCTTCCCTACTTCAGTTACTGTTGACTAGTCTCTCTCTAATGCTTTCTCAGACATCTCCATTTATCACTTATTGAAAATTGTTCTATACCAAAATAGTTTTTCCTCTGGATATCCCCTCCACCTAGTTTTAGGTGGTCTTTAATTTAGATATCCTAAGATGTTTCTTGAACGAGTCTTTAGGCCACTTATAAGGGCATTATTTAAAAAGTGTGCTGAACATTTGCAAAGCGAGCAAGTGCAAGGCCCTGGGTTCAACCCCCAATACAGCAAAAAATAAAATAAATAAATATAAATAAAAATAAAAGGTATGCTGCAAATGGGAATTCCTGAGACCTACCCCAAACTTGCAGATTTTCTATCTCCAGTAGGTGAATTCCCACAAGCTACATTGAGTAAATAAGCTTCCAGATGATTGGGATGCACACCAAAGTGTACACTGCATCTTATTGGATATCCCTCCTATGTCAGTTATTTTTCTTGATGGTGTGACAAATACCTAACATAAGCAGCTTAAAGGAGGAAGGATTTATTTTGGCTGTGGTTTCAGAAACTTCCATCCAAAGTCACTGGCTCCGTTCTGGGCCTGAGGAAGTCAGAACATCATGGTGGCAGGAGCATGTGGAGGAGGCGTTCACCTCACAGATAGGAAAGAGACAGTAAGATACTGGGGACCAGATGCAACCTTCAGAGGCTGACCCAGTTACCTACTTCCTCCAACTAGGCCCCACCTCCTTAGGTTTCCAGAACCTCCTAAAATAGAGCCATCAGTTGGGGACCAAGCATTCAACATGTGACACTGTGGGAGACCTTTCATATTCAAACAAAAACACTGAGGGGCTGAACCACAGGGCCTCAGGCATACTTTGCAAGTGCTCTGCCACTGAGCAGCACCCCAGCCCCATTTTGTTTCACTTTTTAAATTGAGATAGAGTCTCACTAAATGAAGCTAGCTGCCTCTGCCTTCCAAGTTGTTGAGATTATAGGCATGTGCCACCATACGCAGCTCTCCCTAATCATTTGAAGTCTATATATACTAATTGAATTCATCTTCATTACTCTGGAATTCTGAAACACAGGCAAATTTATTTCCTGTTTGGTCTGTCCTATCTCTAGCAAGATCCTACTTCATGATCTCCCCCCAAAATCTACACAGTACACTGACTAGCCCAAAGGAGACCCTTTGTAACTGTTGAGCTTATCCCACAATGGCAGTTCATTTTTCCTTCTGAGAAAAATATCAATAGTGTGGAAATTTGTTGAATGGATGATTAAAAGTTATACATCAAAGAAAAAATGCAATAACTTGTCATGTGAATTGGTTTTTATGATGGAAGTAACCACCAAAATATCTTTAATGGTTATGACTGATGAGCTTAAAATTGGCAAGGCTTCCTTAGACTTATTCAGAGCTTGATGATTCACCCTAAGCTTTTCTTCCTCTATGAAATCAAACAGCAGAAAAGGAACTATTTACATTTACAGCACAGTACTGTCTAGTTACAGAACTTCACAAGTTCATCAGCTACTTTTTTTTTTACTGTCAGATAGAAAAACATTATCTCCTATAATCACAGATAACAGGTATATCTGCAAAAGGCAAATGCTCCAAAATGGATGACCTTCCAGTTTCTGAAAGAAGGAATAGGATGTAAATGGTGCTTGGCAACCTCATGAAGCACTCAATCACATACGGGCCTTTAATACAGAGCATTTGGAAAGTTCTTTGATATGAAAGGTGCGATCACTTTAAAGTCATCTCACTACTAACACCAAGAAAATCAATACTGAATGTTGCTATTGTTCATAAAATCTGTTCCAAGTTACTCAAAACAATAAGAGAGCCAGGCGAGGTGGCGCACTCACGCATGCATGCACGCACGCACGCACGCACGCACGCACGCATGCACGCACGCCTATAATCCCAGCGGCTCGGGAGGTGGAGGCAAGAGGATCGCAAGTTTGAGACCAGAGGCAGTCTGTGTAACTTAGTGAGACCCTGTCTCAAAAAAGTAAAAAAAATTGGGCTGGAGGTACAGCTCAGTGGGGCAGCACTTGCAGCGCATGCAAGCGCAAGGCCCTGGGTTCAACCCCCAGCACCACACACACAAAATAAATAAATAAGAGATAAATGTCGTTGCGGTTGTTTAAAGCACTTCCCATCTGACTAGAAATTACAAAAACTCTGCAAAATATTATATACAGTATGACTGGTTTCACTTTTGAAAAACACTGTACATTTGCCTTTATGCTGTTGTTGTTAGGTGCCACGGAGTGGGTGTCCAACTCATAGCGACCTATGTACAACAGGTGAAACACTATTGTTAGTGTTTCTCTGTTATTCATAGGGTTTTCAATGGCTGATTTTTTGGGGGAAGGGGGCTGCTGAGTCCTTCTCCCAAGCCTATAACACCTAGTATTCCCAGGCGATTTCCCATCGAAGTACTAACCAGGCATGACCCTACTTAGCTTTTGAGATCTGATGAGATCGGACACCACAGTGGTATGGCTGCAGGCTCTTTAGGTATTATGTTGTTGTTGTTAGGTGCCGTTGAGTCGGTATCCAACTCATAGCGACCCCGAGTGCAACAGGCGAAACAGTATTGTCAGCACTTCTCTGCTGTTCATAGGGTTTTCAATGTTGGACTGATTTTTGGGAGTGGGTTGCCAGGTCCGTCTCCCAAGCCTACAGCACCTGGTATTCCCAGGTGGTCTCTCATCCAAGTACTAACCAGGCCTGACCCTGCTTAGCTTCCGAGATCTGACAGGATCAGATGCCACAAGGCTATGGCTGCAGGCTTAGGTATTACAGATGTATATAAATGTACACATAAAAACAGTCTGGAAGATGACTTGGGCCCAGGAATGTGAAGCCAGTCTAAGCAGCATAGAAAGACCTTCTCAGGTGAGTAGGAGACTGCATGCTTGGCATGTAAAAGGCCTTGGAAGGAGGAGGAAAAGAGGAAGAGGAGGATGAGGAGATGGAGGAGGAAGGGAAAGAGGGGAAGAGAAAGGAGGAAGAGGAAGGAGGAGGGGTGGTGGAAGAGGAGAACATGACAACTACTACTACCTTGAAATTACTTTTGTCAAATATTCTCCAAAAAGTATGGTTTTAACTGGGCATGGTGGTGCACATCTATAATCTTAGCACTTTAAGGCTGAGGCAGTAGGATTTTGAGTTCAAGGCCAGCCTGGGCTACACAGTGAGATCCTGTCTTTTTTGTTTGTTTTTTAAAAAGAAGATCATTACAGAAGTGGTTATAAGACAGAAAAACTATAGTGGACTAGACAAAATCTATAAAGTTGAGTAAATTTCAGTTGCTAATCTTTCAAAGAAGTACACAAGAACTTTCTCAATAAATAAATTCCTACCAAATCTACCTTCAAAATATCCTGACTCCAACTACTTCTCTCTACCTCTGTTAACCTTCTGGTCCAAGCTACCAACTTTCCCCCTCTTAGGCTATATTATTAACTTCTTAATTCATATTCCTGCTTTTACCCTTCCCCAAAGGAATTTTTTATCCAAAAGCAGAGTGATTTCTTCAAAATGTTAAGGATATCACATATTGCCCCATTAATATAATTTTTATCTTTTACTAGCCCAGTTAAAAAATTAACATTTCTTTTTTTTGGTGGTGCTAGAGATTAAACCCAGGACATGCTTCACCAATGAGCTATAATCTCAGGCCAATACATTTAATTTAAAAAAATAAAATACAGAACCAGATGTGGTAGCACACACCTGTAATCTCGGCACTTGGGAGGATGAGGAGTGAGGAACACTTGATTCCGTAAGTTTGAGTCTAACCTGGACAACAGAATGAGACCCTGTCTTAAAATATGAAATAAAATAAAATAGGATTTGAGGATGTGGCTCAGTGGTACCATGTTTGCATGACATTCTGAATGCCTTGGGTTTGATCCCTAGGATCACAAAAATAAAATAGATTTGTATGACTGGAGGTATAGCTCAGTGGCAGAGCACTTGTCTAGCATGTTCAAGGTCCTGGGTTCAATCCTTAACACAGTAGAAAATTTTTAAAGGGTTAATGGGACTCCTCTGATCCAAGGGCTTCCCACCTTGCTCAGAAAAGCCAAGATGCTTAGCATGACTCCTAAAGTTCTCTGGCCCCTATCTAACTTCCTGACATCAGCTGCTACTGCTATCCCATCCTCAAGCCACACTAGCTTCCTTGCTATTTTGTGAGCCTACCAAGCATGTTCTCACCTAATGGCCCTGACACTTGATGTTCCCTGTCTGGACTGCTCCTCTCCCACATGTACACATGACTAGTTTACTTCTTTCAGATCTTTGCTCAAATGTCACTTGCTCAGATGTCTTAACCACTGTATCAAATAACATTCCCCATCACCCCCTCTCTCTATCCAACTTTTTTAAAAGACAAGGTCTCTCTATGTTCCCCAGGTTGGTCTACAACTCCTGGGCTCAGGTGATCCTCTGGTTTCAGCCTCCCAAGTACCTCATGCCAACACTCTCAGCTGCTACAAACACACTTTAATACTTATTACCACCTGAATAACTTAAGTATCTTTGTACAATATATATTTAATCATATTAATATTCAAGGTCAAGTCAGGAAGCAGGGTGCACACCAGTAATCCCAGTAAAACAGGAAGCTGAGGTGTCCTGTGCATTTTAATAAAATAAAAAGCTTAAAATCTTAAAATTAAAAAAAAGAGGTGGGGGTACAGCTCAAAGGTAGAGTACTTGCCTAGCATGTGCAAAGCCCTGGGTTTAACCACCTGTACTAGAGAAATAAATAAATAAATAAATACACCTTGAAGTCAGCCAGTGGTGGTAGCACACACCTGTAATACTAGCATTCTGGAGGCCAAACAGGAGAATCAAGAGCTCAAAGCCAGCCTGGGCTACACAGTGAGTTCTGGGCTAGCCAGGGCTACATGAGATCCAATCTCAAGAAGAAAAAAAGAAAGAAAGAAAAGAAAAGAAAAGAAAGAAAAGCCAAGTATGGTAATGCCTGCCTATAATCGCACCACTCAGGAGGCTGAAGCAAGAGGATCCTGAGCTTGATGCCAACCCACACTATATAGACTGTCTCAAATAAAATAAACTTCAATGTCCACAAAAGTAAACTGTTTTGTTCACTACTGTATCCCCAGACTTTGCACAAGCAGACTCCACAAAAATTTTAAAGACTCTCACATACTTTGCAAGTGTTCTACCATTGGGCTGTACCTCCAGCCTCTATTTTTTATTTTAAAACATGGTCTAGCCAGACACGGTGGCGCATGCCTGTAATCCCAGCAACTCAGGAGGCAGAAGCAGGAGGACTGCAAGTTCAAGACCACAGGGAGTCTGCATAATTTAGCAAGACCCTGTCTCAAAAATGGGCTGGGGGTGCAGCTCAGTGGTACAGCACTTGCAAAGCATGCAAGCTCGAGGCCCTGGGTTCAACCCCCAAGACCAAAAAAACAAAACAAAACCAACCAAACAAAAAAAAACCCACGTGGTTTAAATAAGTTACAAAGGCTGCCTCTGGCCTTGATCTCACGATCCTCCTGCCTCAGCCTCCCAAGGCACTGGGATTACCAGTATGAACAACTACGCCTGGCTAGGACCTTTTAAAACTAGGAAAAACTTACATATCTTTCACAGAGGGACAGTTCCTCAAAGGTTTCTTTTTTAAAAAATGTCACTATTCAGGGTAAATTTAATAAAATATGAAGCTGTGTTTTCCTCTTAATCTATGGCTTCTGAATCAGTCTGTCATGTTCTAATATTTAATTGGCACTGACTATCTGCCTGTTTTTCCTGTAATTGAGAAAAGGGTTCACATGTAACTAGGATTGATCTGGCAAATTAATAAATGTACAAAGAGATCTTTTCCTTTAAACAAGTTTTTGGTCCTCCACATACAGGCAAATTCTCACTTAATAAATTAACTCTTCTGTAGCCTCCATGAGAGTCAAACCAATTAAGCCATTGTTGTTGTTGTTATGTGCCGTCGAGTCGGTATCATAGCGACCCTCATAGGGTTTTCAATAGCAGACTGTTTCGGGATTATCTTGGGAGTGGATTGCCAGGCCCAATTAAGCCATACCAGGATCCTAATTTCTTTTCTCTTTTTTTTTGGCGGTACTAGTGGGCTGAACCCAGGGCCTTGCACATACTTTCTGCACATACACGACCACTGAGCTGCACCCCCAGCCCCTCTTTAAAAATTTTTTATCTTGAGATAGGTCTCGCTAAGTTACGCAGGCTACCTCTGGCCTCAAACCTGAGATCCTCCTGCCTTCACGTACTGAGTGGATGGGGTTACAGGTGAGCACCATTGCACCTGGCTCCAATTTCTTATTTCTCTCTCTTTTTTTTTTTTTTTGTGGTACTGGGAGTTGAACCCAGGGCCTTGCGCTTGTATGCTCTGCAAGTGCTGGACCACTGAGCTGTACCCTCAGCCCATTTTTTTACCTTTTTTGAGACAGGGTCTCGCTAAATTATGCAGACTGCCTCTGGTCTTGAACTTGCAATCCTCCCGTCTCCACCTCCTGAGCTGCTGGGATTACAGGAATGCGCCACTCACCTGGCCAATTTCTTATTTCTGAAGTTTAAATAAGTACCTCTTGGTTTATAAATCTTTGCCAGTCTTTGCAGATAACTTTGTCATATTTAGTTCCAAATCTGCATTTATATAAATGTGTTACAATGAAAAAAGCGTTGATGACTGCATATCACAGCCCTTGCTTCCACAACCAACATGTGCTTTTAAAAACTGGTAACTTGCTGGGAATGGTGGAGTAGGCCTTTAATCCCAGAGACACAGTAGGCAGAGGAAGGAGGATCCAAGTTTGAGGCCAGAGGCAGCCTGCATAACTTAGTGAGACCCTGCTTCAAAATACAAAGTAAAAAATGGACTGTGTATAAGGCTCAGTGGTTGAGCACTTGCAAAAAGCATGTATGTGCCCCAGGCTCAACTCCCCAGTACCACCAAAAGACATGATCCTAGATTGGATCATCAAAAAAATAAATAAACAAAAAAACAAATAGAAATTAAAACTCTTTCTATAAAAACATTATTGGAAGCCAGGCATAGTAGCGTATGCCTATAATCCCAGCACCTGGAAGGCAGTAGGAGGAGGATCAATCATCACAAATTTGAGGCCAGTATAGTCTACATAGCAAATTCCAAGCCAGCTAGAGCTACATAGCAAGACTCCATCTCAAAACAACAAAAACAAAACAAAAGACATTACTGAAACAAACATGGGAAAATCTGAATAAGATCTACATATTAGACAGCAACATTGTGTCAGGGCTGTATTTCCTGCATTGGGTAACAATAAAGTTGTTAAACAAAAGAATGTTCTTATTTATAGGAAACAAACATTAAGCCATTTAGGGTAAAGAGGTATTAGGTAATTTTTTTTGGGGGGGGGCACTAGAGATCAACCCCAGGGCATGTTAGGCATCAAACGCAGGGCATGCAAGGCAACCACTCTACCACTGAGTTATATAGGCAGCCTCAAGTCTGAAACATTAAACTGGTTCTGAAAAATTATGTCAATATGTAAAAGGAAGAATATAGAAAATATAATAAAATGTTGACACTGAGGGACTCAAGGTAAATGGCTTACAGGAATTCTAAAACTACTCTTGATAGTTTTGGGGGGCTTTTTTTTCTTTTGGTACTGGGGGTTGAACCCAGAGCCTCCTGCTTGCATGCTTTGCAAGTGCTGTACCACTGAGCTGCACCCTCAGCCCATTTTTTTTACTTTTTGAGACAGGGTCTCACTAAATTATGTAGAGTGCCTCTGGTTTCGAACTTTCGATCCTCCTGCCTCCACCTTCTGAGTCACTGGGATTACAAGCGTGCACCACTGCATCCAACTTAATAGGTTTTGTTTGTTTGTTTGTTGTTTTTTTGGAGACAGGGTCTTGCTGTGTAGCCCAGGCTGTCCTGGAACTCTTATGTAATCCAGGCTGGCCTTGAATTTGTGTCAATCCTTCCACCTCAGCCTCAAGTGCTGTGATTACAAGCATGCACTACCATGCCTGGCTCTTGCTACTTTGTGTGTGTGTGTGTGTGTGTGTGTGTGTGTGTGTGTGTGTGTGTGTGTGTGTGTGTGTGTGTGTGTGTGCGCGGTACTGGGGTTGAACCCAGGGCCTCGCGCCTGCATGCTCTGCAAGTGCTGGACCACTGAGCTGCGCCCCCAGCCATTTTTTTTTACTTTTTGAGACAGGGTCTCGCTAAATTACTCAGACTGCCTCTGGTCTTGAACTTGCGATCCTCCTGCCTCCGCCTCCCGAGCCGCTGGGATTACAGCCGTGCGCCACCATGCCCGGCTTCTTGCTACTTTTTAGTAAGTCTGAAATTATGTCAAAATACAAGGTTTAAAAAAGAAGAGTACAAAAAGGGTTTTTCTTGATAATGCAAGTCATCATCCTTGAATGTTTTTCTAAAGCAGCTTATAGTACATATATCTATGTGTAATATGTATTTAAGAAGAGCCAAGAGTCATGCACCACAGAACACTTCAGTCAACGATAAAAGATACATACAATGGTATATATCATATAGCTCAGTGTGCAGTTGGCAGTAACATCTAGGTTTGTAGAAATACACTGTATGATGTTTACATAATGACAAAATCAGCTAATGGTACATTTCTCAGAATGTATTTCCATTAATAATACATGACTGTATTTCACCAGACCAAACCAAGGGAAAATTAAAGGAGAGTTCTAAGCAGCTGAGGAATTTGTTGAAGTAGTTCACACTATGATGTCTTTTTCCACTATTCCCTCACTCTTCTCAGCTTCCCTCTCTAGGACACCTCTACCTTTAAACTGTGCCACAAAGATGACTTGCTTCCTGCCTGCCACCTGTTCTCAAGGCTGGTTCCACTTCTCTAGAAGAAAACTAACAAAATGAAACCATCAAAGATAAGAAAATCCTGTGAGGCTGGGCATGGTGGCACACGCCGATAATCCCAGCAACTCGAGAGGCAGAGGCAGAAGGATCACAAGTTCAAGACCAGAGGCAGTCTGTGAAATTTAGCGAGACCCTGTCTCAAAAAGTAAAAAAAATGGGCTGGGGGTACAGCTCAGTGGTCCAGTACTTGCAAAGCATGCAAGCACAAGGCCCTGGGTTCAACGCTAAGTACCACCAAAAAAAAAAAAAAAAAAAAAAAAAATCCTGTGATACTTTTAGTGCAGGAAAAAAAGGGAAAAATGCCACTGATATACTAGCTTTTAGGTAGGTGGGGGGAGTAGAGGTCAAGAGCCAGTAACCAAGCTAAAAAACTACACGAGTGAATTAGAGGAAAATATAAGTGTGGTAGCATAGCTCTTGGAAAAGGGGCCAATATATACAAATCCATACAATTTGAATGTCTGTGTTCTCATGTGGTTTCAAAAAATTAAAAGCAGGATGATACTATTGACAATGTAAAAAGATAGATCACTACAAAAAAAAAGTTTGGACCTTAAACATAATTGGAATGCAAGGATATATAGAAAAATAGTCCCACAAAAAGACATGCAATGTAGAAGAAAGGCCTTTGGTAAGGGTGTGGAAGAAGGGGGAGGAGGTACACAAGAGGGTAAGGGGGAAGTTATCTTTGCAATGTACAATGAAATGCATATATGGAAATGTCACGATGAAATGCACATCAGAATGAAACACATTAAGCTGTACATTAAAAATTTCCAAAAAAAATAAAAAAAAATTTAAAGGCAGTGAGGACCTCTGCATGGCTGGCTAAGTTAATAAAGGAATAAGGGAAACATATATAAGAGAGGGAAAGGTCAAAGTAGTGTATCAGGAAGCGGTGCAATTCCTGATATTAAAATTTCGCTTGAGCTGTTGGAGAAGTCAGATTACATATTTGTCATGATCAACTAATTTAATTAAAACATCTAGCCAACTCCAAAGCTATAAATTAAGATTGGAGGATACATAGCTCTAGGTTATTCTGAATTTTACTTTGATTTCTGCAGTTAATTATAGCAATATAGAGGAGGAAAATCAAATGCTTCTTGTTCCCCCAGTCCTGGGAAATTGAACCCAGGATCTCAGGCATGGTAGGCGAGCACACTACCGACAAGCTGCACCCTTTTTTATTTTTTATTTTGAGAAAGGGTCTCGCTATATTATGCAGGCTGCCTCTGGCCTTAAATGTGCAATCCTCTTGCCTCAACTTTCTGAGTCCTTGGGATTAGCTAGGACAACAGGCTTGCACCATGGTGTCCAACAAATCTTAAAGAACACACATTGCAAGGTAAATGTTCACTACACAAACCATATACCATAGCTGATGATCTATATATGACAGCTCCTCACAGAGTCATGCAAAATTAGCATGGACATTTCTTGAGTCTTTGATGTTCACTGCAATCATATGGTTCACTGCTAAGACTGGGAAGCATATGGGATGAATTGGTTAAGTCTAAGAATACCTTTTTTTTTGGGGGGGTACCAAGGTACTGAACCAAGGGCCTTTGCAAGTGCTCCACCACTGAGCTGCACCCACAGCCCCTTTTTTATTTTCTGGATTTTGAGACAGGGTCTCACTGTGTAGCCTAGGCTGTCCTGGAACTCGATGTGTAGACTAGGCTGGTCTTCAACTTGCATCAATCTTCCTGCCTCAGCCTCCCAAGTGCTGGGGTTACAGGCGTATGCCAACACCCCTGGCTTGCCTCTTTTTATTTTTTATCTCAAAACAGGGTCTCACTAAGTTATGCAAGTTGTCTCTGGCCTCAAATTTGTAATCCTCCTGCTTCTGCTTCCCAAGTCACTGAGATTACAGCCCTATGTTACCAAGCCTGGCTTTTTGTTATGTTTTCTTTTTTAAAGACAGGTTCTCTCCATATAGCCCAGACTGGCCTCAAATTTGTGATCCTCCTGCCTCAGCCTCCTACGTATATATAGGTGCATGACACCATACCTGGCTCTGTCGCCTTTTCTTTCCCAATTCATCACTAAGGACAATTTAGGACAGCCCTGAACAAGACCCAGTATCACCATCTTTAAATTATATTCAAATTCTAGGACAGCTGTGTGTGTGTGTGTGTGTGTGTGTGTGGTACTGGGGGTTGAACCCAGGGCTTCCCACTTGCCTGCTTTGCCAGTGCTGGAGTACCTCCAGCGCATTTTTTTACTTTTTGAGACAGGATCTCATTAAAGTTTGAGACTGCCTCTGGTCTCAAACTTGCGATCCTCCTGCCTCTGCCTCCCAAGTCACTCGGATAACAGAGTCTAAGACAACTTTTAATAAGAAGAGTTGTTAAGGAAAGAAAGGTGAAGAAAGATGGGAAATTAATCTTCAGGGAGCTCGGGGCTCCACTGGAACCCATGTCTAAAAACCTCTAGCCCATTAAAAAGGAATCATGCTAGGCATGATGGCACGTGCCTATAATCCTAGCACTTAGAAGGTGGAGGCAGGAAGACAGCAAATTCAAAGGAAAAAAAAAAAAAAAACAGGAGCCATGTTATGCAGGGGGAAGCTTATTGGATATTGACCTCAGTTACAGTGAATGAATGTGACACCAAGACTGAACTAGATTTGAAGATCTGAAGACTATGTGACCCTGGGCAATTTATTTTAACTTCTCTAAGCCTTATTTCTTCATCATTAAAGGAAAGATACGAATACCTTCTTCCAAGAGAGTTCTAAGAATTACGTGAGATGTCTGATGTATGTAAAAAGCACCCAAACCAGGTGCTCTGGGGGCACACCTGTAACATTCATGTAATCCTATGGACTTGGGATGCTGAGGCAGGAGGATCACAAGTTCAAGGCCAGCAGCAGTCTGCATGACTTAGCCAGTCACTGTCTCAAAATAAAAGATAAAAAAGGGGACTTGGGGGTGCAGCTCAATGGTGGAGTGCTTGCTTAGCATATGCAAGGCTCCAGGTTCAAGCCCCAGTACAGTGGGGTAGGGGGGATAAAAATGTCTAGCAAAATGGGCATGGTGGCAAATGCCTGTAATCCAGCCCTTGGGAGGTAGAGGCAGGAGGAATTAGAGTTCAAATTTGGGCCAGACTACAGATTAAATTCTAGGCAGCCTAAGCTACAAAGTGAGAACCTATCTCAAAAAGAGAGACAGAGACAGAAACAGAGAGGAGAAAGAGGTGGAGGAAAAGGAGGAGGAGGAGAAGAGGAGGAGGAGGAGGGGAGAGGGAAGGAGGAGAAAAGAGAAAGAAAAATCACCTAACAGAAATTCTAGCAAAGATTTCTCTTTTTAAACAATTCAATTGGACTTAAAAGTCATATCTGCTACTGACTCCTTTGGAAAGTTTAATTTATGGTACCCAAGCCCCTAAATGGGCTGGGCTTTAGCTCAGTTGGTAGAGCACCGCTCTGCAGTCTCTGAGGTCCCGGGTTCAAGTCCCAGCCCTGCAAAAATAGGAGAAGGATGTGGCAATCCACTCCCAAGGCAATCCCAAAACAATCAGCCATTGAAAACCCTATAAGGGTCGCTATGAGTTGGACACAACTCGACGGCACCTAACAACAAGCCCCTAAAATTTCAGCATCTTCAAAGCTGTCAAGAAGCCAAAGACAGAAACCAGAGACAAGCAAAAAACTACTTGATCAATTGTAATAAACTTAGAAACATGTTCTGTCACATGAATATATGCTGGTTCATACTGGGCATGTACTATCAATACAACAGTACTGAGGTCCCTTCATTGGTAATCTTACCAAAGTGTAAGCAATAACTAAAGGAGAGATTCATTTGCTTTCAAGTTTTCATAGATTTGAAGAAAAACCTTTACAATTGAGTGATCATTATCTATACTATGAAGTTCAAAATAATTCTCTAAAACTAAGGAATGAGTATAAAAAGGAGTCAATAAAGCTGGGCGCAGTGGTGCATGCCTGTAATCCCAGTGGCTGGGGAGGCAGAGGCAGGAGGATTGCAAGTTCGAGACCAGAAGCAGTCTTGTGTAACTTAGTGAGACCCTGTCTCAAAAAGTAAAAAAAAAAAAAAGGGCTGGGGGTGCCCCTCAGTGGCCCAGCACTTGCAAAACATGCAAGCACAAGGCCCTGGGTTCAACCCCCAGTACCACACACACACACAAAAAGGTGTCAAGAAACCTCACTTCCTCACCTCTCTCCTCCTATTTTTCTTACCTTAGAAGAGATATGAACTTAGGAAATTGACTCATCTTGACCCTAGTGCTATGTTTATCCATGATTATGTATGATCATTTAAACCATCCTTCCACTGGGTGCTGAGGTCTAGAGACTTGGAAGGCTAAGGCAGCCTGTGCAACTCAGCAAGACCCTGTCTGAAAATAAAAAGGGGTTGGGGGTTTAACTCGCTGGTACAGTGCTTGCCTAGCATTCATGAGGTCCTAGGTGCAAACTCTAAGATAAAAAAAATAAAAGAATCCTTCCTACCTTAAAATATTCATTAAGTTCAAATAATTCAGCCTGCATAACGTAATGAGACGCTGAATATTTTTTAAAAAATGGGAGCTGGGGTGCAGCTCAGAGGCAGAGCACTTGCAAAGCATGCACAAGGCCCCAGGTTCAGCCATCGAGTACACACACACACACACAAATCAAATATCTGATCAGAATGTCTACATTCAAATATCCTATACAGGACTAGGGTGTAGCTCAGTGGCAGGGTGCTTGCCTGGTGTGTGGGAGGTACCAAGTTCAATTCCAGACACCCATAAAAAATAAAATTAAAAAATTAAGAAATTAAGCTGGGCGCAGTGGTGCACACCTATAATCCCAGCGGCTCGGGAGGCAGAGGCAGGAGGATCGCAAGTTCGAGACCAGAGGCAGTCTTGTAACTTAGTGAGACCCTGTCTCAAAAAGTAAAAAATGGGCTGAGGGTGCAGCTCAGTGGTCCAGCACTTGCAAAGTGTGCAAGGGCAAGGCCCTGAGTTCAAACCCCAGTACCACAAAAAATAAATAAATAAAATAAAATAAATTACAAAATTACAAAAACACCATACACAAAGACTTACTACTCAAGAACAAGCTTAAAGTCAATCTCTTTATTTATTTATTTTTTTATTTTTATTTTTTTTGAGAAGCTGGGGATCAAACCCAGAGCCTCATGCATGGTAGCAAGCACCCTACCACCTAACTACATTCCTAGCCTCTGCTTAGTTTTAGAATCTATCCATATGTAGGAAAGCCAACTTGCTCCAAACCAGTGTAAATTAATTCAAAAGTCAAAGAAAGGCCAACCAGATGCAGTGGAACGTGCCTGTATTCCCAGTTACTTGAGGTGCTGAGGCAGGAGAAGTTCAAGACCAGAGGCAGCCAGCACAATTTAGCAAGACCCTGTCTCAAAATAAAATATAAAATGAAGGGGGCTGAAGGTACAGCCCAGTGGCAGAGCACTTGCTGAGCATGTACAAGACCCTGGATTCAATTCCCCCAAGTACAGGATTCAAAGATAAAAACAAAACCATTAGAAGTGTCTAACTCATGAGTCAATCAGGTAAATTTCAGCTCTCAAAACAACCAAAGTGAGGCTGGAGATGTAGCTCAGTGGGAGAGCACTTGCCTAGCATGAGTCCAGAAACAAAAGGAAAAGACAATAAATAAATAAATATTCAAAGAAAAAAAGAAAAAGTCAACCACCCTGAAACAAGTCAAAGGATAACTCTATTCCTAAAGAAAGATTTATACTCAGTTCTACACAGGGATGCACTGAAATGTTAACTTTAAATTAAAATACATAATGCAGATAATTAAGTTATTAAAGTTGTGTAGCAATATTACTGTCAAAGACTTCAGTTCCATTTCCTCAATTCTTCTGCTAAGGGGTTGTTATTAGACTCATTGGCACCTAACAGCAACAACAGCTAAGTGGTAGAGATGAAGAACACTAGTCAATAAAGGTTATGAACATCATCTCCCAAAACAAAAACAAAAAAAGTTCTGTTGTGCAGGAGTGATTTAGCTACCTATAAGCATTGTTTCTCTCTCCCTTATAGATGCTCTATTTCAATATTTAATATATTTAAATCATATATAGATAGATAGATATAGATAGAGATATAAAATATATATATATATCTTTTATATACATATAAAATATATATCTTTTTTGTTTGCTTTGTTTTTTGATTTTTGAAACAGAGGCTTCCTACATAGCTTGAGCTGGTCTTGAACTCACAGTCCTTCACCCTTTGCCTCCCCAGTGCTAGGATTCCAGGCATGTGCCACAGGCTTGGCTTTTAAATGATCTTTTAAAATGTACCCATAGACACATTGAGAAAGAGGTTTTAATTTTCCCTTTCATTGATGACCAAGAGATTTCTTTAAAAATGAAATAGCTTCCATAATATTAAGAGCTCAGGCTCTGCATTCAAAACTTTTTTTTTTTTTTGGACAGGATCATGCCAATGCAGCCAATGTGGCTTAGGAGATAAGGACCACTGGAAAAGATGAGACAATAGCTAATTAATTGTCAGTATGCTTACCTGGGTCAACCCCTCTTCTGATGGATCTCTCTCTCTCTCTCTCTCTCTCCCCTCACTCAATATTTGTTTGTTTGTTTGTTTGTTTGTTCAGCACTGGGGATCCAAACCAGGGCCTGGAGCATGATAAGCAAGTGCTCAATCACTAAACTACATCTCCAATCCAATTTGTTGCTTTTTAAGTCTGTTATGGGCTGGGGACTCATTAAGTACCTTTGTTTGACATATGTATAGAGGATGAGTAAGCTTTAAGTGAAAGATGGCATACTATAGTAAGGATAATTCAAGAGTGTGTAATAAAGTGACTATAAAAGTATGGACAAGGGATAGTTACAACACTTTGGAACCAATAAGAGAATCTCTAGGCCCAAAGAATAAAGTGAATAAAAATTTTCCAAAGTTACAGGGAAGGAGACATGTAGAAAGGACCATCTTTACAGATGTCTTTCAATCAAATGACATAGTCAACTAAGGGTAACACCTAAAGAAAGGGAGCAGGCAAATAATTTCATAACCTAAGAAGAGGAAGGGCTGGGATTTAGCTCAGTGGGTAGAGCGCTTGAAAACCCCATGAGGGTCGCTATGAGTCAGACTCAACTCGACGGCACCTAACACCAATGACGCACTTATACTTTATTATAGCAACAATAAGAAGCTAGTACAACACACAACCTAATTGCATTGTTTTTGGGGCTGGGATTTAGCTCAGTTGGCAGAGCGCTGCACTGCAGTCTCTGAGGTCCCGAGTTCAATTCCCAGCACCGCAAAAATGGGAGAAGGGCCTGGCAATCCACTCCCAAGGCAATCCCAAAACAGTCAGCCATTGAAAACCCTATGAGGGTCGCTATGAGTCGGATACCAACTCATAGCACCTAACAACATAACAACATCTACTATAAGATATTAGTAACTAGTAAATATGGTCATTTACCATTCCACTTCTAAGTTTTTAGACTTCCTTGAAGGTTCACTGATTCATACACCTTTCCTCACACTTTTAGACTTCTCATTTATCTTGCTAGACAAAGTAAAATTACAACAATGCAAATACTATCATAACCCTAAAGAAGCTTAGTCTAGAAGTTAGTATTCTCAGATAACTAAATAGGCAAAATGAGGTCAACACCAGAGAGGAAAGGACTATGGTGATGTGAAAACTTCTGGAACAGGCTTTGTTGCCATTTGGCCCTTGCCAGGTATAACTCCAGCCCTAATTCACTGTCATCCTATTAACAAGGTATGCAAGCTACACTCAGGTTCCATATAGGTCCAGATCTGAGGAATTACTCACCAGGCCTTCAACAGTCCAGGTTTTCCACTCTACACCAACAAGGTTCACTCTGCTTGCCCCTAGAACAGGCCCCCCCTTTTTTTGTGTGGTACTGGGGGTTGAACCCAGGGCCTCGCGCTTGCATGCTCTGCAAGTGCTGGACCACTGAGCTGCACCCTCAGCCCATTTTTTAACTTTTTGAGACAGGGTCTCACTAAGTTACACAGACTGCCTCTGGTCTCGAACTTGCGATCCTCCTGCCTCCGCCTCCCAAGTAGCTAGGATTACAGGCGTGCACCACCGTGACCAGCTGCTTTTTTCCTTCTTTAAGGACTGGTTCGAATGTTTCTTCTTTACCTGGTCCTTACTTGGATCCTCAAAGAACTAATTATGCATTCTCTGCTTTCCCAAAAGCCTTTACTTACAAAGCATTTAAAGTACTTTATTACTTTTACCTGTGCAGGGCCTCTATAAAGTATGAGATCCTAAGTCATCTTTGTATCCTGAGCCACTATAAGCACACAAAAGTGTGTCAAGCACTGTTTACACACTTAAATATGTAAAGTCATACTAACATATATTAATCACTGCAATGAAATTGCAAATGAGGTAGGAACTCTAAACATCTCAATTTTACAGAAGATGAAAATAAAATGAACAGAAAGATTAAGTGATGTGCCTGAAGTCTCAAAGCTTATAACAACCAGCAACCAGGATTTCAACCTATGTATAATTCCAGACCAAAATTTCAAAAATTTAGAATTTCAATCTAAACCATTACATTTTACTTTTACTGAATAAGCTATAATTTTTTTCCAAAGTAGCATACTTAATGGGTCCAGGGGATGGTTCCAGTACTAGAAAATGATCTCCACCCAGAAGGAATAGTTACTACTCTCATGCTGGGATGTGGAGAGACAATAGTAGAACATCTACTTATATCTTAATTCATCCTTCTATAAAATGGCTAATTTTGCATATTATAAAATGTACTTAATACAAAGTATAGTCGCATTAACAATTATAACTTATTTATTGTATATTCCTGAATCTAATCTGCACTCTTTCCACAGCTCAGAGGGCTCAAATATTAGATGCAGATTAGAAATGTATGCAGATTGGATTCATCCTCAACTGTTGAAAGAGTGCAGATTAGATTCAAGAATATATGGTATTTCAGTGCCAGGGACCAAACCCAGGGCTTTCCCCATGCTAGCCAAATGCTCTACCACTGAGCTCCATCCCCACCCTATAATTGTGAATTTTTTTTTTTTTTCCAGTACTGGGGATTTAACCCAGGGCCTCATGCTTGCGAGCTTTGCAAGGGCTGGACCACTGAGCTGCGCCCCCAGCCCATTTTTTTTACTTTTTGAGACAGGGTCTCGCCAAATTACGCAGACTGCCTCTGGTCTCGAACTTGTGATCGTCCCGCCTCCACCTCCTGAGCTGCTGGGATTACAGGCATGTGCCACTGCACCCAGCTAATTGTAATTTTTTTCTATAACTGTAATTTAAAACAAATATTCAGCCAAGTGTGAGGGCACATGCCTGTAATCCAACACTCAGGAGACGCTGAGGCAGGAGGATTAGGAGTTCAAGGCCAGCCTGGACTACATAGTGAAATCACGTCTCAAAAAAACCAAAAAAATAAAAAATAAAAATAAAACAAATATTCAGAGCTGGGGATGCAACTCAGTAGTAGAGCACCTGCACCCGCCTAGGGAGCGGGAGGCCCTGGGTTCAATCACCAGCACTGCAAAAAAAAAAAAAAAAAAGTAAAACAAATGTTCATATAATGTGTCTGCATACTAAACCGTATTTCCTGATGGAATGAATACTTGAAGCCACAATGCTAGACTACTTCCCTAAGGACTCAGGTTCAGAGGTCAAAGCACTGGTCTTCGCACTGAGTTCTTTATTCTATGCCCAGCACTAGTTAAAAACATTAGCTAATTGGGTTGGGGGCATAGCTCAGTGGTAGAGTACTTGCGTAGCATACATTAGGTCCTTTTAGCACTGAAAGAAAAACAAACAAACAAACAAACTTACAAGTAAACTTCTGGAGTACACAGCAAATAGTCAATGCTGAACCTAACTATATCATGAAAATCTCACTGAAAAAATAATCCTCTCAATATCACTGCATTTCAATGCAATTAACTGCCTTCTTCCAGATTAACATAAAAAGTAGAGCCAGGCATAGAAACCCAAACCCATAATCCTGCCACTTGGGAGGCTGAAGCAGAAAGATCCAGAGCTCCAGACCAGCCTGGGCTACACAAGACTCTGTCTCAAAAAATCCAAAAAAAGATAAAGAAAGAAAGAAAATAAGGAAAAGCAGAAGAGCTTTGGGTATAGCTCAGTGCAGAGCACCTGCCTAGCATGTGCAAGGCCCTGGATTCGATCCCCAGCACCAGCAACAACAAAAAAGTATATAGATAGATGAAAAAGTATACAAAGCACACTGTCTAGGAAGTTAAGAGAGAATTCCTTCAGGAAAAAGTTATATATAAAAAAACTCAGTTACACAACAGAATTTCAAACTGAAAAATACAAAGATTAGGACACAAAAATTTTTAAGTTCAAATACAAGGTTGTTTCACCTTGCTCAGTGCACTTTTGTCAGCCCTATGGGGTCACCTGTCTGCTTCTCTTTAGCCATAAATTCCACAAAGAATGGGTCAAACCATTAAAAGCAACTGCAGACTTGACTGTGAAAAGGCAGTAACTGGGTGAATCCACTTTGTATTTCTTCAATTCAACATTTAATGAATACCAAACAAAGAAGGAAGGGTGTGGAAAGCCTCCCTTTTATGTACTGCAGAATATCGCTCTGGGGCTTGAGCACAGAGTTCTTAATGTCACTCAGTTTTATTCTCTGCCAAATAGATATGCTCAAATACTTGTTATTTAGATTGTAATTACACATAAGAGAAAGCATGCAATACATATTTACCTGTTTCCTCATTTATTGAGTATCCTCCTCTCTCAGCTAAACTCAAAACCGGAATCTAGTCTGTCTTGTTTGTTGCTATATTCCCAGGGCCTAGAATGGTACGTTTTACTTAAGCGATGATTTAATAAATATTAAATGAATAGGATGCCAAATGCCCTGAACTCAAAAAAATGCTGGCTATTATTGCTATTGTAATGAGAAACGATTAAATTTTTATTGTTCTTATTAAGCGATGTCACCCCTCCCCCAAGGACCTCGCAATTTTAGGAGAAACGCAAGATAAATGCTGGAATGGCGAAATGGAGGTAAGAACACAACTGAATCAGAGTAGTTCTATCCAAAGACAAAATATAATCTTAAACAAATACACAACCAAAATCCAATTTTGGGCTTTTCTGAGCGAGGCTCACACAGAATGGGATTAGTAAACCGCGATTAAGATAGTGACAGTTTTCACGCGTGTGGATGTGCCAGGGTCTGTGCGGCACGTTCTACTGGCCTCACTAAACCCAACAACTCTGAGGGAATGGAGAGAATTTCTTGACACCCCATTTTTCAGATGGGGCAACTGAGACTCAGAGAGAATCAAGGTCACAGCCTGTGAGTGGAGGAGCCGGGATGTGAACCCAGGCAGCTCGACTCTGAGCCTGCACTCAAAGGACCCCTCGGGGTGGCTAGCCTCGCATTCTCCAACACTGTACACACATCCCTCAAAATCGGGCGTGTGCACTATTTCCCCGGACCGGACTTCTGGCCCCAGCGCCGGGAAAACAAAACAATACTTGTCCGCTGCAAGTCGGATGAACGCCCGCAGGGCCTGGGCTCCGAGGCCTCGGTCCCAACAGTTTCACTCGCTCCAAGAGCTCGGAGCCCTCCGGCGGTGGGGGAAGCAACGGGGTGGCTTCGAGGGCCGGCGAAGACCGCAGTGTCTCGTGACCTTGGATCCATCGCCCTGCTTCGGGCCTCAGTTTCCCTGCCCTGGCCTCCCGCCAGGGCCCTCTCAGGAGCCTCGTGCCTGTGGAGCTGCAGGCCCCTCACACGCCCCCCTCAGCCGCCCGCCTTCCCGCCCTGCTTACGCTGGAAGGCGGCCGCTCCAGGGACGCCCACCATCGCCGAGCGCCGCCAGCCGCGTGCCACCCGCCTCGATCCGCGGCCCGGGTCCCTCGCAGGCACCGCCACGGGAACTGCAGCCGCAGTGCTTGCCAACACCAGCGCCGCTGCCGCTGTCGCTGCCGCCGTTAGGCCGCGCGCCGCCCCGCCCCCCGGCTGGCCCCGCCCTGCTCGCCGGGCACGCCCCCGCCGCGCGCTCTCGCCCGCCAGATCAACGCACGCGGAAGCCCGGCCCCACACCAGCTCCCGCTAAACCCCGCCCTCTGACCTGACCCGCCCCTTCCGCGCGAACCTGCACCTATCCTGGCGCGTCTTGCTTCTCAGACCCGCCCTCCCTGCGTTACGCGCGGTCGTCGTAGGCACGGCCAATCCTCTAGTCCTGGGTTTCGGGATGTGGCCTGGGCAGCTGCCCAAGCACGGGGGAGGAGTCCTGAGGCGGGACTTCGGGGAGGGCGTAACGCTTCACCTGAGTTCCCCAGGTACCTACTGATTACCTCTTCGCGAGTTCTTTGGACAAATTCCTCTTCCTCTTTTTGGCCTGCAGCGTTCTAAATGTCTAAAATATTATTATAATATTATATAATATTAATAACTTAGCTGTCATTATTATTATTGAAGTCGTTGTTAGGTTGAAGGACTATTTTTATACGTTCCATGCAGTTAATCAGCACAATGAGGAAGAGTGGTATTATTATTTCCCCTCTTCTACACATGACAATGCTTGCAGCTATGTACCACAGTGGCATCCGATCCCGTCAGATCTTGGAAGCTAAGCAAGGGCAGGCCTGATTAGTACTTGGATGGGAGATCGCCTGGGAACACCAGGTGCTGTAAGCTTGGCAGAAGGACCCCGCAACCCACTCCCAAGAAACAATCTGCATGGAAAGCCCTATGAATAGCAGAGAAGCACTAACAATATTGTTTCGCCTGTTGTAGGTAGGGTCACTATGAGTCACCGACTCGGGGACACTTAACACCACGACCACGTGACAAGATGCCATTGGAACCAAAGTAGTTCTGACTTCAGACTCAGTACTCAGAGCTACTCGGGACTATTCTGCCTTCTCAAAGATTCAAAAATAGGGATTAAAAATAAAATGAAGTGTATAGGTGCAGCTCAGTGGTACAATACTTCCCTAACGTAGTCAAAGCCCCACAAAAAAAAGAAAAGGAAAACAGTAATGTGAGCAATGATGAAGGATGTTCTCCCCAGAGCATTCTGGAAGAGCATAGTAAAAGACACCAAATTGCAGGCTACCTGGAAGGTATATGGTGCTGAATCTCAAAGGCTAAAAGGATTTTATATAGGGGGAAAACAATCCAGCTGAAATGTTATTTCCCTTGTGAAAATCTCTCCAGTGCCCTGATTTAAAAAATTATTAATTTTCCAGCACTAGGGAAGCTGAGGCAAGAGGATCACTGGTTCTAGGATAGCCTGAGCTACATAGCCAGTTTAGCCTAAAAAAAAAAAATGCCAGGAATGTAGCTCAGTGGTAGAGCCCTTACTGCCTGGCATATGAAAGTCACTGGGTTCGATGCCCAGTGATGCAAAATTTTTAAAAAAGAAATAAAAATAAACACCCTAAGATAAATCTTCAAAATATCTGAAGAGGGATTGAGGGTATATCTCAGTGGTAGAGCAATTGCCTACATATGGAAACTTCTGGGTTGATCCCAAGAACCAAGAAAAATAATTTCATGTGTATCAGAATTGGCTCACTTCTGCAAATCACTCTGCTTACTCCTCAACCAGATCTGACAAGCCCATACTGTTGAGATAGAAAATTAACTAAATTGCTGGCATAGTGGCTCCTGCCTGTAATCCTAGTGACTCAGAAGGCTGAGGCCGGAGATAGCAAGTTAAAGGCCAGAGGCAGCCTGCATAATTTAGCGAGATCCTGATTCAAAAAAGTCAAAAATGGGCTAGGTGTGCAGCTGAGTGGTAGAGCACTTGCAAAGAATGGATGAAGCCCTGGGTTCAACACCCTAGTATAAAAAGAAAAGAAAGAAGAAAAGAAAAGAGAAAGAAAGAAACAAAGAAAGAAAGGAAGGAAGGAAGGAAGAAAAAAAAAGAGAGGAGAAAGATTAACTCAGTCAACACTGAAAAACAAAACAGAAATACAAGAGAAAAATCCACTATTTTCGAAAGGAATTATCAAACAGGAAAATCCAGCAGGTACACTGTAATGAGGTGTGTGCCACTAATATGCAGTATACATGTCACAAGCATTGCCTTCTTAATCTTTGTGTGTGTGTATGTACCTGTGTGTGAGGTGCTGAGGTTAATTTATTTATTTATTTATTTATTTATTTACTGCAACACTAGGAGGTTGAACCCAGGGCCTCATGCTTGCATTACAAGCGTTCTACCACCGAGCTGCAGCCCCAGTCCATTTTTTACTTTTTATTTTGAGAGAGGGTCTCACTAAATTACACAGGCTGCCTCTGGCTTCAAACTTGCAACTCTCTTGCCTTAATCCCCTAAGTTGCTGGCATTACAAGTGTATGCCCTGGGCCAGGCCAATTAGATTTCTTTTGGTTGTTAAACTTAATACCATGCAAAGTTAAATGATTGTGCTGCTCTTTTCACATCAAAGAATGGAGAAATACTGAAAAGGAAGGCCACCACTGCCTATCCCATCTACCTGTCTGGCTACCACGGAATGAAAAGGATTTACCTGTTGGTCCAAGGAAGAACTTGGGTGGGACAAAGGTAAAATCTATAGTAAAATCCAATCTGGTTCAAGATGGGCTGCAGCTTTAATTCAGAGTGCCATTTTAAATCACAGTGCCATTTTTTCATTAGTCAATTTTAAAATATCCAAGTAAAGGTTATTTTTGTTGTTATTTTTGCAGTAGTTGGGGGTTAAACCCAAGGCCATGTGCATACTCTGTAAGCACTCTACCACTGGGCTGCACCACTAGTCCATGTTTTTATTTTTTTTGAGACCAGCATCTCACTGAGTTGCTTCTAGCCTCAAACTTGTAGTCCTCTTGCCTCCACCTCCCGAGTCACTGGGATTACAGGGATGCACCACTGTGTTTGGCCAAATAAAAAATTTTAGAACCCGGAAAAAAATTATTAAACTAATGTACTTTTTTTTTTTTTTACAAGATCTCTCTATGATTGAACGCTTCATCCTACTGCCTCAGCCTCCCTCATGCTGGGATTACATGCATTCGTCACCACACCAGGCTTTCTGACATTATTTTCACATCTTTCTAAAGGAATTGTGGGCTTGGAGTCTAGGGATATAGCTCAATAATAACATGCTTTTCGTACCATATATGAGGCCCTGGAAAAAGATTTAAAAAGTTGCAGGTTCAGACAGACATAAGGAAACTGTTTGGAGCCCTGGCTATTTCATGTCCCAACCAAGTGTTTTTCTTTACCTAGAGACAAGGTGAATAAAGATGGGTGGCAGAGAGAAGTATATGCTGCCTACCATCTGCCCTGGACATGCCCCTTCCGTTACTGAAGGATAAACACAAGGTCAGGCCAGATGACAGTGAGAGGAAGCCACTTAAAGGTGTATGGTCCTTGTTGAGTAAACAGGAGCCTGAAATGCTCGTAGCACCTTGGAAAGACTGTGTGCCAGAGAAATACTTGCCATGGCTGCAACTTTTCTGATAAGAAAAACTTTTTTTCTAAAGGAGAAAGAGCCCAAGAGCCCAAGAGCTCTCAGTGGAAGACATGAACAGGTTTTCTTGGCTAGTATAATTATATTATTAAAATTCATTATCATTTATGATTCTGACAGAACTGTGAGCAAACTCATAGTGACAAATCTGTATATTACACGAGATGATTATGAAGAAAATGAGAAACAATTCTTACCACAAGAAATAAATTGTGACCCCTGTATTACTGGGTTACTGTGTATTCTTCCAACTTCTTTTCTGTTCCTGGACATATTTACATAACTGAAATTATATTGTAAATGCATATCTGCATCCTGTTTTTTTATTTTTATTTATCTATTTATTTATTTTGGAGACAGAGTCTCACTGTGTAATGCAGGCTGGCCTCAAACTTGTGATCCTGCTGCCTCAGACTTCTGAGTGCTGGGATTACAGGCATGTGCCAACATGTCTAGCCCTTTTTTGTACACATGTGGTGCTGAGGATCGAACCCAGGGCTTCGTGCATGCCAAAAAGTGCTCTATATCCCCAGTCCAGCAGCCTTTATTTTTATTATTTAATTTAACTATTTTGAAGCAGAGTCTCAATATGTTGCTCAGGTTGGTCTTGAACTCCTGGGCTCAAGCACTCTTCCTGCCTCAGCCTCACAAGGAATAGCTGGTAGATACTGCCCTTTTTCTTTTTCTTTCTTTTTTCTTTTTGAACTTGAGTCTTGCTATGTTGTCCAGGCAGCCTTGAACTCTCATTTCTGCCTCAGCATCCCTAGTGCTGGGTTTACAGTTGTGTGCCACTATATGTGGGATGCAGATCAGCCTACACCCTGCTACTTGCTCTATATTGTATAGAACATCAGCTCTCCAACTACTCCTCACCCTGAGTGATTTCCTTTTAGAAGTATTTGTTGAGTCCCTAAGTGATTTCATTTTATAAAGCAGTAGTATGCTTCATTTGGAGTGCAAGTGTTAAAGGCAGATGACTGCATCTTCTTTGTGCAAGTAAACAATCACCATCTGTCCAGCAAAAACTATGAGACAAAGAACTGATTAATAATTTATGTGTGCAAATAAAATAGTATCACCTATGAACTTATCAGCCTGCAGCCCTACCACTGTGGCGTCTGATCCCATCAGATCTTGGAAGCTAAGCCGGGTCAAGCCTGGTTAGTACTTGGATGGGAGACCACTTGGGAATACCAGGTGCTGCAGACTTGGGAGAAGGACACAGCAGCCCATTCCCAAAAAACAATCAGACATTGAAAATCATATGAATAGCAGAGAAACACTGACAATAGTGCCAGGCATGGCACAGTGTCGAGGAGTGTTTAGTCTCTTGGACATAGGGTCATTATGAGTTGGACATTGACTTGACAGCACCTAACAACAACAACATGAATTTATTAAGTTAAATCAGGAACAAATGGACACATAGATGTACCAAGACTATGTCACAGACCAGGCCCATGAACTTATCAAACACATTGGACCTATGAATGATTGCAACCCCCTCACCTGGATCATGTAAACGGAGGAGAGTATAACAGTGGGGTATGGCTGCACCCAAGGAACCTTATCAAGCCATTCAATGTATGCATCTCCAGATCCACAGGCAGTGAACACATGACTGTCCCCAGGGCTTCGCTCAATACAGCCCCATTGCTGCTCAATACAGCCCCATTGCTTGACATGGCCTATTCAAATTGCCATTCTTCCTGACCCAGTATTGTCTAGAACCAACTCAGCATCTTGAATCATCTCTGTATTTCCAGCTATCTCTGTACCTTGGATCAACTCTGCATTTTGACAGCCCTGTGCCAAGACAGTTCTGAGACACTGCATTGTTATGTTTATATCTTATCTTACCACCTATGGTTACTCTCTTCACATCTGTATCTGCTCCCTCCTCTAACCATCAGTAAGGCCCCTTTGAATCCTGTGGCTGCTTTAACCCCTTCTTAGCCATTCTGTAATTGAATATGTTGTTGTTAGGTGCCCTCCAAGTCATGTCCTACTCATAGCGACCCTCATAGGGTTTTCAATGGCTGGTTGTTTTGGAATTGCCTCAGGAGTGGATTGCCATGTCCTTCTCCCATTTTTTCGGTACTGGGAATCGAACTTGAGACCTCAGAGACTGCAGAGCGGCACTCTACCAACTGAGCTAAATCCCAGCCTGTAACTGAATATATCATTGTGTAAAACGTGATGTGTGATCAGAGAATTCATATTAGTAATTAAGATCGAATAAAGGAAACTATGTTTGCCAATGGCCACAAGTACCAAGTGAAATAAAGACTATTTAGTGAGTTAAAGCCAAGGAAATTGATATAATCTGTGAATTTATTCTTATTCAATATATTCTGACATTGTGGAAGGACAAAAATGTCTATGTTTCTCACATAGCTTGCTCAAGACATATGGCTCATCCTGTCTTTAAAAACAAAAACAAACAAAAACCAAACCAGTCCAGGCACAGTGGAACGTACTTATAATCCCAGTGATTCGGGAGGCAGAGGCAGGAGGATTACAAATTCAAAGCCAGAGGAACTCTGCATAATTTAGCAAGACCCTGTCTCAAGATAAAAAAAAAAAAAAAAAAAAAATTAAAGGGGGACTAGGGGCGTAGCTCAGTAGTAGAGTGCTCACAAAGTACCCACAAGGTCATGGGTTCAACCGCTCACTACCAAAAAAAAATTTTTTTTTTTTTCGGTACTGGGGGTTGAACCCAGGGCCTCGCGCCTGCATGCTCTGCAAGTGCTGGACCACTGAGCTGCACCCCAGCCCATTTTTTTTACTTTTTGAGACAGGGTCTCGCTAAATTACGCAGACTGCCTCTGGCCTCAAACTTGCGATCCTCCTGCCTCCACCTCCTGAGCCGCTGGGATTACAGGCGTGCGCCACCACGCCCAGCCACTACCAAAAAAATTTTTAAAAACATGTTATATAGCAGAGCATAGTGGCTCACATGTAATCCCAGCTACTAGAGAAGATGAGTTCGAAGGATTTTGAGTTTGAGGGTCACTTGCGCAACACAGCAAGAACCTGGCTCAAACCAAAAGAACAACAATCTTAAAAACCTATTATATATGTCAGCATTTTTTTGTGTGTGTGTCACTTATTTATAAACATCACCTTAAAGGATGACCACATTAGCTGGATGTGGTGGCACACACCTGTAATCCTAGCAACTTGGGAGGCAGAGGCAGGAGGGTCATAAACTCAAGGCCAGAGGCAGACTTCATAATTTAGCAAGATCCTGTATCACTTTTAGAAATCAAAACTGGGGGATTGGGGGTGCATTTCAGTGGCAGAGCACTTACAAAGTATGTACAAAACCCTATGTTCAGTTCTTTAGTAACACACACACACACACACACACACACACACACACACACAAAATCACCACTACCAACAACAACAAAAAACAGATAACCACATAATATTCTACTTTTGGTAAAATCCTATATGAATGGTTATCAGAACTTCTTTTCTTTCTTTCCTTTTTTCTTGCCTTCCTTCTCTCCTTCCCTTCTCTCTTTCTAAGCACATGCTCTATCATTGAGCTGCAGCCCCAGTCCTTTCTTTTTTTTTTTCTTTTTTTTTGGGGGGGTACTGGGGGTTGAACCCAGGGCCTCGCACTTACATGCTCTGCAAGTGCTGGATCACTGAGCTGCACCCCCAGCCTTTTTTTTTTTTTTTTTTACTTTTTTGAGACAGGGTCTCACTAAATTACGCAGACTGCCTCTGGTCTCGAACTTGTGATCCTCCTGCCTCCGCCTCCCAAGCCACTGGGATTACAGGTGTGCACCACTGCTCCCGACACAGTCCTTTCATTTTTTGTATAAATTATGCATTAGCACCATCATTCATCAATCCTTTTTTTCTTGATTTCTTTTCTTTCCTTCAGTCCCCCTTCCTTCCTTCCTTCCTTCCTTCATTCCTTCCTTCCTTCCTCCCTTCCTCCCTCCCTCCCTTTCCTTCCTTCCTTCCTTCTTTCTTTCCTCTCTCTCTCTTTCTTCTTTCTTTCTCTCTTTCTTTCTTTCTTTCTCTGATTCCTAGAATAGATTTTTGTTTGTTCAGATAGGTCTCCCTATATAGCCCAGGCTGACCTCGAAGTCTTGGTCCCCCAGCCTCTACCTCCCATGTGTTGGAATTATAGGTGAGCACCAGAAGCCCAATTCTCATAGATCTTTTAAAATGGCATTAATGTAGCTAGGTGTGGTGGTGCACATCTGTAATCCCAGCACTGGAAAAGTAGAGACTGAAGGATCAAAAGTTTGAGACCGGGGGTTGGGGATTTAGCTTAGTGGTAAAGTGTTTGCCTAGCAAGTGCAAGGCCCTGAGTTCACTCCCCAGCATGTGTGTGTGTTGGGGGGGGGGGGGTAGCATGGTAGCTCATACTTATAATCCCCAGCATTGGGAATACAGTAGAAGCAGAAGCCATAGGTTCAAGGCCAGCCTGGGTAAAATAGTGAGATCCTGTCTCAGAAAAACAAAAAAAGGCATTACTAAGTTGAATACAGCAACATCTTCACTTTTAATTTTACTGGTAGGATTTAAGCATGCTCATCTTACAACACCCTAATAATGGGTATTACTATTGTTTTAAAACATTTCCAAATTTATAGGTGAAAATATGGTATATTTCTAATGGCCAATATTAATCTCCTATGGTGAGTAAGATGGCTGGAGTTTAGCTCAGTTGGTAGAATGCTGCTCTGCACACTCTGAGGTCCTGAGTTTGATCCTTAGCACAACAAAAACAGAAGGACCTGGCAGTCCACTCCCAAAACAATCCTGAAACAATCAGCCATTGAAAATCCCATGAATAGCAGAAAAGCACTGACATAGTACCAGGCATGGCACAGTGTTAAGGAATGTTTTGTTCTGTTGCATATAGGGTCTCTATGATTCAGACTAGACTTGATGGCACCTAACAACAACAACAATGGTAAGTAAATTTTAAACCAAGCAGTGTTTCCCTGTTTTGTTCAAATGACTGCCTCCTGCTCCTCATGAATACAATTAAGCGTTCTGATGTTCTCATTCTTCTCATTGTTGTCCATAATTTGTTGTGATCCACATACTCAAATGCCTTTGAATAGTCAATAAAGCATGGATAGACATCTTTCTGTTTCACCTAAAGAACTTTTCATTCCATCACACTCTTGTTCAGGCTGAAAGGAAAGAGAGAGACCTTGTGGGGAAGGGAGCTCCAGGCTGCCCACTTGGAGACCAGGGGAGGAATATTGAAGACTGAGGCAAAGGAAAGCATATAAAAGCTTTCACATCTGATCTGAAAACCCAGATTTGCACAACTCCCACCTTTTATTTTTATTTTTTTTATTGCATTTATTTATTTTTATTTTTTGCTCTACTGGAGGGTTGAACCCAGGGTGTCAGGCATGCTAGGCAAGAGCTCTACCACTGAATTGCACCTCCAGCCCCTTTTTTATTTTATTATTATTATTATTTTTTTTTTTGAGACACAGTCTTGCTAAATTGCACAGGTTGCCTCTGGCCAAGAACCTTTTTATCCTCCTGCCTCAGCCTCCCAAGTCACTAGAATTATAGGCATGCACAAAGGCACCTGGTCCTCCCACCCCTTTAACCAAATAGCCATAAGACCTGCTGAAAAAGAAGAAAAATCCAGAGATTTGGAGCCTTGTCCAAGAGTGTGTAAAACTCATCTATTCAGAGCTGCCTACCCTTAGAGCCTCAGACCTCATTACTATGCAACTGAATCCCCCAGGGCACTCAGGATTTGGTCTCCTACATGTGCCTGGCTATCATTTCTAATCCTCTGTGGGGGAGTGGTACAAGAGACTTACTTTGAATAAGTCTACTACTAATTTGGGACAAGGCATGGTCTCTGAGCCTTATTTCCTCACCTGTAATAACAATACCCCAGCTTAGGAGCTCTGGGTAATAGAGAAGAAAACCATGGTTCCTAGCATATAGCTTCCTCCCTTTCTTCCTTCTGTCATTGATCACCTACTTTATGTCTAGGACTGTTCTGAGCATTGGGAATACAATGATAAACAAGACAGACAAAATCCCTGTCCCAGGGAGCTGGCATTCTGACAAGGAACGGACAGTGAATAAGTAATAAGTAAGTACTATGATAGATACTCTGAGGAAAAGCAGGCAAGAGAAAGGCAAAGGGGGCAGTGCAGGTGCTATCTTATATAAGATCACAAAGAAAGTCTTCTCCAAGGAAGTGGCATTTACACCCTTGAAACCTGAAGAATGTAACTTCCAGCAGTTGAGTAGGGAATGAGGCTCCTGGCAGAGGTTAGCAAGAGCAAAGGCCCTGAGTCAGGAGTATGTATGGCACGGAAAGGAAATCAGTACAAGGTTGGAAACGGAGAAAGAGAACTGGGACCAGAGAATGTAGGGTTTGTTGCACCATAGCAAGGAATCTGGTTTTGTTCTAAATCAATTTTGGAGCCACTGGACAATTTTGAGAAAAGGAGTGACACAATCATCCTTGCAGGGTAAAGAGAAAACTGGAGGAGGCAAAGGTGGAAATGCCACTGGGGTAATCCTAGAGGGAGATCATGTGGCTTGAACTAGGGTAAGGACAGTAGAGATGGTGAGAGGGATTGAATTCCATGTATACAGAGGGTGCCAAAAAATATACACATTGTGAAACAAAAATTTCCATTTTGCTGTTTTAAGAATGCATTATAGGCCAGGTGCTATGGTGCACACCTGTAATACCAGTGACTTGAGAGGCTGAGACAGGAGGATCCCAAGTTCTAGGCCAGAGACAGCCTACACAAGTTAGTAAGACCCTGACTCAAAAGAAACAATAAGAAAGTAGACAGGGGTATAGCTCAGTGGTAGAGTGCTTGCCTAGTATGTGGGAGACCATGGATTTAAAACTGAAAAAGAAAAAAAAAAAAAAAAAAAAAGAGGCCGGGCACAGTAGCACAAGCCTATAATCCCAGTGACTAGGGAGGCAGAGGCAGGAGGATCACAAGTTCAAGACCAGAGGCAGTCTGTGTAATTTAGCAAGACCCTTTATCAAAAAGTGAAAAAATGGGCTGGAGGTACAGCTCAGTGGTCCAGCACTTGCAAAGCATGCAAGAGCGAGGCCCTGGTTTCAATGCCCAGTACCAGGAAATAAAAAAATAAAAAGAAAAAGAAAGAAAGAAAGAAAGAAAAAAAGAAAAGAAAAAGAATGCATCATATGTTTGTTCTGCTAGCTCCTCTTATAGGCACATGAATGTCTTACTATATATTGCTACTGTAATTCAATTTAATTTAAAAAAGTAAAACATAGATAACATGTCTTAAAATATGTATACATTGTTTGGCCCCCCTCGTGTATATTTGGGCTGGGGTTTAGCTCAGTTGATAGAGCACTGCTCTGTACTTCCTGAAGATCAGGGTTCAATCCCCAGCACTGCAAAAATAGAAGAAGGATGTGGCAATCCACTCCCAAAACAGCCATTGAAAATCCTACAAGGGTAGCTATGAGTTGAACAGGGCTCGAAGGCACCTAAAAACAGCAAAGTCCATCTATCTATCCATATACACTTTTTTTTTTTTTTTTTTGAGACAGAGTCTCACTGTGTAGCCCAGGTTGGCCTCTAACTCGTGATCCTCCTGCCTCAGCCTCTGGAGTGCTGGGATTACAGATATGTTGTACCAAAAAGGGCTTTTGAGATATATTGTGAGGGTGAAGACAGTGGGGTTTGCCAATGGCTTTTTTGTGGGTTATGTGTTAGGTAGTTAGCTTAGGCATTAGCGGGCAATATGGAGGGAAAGGGGACTAAAAATGGCTTCTGCCATTCCGCCATGATGAAGCCACGACCATCTCTGAGAACATTGGAAGGACATTTTCAAATGGATTTCTTGCCCTACCCAAGCTCTCAAGCCATTTACAAAACAAAGACCCTAGGCCCACATCACAATAGATGCCCAGAGTTGGGTGAACAGGGCTGATGTCACACTGGGAGTTCCCTAGTTAGAATAAAACTGGAAGAAACATGTGCCCACTCTCTCTTCTTCCACTCTTTCTGTTCCTCTCTCATCCTCTCTCTTTCTCTCTGCTCCTCTGCTCTTCTTTCTCCAATGACCACGTGCACGTCTCCCCTTTCTCTCAGGCCCGCCATCCTTTCTATCTATCCAGGGCACCTTTCCTTCTAAGAACCTGCTACCTCTTCTGTTCTCTGGCTTATTTACCTTCTCCTGGGGAACAGAAATACCCTTATGCCAATTCATCCAGAGAACATAGGTTTTTTCAATTTCCTTTCCAGGTTTACCTAAACTTCTCCAGGTGCCTCAATTTTCTGTGTTCATTCCTTGTGTGCTACCTTTAATAAACCTATTCTAATCATCTTAAGGGATGAGATTTGGCTCAGTTGGTAGAGCACTGCGCTGCAGTCTCTGAGGTCCCGAGTTCAATTCCCAGCACCACAAAAATGGGAGAAGGGCCTGGCAATCCACTCCCAAGGCAATCCCGAAACACTCAGCCATTGAAAACCCTATGAGGGTCGCTATGAGTCGGATACCGACTCGACGGCACCTAACAACAACAACAACAATCATCTTAAGTGAATGAACACAAACTCAAAAAGAGAAATACCATATGTTCTCACTCATATGTGGGAGCTGAATCTTACTTAAAGGAAGAAAAAATCCTATACATAAATTAATATATAAAAATGTACAGTTAAACTTAGTGAAGAAGGGAAAATATAAAAAGCAGAAAGGAGGTGGGAGGGGACTCACAAAGGGAAGTGAAGATTGCAGAAGGTGAGATAGGGAGGAGAAACAATGTAGAGGGATAAAGGAGGAGAGGATGATCTCAGTATAAATGATGCAACTTCATGAGTACATGGGAAAATAGGGGAACATAACCCAAATATGCATATGAGTTTTACTACATATTACTCAAAAGTTTCCATAAACCTTATAAGTTAATAAAAGTATAACCGAAAGTGATGTAATAGTTGCATAATGGAAAAAGCAAATGCTGTATTACTCTGTATCCCAGCAACATTTATCAATAAAGTGAAAAAATATAAAATAAATAAAATTGCTACCTCCATTAAAAAAAATAAAATAAAATAAACCTTTTCTATACTCTCTGCTGCCTGCAGGCATACCACGGTGACAACCAATCCTGTCAGATCTCAGAAGCCACTCAGGGTAGGATCTGGTTAGTATTTGGATGGGAGACTGCTTGGGAATACAGGGGGCTGTAGGCTTGGGAGAAGGACCTGGCAGCCCCCCAAAAAACAAAAACAAAACCAAAAACAGCCAGCCATTGAAAACTCTATGAAGAGCAGAGAAGCACTGACAATAGTGCTGAGCATGGCGCAGTGTCACAGTGTTGGGGAGTATTTAGTCTGTTGCACATAGTGTCGCATGAGTCAGACACCAACTCAGCATCTAACAACAAAAATAATCTCTACTATACTATCATTTGTCAGGTATAAATTCTTTTATATGCTAGATACAAGAAGCTTGGTTTTGGTGCCAGATTTCTGGACCCACTCTCCAGACCTGTCTACCCATGCTCTCCTCATCTCCTCGATAACGTATGGAATCAAGAAGTTCAAAGGTAGCTAAGATTTGAAGCCTGATCAGCCATCCACTGAGAAGCGACAGCTTTGGGATGAGCAAACATATCCTAGGGGCCAAAGCAAGAGTTCAAGTGTGGGGATGTGAACTATGGGAGGCCAAGAGACAGTCACATAGGGATAAAGATATTATTGCTGTAACTGCTTCTCCACCGAGCTTCTCCCCAGAGGTGAGATGGCACCATAGTGGATGTGGGATGTCTTAACATGACCCATGGATGCCTTCCACAGCCTCTGCTGCAGTTGGGCCTTGGCCTTTGGAAGACAGCCAGTCCTCCCTCTCCCTCCCCTCTGAGCCTCCCATCTGGCGTACCTCCTGCAGGTGTCAGCTGCGCTGGAAACCACTCATCCCAGGCCCAGACTTGTGTGACTTTGAACCGCTTGTGGGCTGTGGTGGGGACTGGGCCTGCAATTTCCTGATCCTTTCTTCCCTCATCCACCCCCTGGGCGGTGGAGGCTGCTCCTGAAGCCAGGGACAGAGTTGGGTGCAGTTGTTTGCTTTACAACGTGGACAATTGAGCCCACCCCCTTGGTGCTCCAGGGCACAGCTCCACACCTGTTCTCCACCCTCCTGCCCAGGTGCAAGCCTGAGGAGAACAAAAGAACACCCACTCATCAAGGTCATTACCTTGATAGGGGTAGGGAGAGAGGGTGCAGAGGGAGAGCCCTATTCTAGAAAGGGAGAAAAACTCAGGGGAATTAGAGAGCTTGAAACAGCCCCATCCAATAGAATTTACTGTGATGATCTATATTTGTGCTGCTTAGCTTCATACACAGTACCAGTACTTGTGCCTTTTCTTTGTGTGTGTTCCAGGAATGGAACTCAGGGCCTGTCCACATAATAGGCAAGTATTCCACCACTGAGCTATATCCCAAGCCCCTACATGAGGGTTGTTGTTGTTAGGTCTCATAGGGACCCTCATAAGGATTTTCAATGGCTGATTGTCTTGGGAGTGGACCTCATCCTTCTCCCATTTTGGGGGTGCTGGGGATTGGACTGGAGTCCTCAGGAAGTACAGAGTAGCACTTTACCAACTGATCTAAACTCTAGCCCCTAAGATGACAAGCTTTTTTTTTTTTTTTTTCCAGTACTGGGGGTTGAACCCAGGGCCTCACACTTGCGTGCTTTGCAAGTGCTATAACACTGAGCTGCACCCCCAGCCCATTTTTAATTTTTTTTTTTTTTTTTTTTTTTTTTTTTTTTTTTTTTTTTTTTTTTTTTTTTTTTTTTGGAGGGGTAGTGGGCTGTCAGGTCCTTCTCCGAAGGCTACAGCACCCATTATTCCCAGGCGGTCTCTCATCCAAGGACTTATCAGGCCTGACCCTGGTTAGCTTGGCTGCTGGGACTGAAGAATTAAAGTTCCAATTTTATTTAACTTTAATTTGTTTTAATTTAAATAGCCACATGTGCCTAGTGACTCCTAAATCGGTCAGCACAGGTTGTATAGTAGTTGGCTCTGGAGGATGTTTGGATGATCAATGATACTATGTTTAAGTAATAACAGATATCATTTGTTGAGCACACACTTCATGCCAAATACATTGCACACAACCCATTTACTGCTCACAAGCACTGCAAGTGTAGTCTCCATTTACTTGGTGAAGAAACTGAGGATCAGATTGGGAAAGTCACCTGGCCAAAGTGCCTGGATAAGGAAGTGCTAAAAGCTGAGGGAACACCCCAAAACACATGTCAAAACCCCACTTGAATAAACAAGCCCCAAAGCCTCCACAGGCTTTGCCTCAGTCTAGTCCTTTACAAATGAATAGGGTGTGCAAATTGCTGAAGGATGCAAATCAGCCTCCGTTTTGAGCAACAAAAGCTCAGACCCTCTGATCACATGAGAGTCTCTCTGGGCTGAAGGGCGGATGGAGGCGGAGGCTGAGTGACAGGGAAGAACCTGGGGAAGAGGGGGCATAGGGGTGGGGTTGGGCCTGGCCAGCTGGTGTCGGCAACCCAGGACATCAGCTGGCTGGCGGGCTGGTGAGCTGAGACAATGGGCGGGGGTCTGGCCAGAACCCTCCTCCCTTGGTACCCAGGCCTCTCCCCAACCCAGGCCAGCTGCCAAGGGTAACTTCTCCAGGCTCTGCTGAAGCTTGTAGGGTGCAGAAGAGAATGCAGGGTGGGCAATGGAGGGGGCTGAAAAGGTCTATTTGGAATGGCGGGGGGGGGGGGGGGGGGGGGTGAGGGGGGAAAAAAGGTGGAGAACAAGGGTGAAGACCCACATCTCTAGGGTGCCAGACATTACACTGGAGGATTTGCATATGTCCTTCCATTTGCTCCTCCCAAAGTCCCCCTGGTAATAGTAATAATAATTATCACCAACAATAGTAATCCAATGGTTCACGCTGAACCCGCCTGGCTGGAGCTTGGAGGCATTGTCTCAGTTAATCCTCATGACTGTCTTGGGAACCAGGACTTTTGTAATAGCCTTTTTCCAAATGAGCCCCAGGCTCAGAACAATTAAGGGACTTCCCAGGATCACAGAAGTAGGGAAAAGATGTTCCTTCCCCACCTGAGTCTAGGTCACTCCCCAAAGCTTTACCTCCAGGAGCTGGGGACATTTCCCTCACCCTGGAAAAGTTAAGGGAATCTCAGACTTGAGTGTCATTGGGAGAGCTTGATTGCAACTAAGTTGCAGTTATTGTCTGTAGCTCTTGGGCATGGCTGATTGCTATGACAGCTGACAGAGGGACCACAGAGCACACAGCTGGCACAATCTATGTTTTAGTGTGTTTCTCTGTTGAAAAAAAAATGAAAGTTTGCTCACCCATACTCACCTTGGCCCCTTACCCAGAAGCTGGCACCAGAGGGTGCTAAGAACCCCAACTCTTAAGTCCCCCGAAGGCCTTCCTCCCTCTGGCATCCCCTGATCCTTGGCAGTACATCTCTCAGCAGGCCTTTTTCCATCCTGCCTGCAGGAGAGTGATATGGTATTCATGCTGTTGTGCGCCAGGCACCAGTCTAGGAACAAAGTAGCTGTCTGCAGGCATCAAAAAATCACCTAGCATATCCCTAAATACAAATAGTAAAGAACAGAGTATAGAAGCTTGAGAGCAATTGACAGAGGAACAAAATCAATCTAGCCATCAAGGATAGCTCCCTGGAGGAAGTGACAGAAAATTGAGAAGGTCCTAGGTCTGAGGATATATCCTTCTAGACTCATTCTTCTCCCCTTCATTTCAATTCCTTTGTCTCTCCTAGGAGGCTAGATATTGTCTCATGAGAAACCCACTTTTTGGTTGGTTGGTATGTTTTCATTTTGTTTTTTGAGACAGGGTCTCACTGTGAAGCTAGGCTGGCTTCAAACTTGAGATTCTCCTGCCTCAGCCCCTGAAGTGCTGGAAAAATGGGTATGCTCCATCACATACAAAACCCATCCTTCAGGGAGATTAGCAGGGCATCCCCTCCACCCATGAGTTCAGATCTCTCAGACTCCCAAGCTGCCCCTCAGTGGCTTTCTGCAGCTTTCTAGTGGCTTTATACTAGAGGTCAGTTGGAAAGTTCCTGACCCCAAGCCAAAGGCCTTGTGTGCTGTGTGACATTTGGACCTTTTCTCTCTACATTCACACTATCCAATACAGTAGCCACTAGCCATGTGTAACTACTTATAATTAAATAAACAATTCAGTTCCTCTCTTGTATTAGCCACATTTCAAGTGCTCAATAGGCACATGTGGCTAGTCACCCCCATACTGGACAAGGGCAGGTGTAGAGCACTTCCATCATCCCAAGACATCTTTGGAGAGGGCTCGATCTAAGTATTGGGGAGACACTGAGGGTAGAAGCAGCAGGAGTATGACCAGGGGAGGTCTTTGTGCTGGGACTATCATTACTCCTTGGGATGAGGGAGGAAGAAAGGTGATACCCAAGTGGGGAACTGTGAGGAGACTGGACCCAGATTCAGGGTGGAAGGCAGAGGGAGTGATGGAGCAGGGAGGTAGTCACAAGAGGTCAGCCTCTGGATTCTGACAGACCTGGACTCCCACTCCATTCCCTGCTTCTTGTTGTGTGGTTTGGAGGAATAGGTAGAGACCATCTGAGCCTCAGTTTCTTCAGCTATAAAATGGAAATAAGGGGGTAGGGGTGTGGCTCAGTGGTTGAGCCCTTGGAAAAGCATGTGTGAATTTGTGAGGGCTGGGGTTCAACTCTCCAGCACCACCAAAAAAAAAAGGGGGGGGGGGAGTGGCTGGCAGTTTGGAAGTTTAGCTCAGTTGGTAGAGTGTTTCATTAGCATGCACTAAGGACCTGGTTCAGTTCCCAGCATCACACACACAAAAAAAATTTTTTTAATTAAAAATAAAATTGGAAATAAGCCTGGGCCTGTAGCTCAGTGGTAGAGCACTTTCCTAGCGTGTGCAAGGCCCTAGGTTTAATCCTCAATATCAAAAAAAAAAAAAAAAAAAAAAAAAAAAAAAAAAAAAAAAAAAAAAAAAAAAAAAAAAAAAAAAAGAAAAGAAAAGAAAGAAAGAAAATGCAGTAGTTGCAGAGTGTTGTGAGTTGTAAAAAGGCTTGAGGCAGGCCAGGCCCAGTGGCACATGGCTGAACTTCCAGCAACTCCAGAGACTGAGTCAGGAGGATCACAGTTTCCAGGCCATGCCAGAGGCAGCCTGTGTAACTTAATGAGACCCTGACTCAAAATAAAAAATTAAAAAATGGGCTAGGGGTGTGACCCAGTGGTAGGGAACTTGCAAAGTGTGTGTGAAGCCATGGGTTCAACCCCCCAAGTACCACAAACATTTTTTTAAATTAAACAAACAAATAGATAAAACGCTTGAGGAAGAAGGGTCTCAAGTTTGAAAAGGTTAATGTGAGTAAAGCTCAGTGTGATGGAACATGCTTATAGGCTGTCGTGAACAAGAAATGAAGCCCTCACTTAAGGTGAGGTTGGAAATAAGAGGACCAGATATTGTCACTGGCAGGAGACCTTTATTGCCACACACAGGGTTAGTTCACCCACACACACACCCTGGCACACTGATACCTGGCACCTCTATAGCAGGGTCTGATGACGCAGGTAAGCCTCGCTATCTGTCCGATGGTGGCGACGGTTCCTCTGTTGGTGGGGGGCTCAGCGTGACTTGAAGCCTGTCATCGCTCGGAGTGGAGGAGCCTGTCTGCAGTTGAGTTTCTTCTCTTCTTATACAGTTTAGTGTGGGATCTGTGCTCCATCTGGTTATCTTGCATCGACGTCACTGTGTCGTGTGGTTATCGGGTACCAGGTGTCTATCTTTATCACTCTCGTGCACACATGTCACACATGCCTGGGGCAGTCCCAGCTGAATTTTACACACAGTTTCTTTCATTATTCATTTATATTCCTATTACAATTAATTTCTATTCTTGTTCCTATTCCTATTACACACAATTAATTTCTATCCTTATTCCTATTCCTATTCTTATCCCTTACATAGTCCCAGCTATTTGGTAGACTGAAGCAAGAAGATTACTTGAGTCTAGGAGTTAGAAGCTAGCCTGGGCAACATATCGAGATACTGGGTCCAAAAAAGAAAGCGAAAAATAAATAAATAAAACATGGGTACAGTGGGGCTACTCCCATTATGTTTGATAAGATGATAAGAGACTGGTTGACTGTTTCCAATCCACCTTGGATTAATACTTTTGCAAACTACAGTTAAATAGATTATCAGAAAAAATCATGTGCTTAGATGTTATAGCAATATGAAATTAATATAAAAGTTTCTAAACACTCTTCATTTCTTACTTATTTTGTGGTTACAGTTTGGGAACTAACACTATCCACAAACCAAACTTTGAGTAGATTGTACAGTATTTGGTTTCATGGTTGACACACAGCAGAGGTAGGGGAAGCTATTGCTATTATTAATAGGACACTAGATGGAAGAATGAGGGGAGTGAGAAAGGGGAGTCTAGGACATAATTATTATAGTTAATGCTCATAATCCTGGGCTGGGGTTTAGCTCAGTTGGTAGAGTGCTGCTCTGTGTCCTCTGAGGCCCTGGGTTCGATTCCCTAGTATTGCAAAAGCAGGAGAAGGATGTGACGATCCACTCCAGAAGCAATCCTGAAACAATCAACCATTGAAAACCCTATGTTGTACATAGGATCATTATGAGTTGGACCTGACTGGACAGCACCTAACAACAACAACAATGTTCACAGGGGAGAGAGTTAGGACTGAGCCCAGGCACTGTTCCTTCAGTGTCCTCTGACTCCATGCACTAGAATGGTATACAATGGCTACCTGCCTGCCTGACTGGGCATCTGGGCATGTTATTTTTATCAGTGCCCTGCTAATGAAACTGGTGATGTAGCTCAAAAGATAAGAAAATGCCCTTTTTGTAATTGGGTACTTTTGCAATAATGATCTTACCTATATGATTCCTGGTTAAGGAACAGGTTCCAGTTCCAAACTTTTCCACCCCCCTACTATAGCCTTGCGCTCTCTTTCTTTCTCTCTCTCATTTTGTTTTTGTTGGTTTGCTTTTTTGAGGCTAGATCTCACCATATACCTTATGTTGTCCTAGAACTTGCTGACCTAGTCCAGGCTGATCTTCAAGTGGGGTCAATCCTCCTTCCTTAGCCTTCCACGTGCTAGGATTCCAGGTGTGCATCACAACACCCAGCTGTCCCCTCTCACTTTCTGGGTATGCTTTCTGCCTTGTAAAGAAGTTTCCTAATTGATTGGAATTTCAAAGCTTCAGAGGTCTATTAGTTAAAATTCCACAACCAGACAACTCTATTGATTAGAACTTTATGGCACCAGACAAATATTGATTAACATTCCATGGTCGCAGACTTCTATTACTCAGAGTTTCGTGACTTGAGAGTCCTATTAATTTGAATTTCATGGCATCCTAGTGTTCCAGCAGTGCAGACTTCCCCACCTATGTGGCTCTGATCTCTGCATAAATTGTCACATTCTCTAGGAGGCCTTACCTAACTACCGTACTCCAAACAGTCTGCCATCTGCTTTATTTTTCTCCACGGTATTTTTCACCACTTAAAAATATAACAAATGCAACCCTTATGGCTTCCTTTATTAGAATGTGTTATTATTGTTGTTAGGTGCCATTAAGTCGGTGTCCAACTCATAGCAACCCTATGTACCATAGATGAAACACTATTGTCAGTGGTTCTCTGCTATTCATTGGGTTTTCTTTTTCCTTTTTTTTTTTTTTTTCCCCAATACTAGGGGTTGAACCCAGGGCCTCGCACTTGCATGCTTTGCAAGTGCTGTACCACTGAGCTGCACCCTCAGCCCATTTTTCTACATTTTGAGACAGGGTCTCGCTAAATTACACAGACTGCCCCTGGTCTAGAACTTGCGATCCTCCTCCCTCTGCCTCTTGAGTTGCTGTGGTTAAGACGTGTGCCACCATGCCTGGCTCTATTCATAGGGTTTTCAATGGCTGATTGATTTTTGGGAGTGGGTTGCCAGGTCCTTCTCCTAAGCCTACAGCACCTGGTGTTCCCAGGGGGTCTCCCATCCAAGTACTAACCAGGTCCAACATTGCTTAGCTTCCGAGATCTGATGGGATCGCATACTACAGTAATATGGCTGCAGGCATTTTGTTAGAATGTAAGAAGCTCAGTTAGGATGGGAATTTTTACCTACCTTGTTAATTTTAAACTCAGGACCTAGAACACCGCCTGATACACAGTTGTTGTTAGGTGCCATGGAGTCGTGACTCATAGTTACCCTCATAGGGTTTTCAATAGCTGATGGTTTCAGGATTGCCTTGGGAGTGGATTGCCACATCCTTCCCTCATTTTTGCAGTGCTGGGTATTGAACTCGGGACCTCAAAGACTGCAGAGAAGCATTCTACCAACTGGGCTAAATCCCAGCCCCTGATATACAATAGGTGCTCAATATTTATTGGAAGAATGTTTATAAAGGGTTGAACTGTTGAAAGAATATAGTTATAAATATTATACAAAGGTACTATATAATCTTTTATTTATTTTTCCTGTAAACTAGGTGCTCAACCCAGGGTCTCATGCTTGCCTCTAGGTCTGTTATAATCCAGAGGTTGACCACCTATGATAGACTGCTCCATCACTCCCTCTGCCTTCCACCCTGAATCTGGGTCCAATCTCCTCACAGTTCCCCACTTGGGTATCACCTTTCTTCCTCCCTCATCCCAAGGAGTAATGATAGTCCCAGCACAAAGACCTCCCCTGGGCATACTCCTGCTGCTTCTACCCTCAGTGTCTCCCCAACACTTAGATCGAGCCCTCTCCAAAGATGTCTTGGGATGACGGAAGTGCTCTATACCTGCCCTTGTCCAGTATGGGGGTGACTAGCCACATGTGCCTATTGAGCACTTGAAATGTGGCTAATACAAGAGAGGAACTGAATTGTTTGTTTATTTAATTATAAGTAGTTACACATGGCTAGTGACTACTGTATTGGATAGTGTGAATGTAGAGAGAAAAGGTCCAAATGTCACACAGCATACAAGGCCTTTGGCTTGGGGTCAGGAACTTGCCAGCTGACCTCTAGTATACAAGACAGCCACTGTGGGACGGCTTGGGAGTCTGGAGGATCTGAAGTCAAATCTGTGTCCAACAGCCTTGTGATATTGGGCAAGTTATCTAACTTCTCCCTGCCTCCAAGTCTTCATCTGTGAAATAGGACTAAGACGACTTCTTATCCCCTGGGCTTAATTGTTGTTGTTGTTGTTAGGTGCCGTCGAGTTGTGTCCAACTAATAGCGACTCTCATAGGGTTTTCAATGGCAGATTGTTTCAGGATTGCCTTGGGAGTGGGTTGCTACATCCTTCTCCCATTTTTGCGGTGCTGGGGATTGAACTTGGGACCTCAGAGACTACAGAACAGCTCTCTACCAACTGAGCTAAATCCCAGCCCATGGGCTTAATTAGATTCCATTTATAAAGTGCTTGAGACACTGCTCCCAGATCATCCTTTCTTTCTTTATCTTTTTCAGATGGGGTCTTGCTGTGTGGCCCAGGCTGATCTCCTGCTCCTGAGCTCAACTGATCCTCCTACCTTAGCTTCCCAAGTAGCAGGGATTTATAGGTATTTTCCAGCATACCCAACTCCCAAGTCATCCTTTCTGATGGCAAGTCCCCAGCAAACTACACTGCTCCTAGCTTTTTGCTCCTGTTCTGACCACTCTGCTTTTCCCTCTCTTCTGTATCTGGGAAAACTGGGGCTCTGAGAAGATTTAACTTTCCCAAAGTCTCCTAGGAAGCATCAGGCAGGGTAGGTCTAGGTCCTGGGTCTCTACTCTCCAGGTTCCACTACCTAGGACAGCTAGGGGAACTTGGTTGTTGTTGTTGTTGTTGTTGTTGTTAGGTGCCCTTAAGTCATGTCTGATCCATAGTGACCCTCACAGGGTTTTCAATGGCTGATTGTTTTGGGATTGCCTCGGGAGTGGATTGCCAAATCTTTCTCCCATTTTTGCAGTGCTGGAAATCGAACCAGGGACCTCAGAGACTGCAGAGCAGCACTCTACCAACTGAGCTAAATCCCAGCCCCCTTGGGCAAGTTCTCTAATCTCTCTGAGCTTGATTTTCATTACTTCAAAATGAAAACATAATTTGTTGTTGTTGTTGTTATATTTTGTTATTTTATTACAAGGTCTGGCTAGGTAGCTCACAGCACCCTTGAAGTCACTATCCTCCTGCCTTAGCCTCCCAAGTGCTGGGATTATAGGTGTGCACCACCACACCTGGTTTGGGAACAGATAATTCTTACCTCATAACATTCTTTTTCCTTTCTTTGGTCTTTGGATTTCTTTTTCCTTTCCCTCAGGGTCTCCCTATGTAGTCCAGGCTGCTGGAAGTTATGATCCTCCTGCCCCTACCTCCCCAGTGCTGGGTTCACAGGCATGCACCACCAAGCCCACTTGCCTCACCACATTCTTGAGAGAATTAAATGATTAGAGGAGCCAAGGCATGGTAAGCATACTGATAAACTCTTAAGGGCAGCATAGTTATTGTTCTCCTAGTGTGATTATTTAACTACAATAATAATAATGCACAATTATTCTAGGCCAGCCTCTTTCACCCGCTTTAAAGAACTGTTTGTGGTAGAATCTAGATTTAAAACATAAATGTGAAAGTAGAAGGGGAATATTTGGGAAAAGGAAATGGGCCAGTAGAAGGGGATAGGGGATTACAGAAGGTAATGGGGGAGTGAATATGATCAAAGTACATTATATATATGCATGAAAACGTCATACTGAATCCTATCATTTTGTGCAATTAATATAAGTTAATAAAAGAAAAGAAGAAAGAAAGGAAGGAAGGAAGGAAGGAAGAAAGAAAAAAAGAAAGAAAGAAAGAAGGAAAGAAAGAAAGAAAGGAGAAAGAAAGAAAGAGTACTGTTCATAGCCAGGTGCAGTGGCACATGCCTGCAATCCCAGCAACTCAGGTCACTGAGGCAGGAGGATTGTGAGTTTCAGGCCCCGGGCAGCCTGTGTAATTTAGACAGGCCCTATCTCAAAACAACAAAAAACACGAGAGTAAGTCAGGGGTGCAGCAGAGTATTAGAGCACTTGCAAAGTATGAGCAAAGCCCTGGGTTCCAGCCCTGAGAACTGTAAAACAAAACAAAACAACACCCCTGTTCATTGCTGAGGTCTGGTTATAAGACACAACTAGGGCCCCCATTCGCTTCTCTAGGACATGGAGTCTGAGCTGATGATAGGAAGAAGGAGATGAATGGTGTCAGAGAACAAGAGTAGGTGCTGAGAGTGTATAGGTCAGGGCATGTGCCAGGCCACCTTCTGGTATGTTTGTTGGGGAAAGACTTGGCTCTTTCTGGGACCTAGCTAGGTTCCTAGAGTCTAAGCAAGAGCCCAGCTGGCTGGTGGCTGACTGGACCTGAGACGAGCTTGGGGAGCCCAGGAAACCAAGGTAAAGATCACATAGAATCTTGTTGTTGTTAGGTGCCGTCGAGTCGGTATCCGACTCATAGCGACCCTCTGTACAACAGGGGAAACACTATTGTCAGTGCTTCTCTGCTATTCATCGGGTTTTCAATGGCAGATTGATTTTTGGGAGGGGGTTGCCAGGTCCTTCTCCCAAGCCTACAGCTTCTGGTGTTCCCAGGCGGTCTCCCATCCAGGTACTAA
>VMDO01001339.1:110514-166955 GCA_007922755.1 Pedetes capensis | reverse complement strand
AATCTGCTACCTGGGAAAGTATCAGCGATGGAACTCAGAGATGACCTAAAACTTGTGGCCCCGGGAGGTCTGCACAAAACATCCAAAGACTTGCTGGCATGACCTATTATCCACTAAGTCAAAAGAGAGGCCCCTCTGTGGGTTCTGTTCAGGGCAGGGACAGAGGAGAAGAGAAGAGAGGGGACAGCAAGAAGGAAAGTCCAAGCATCCCATGCATTTCCTGGAGGGAGGGGGTGCCAAGGAATGGCCATTGGCTTAGGATCCTGGCATAGTCCGGGTTGGTTTTATTTTATGTATTTGAGTTTTTTGAGACAAGGTCTTGCTATTTAGCCCAAGCTGGCCTGGAACTCACTATGTAGCCAGCCTGGCTTCAAACTTGTGATTCTCCTGCCTCAGCCTCCTGATTTCTGGGGTTACAGGTGTGTACCCACCTGCCTGCTTCCATTCTGGGTTGAAATCTTGAATCTCTCGCACTTAATGAGGCCACACAGGCCATGGCCATTATTAGCTGTGTACTTTGGGCAACTCCTTTGATATATCTGAGATTGTGTTTCCAAATTAGTGAGCAGAAAGTGTGTCTACTCCCTGATATGTGAGGATTCAGAGCTACCATGGTATCTGATACATGGTAAGTGCTCATTGTTAGTTATTACTAGCATTGAATTAGTTAAATTTTCTCGTCTGCAGGGCCCTCATCTGCTGAGTTCTCAGGGTAAGGATAAGGTTATATGGAGGCAATGAACTGTAGCAGCTAAGAATTTCATCTCTACAGTCAGACTCTGAACTCTGTCAGGTGTGACTAGCTAGCTCCCGGGGCACTCTGAGGCTTCATTTCCTTTTCTGTACAAAAGTCTGTGAAGAGTGACTTCCCTGTCCCCTCCTAGCTCAGTCATTCATGATGAGACATGAGACTCTTGTCATTGTTGTTAGGTGCCATCCAGTTGGGCCTGACTCACAGTGACCCTATGTACAGCGGATCGAAACACTATCCAATTCTGTGCCATGCACATGATCATTTTTTATGTTTGAGGCTATTACAACCACTCTGTTTCTTCTCATTTTGAGTTGTGTCACATCAGCAAAAGGAGGTCCGAGGGGCTTTTCTCTACTCCCATCATTAAGGTCAACTCTTCTGTGAGGAGGCAACTGTTCCCCAGTTGTCTTTTGAATGCCTTCCAGCCTGGGGGCTCATTTTTCGGCACTATATTTGACAGTATTTCTCTGCTATTTGTAAGGTTCTCAATGGCTAACTGTTTTGGGAGTGGGCTGCCAGGTCCTTTTCCCTAATTTATCTTAGTCTGGAAGCTCAATTTAAACCTGTCCACTATGGGTGGCCTGCTGGTATCTGCAATACCAGTGGCACAGCTTTTAGCATCACATGCTAGTAACATGCAAGCCCCCACAGCACTATAAGCTGACAGACGTGGGGGTGGGACTCTTAAAGTCTATAAAGTGGGGCTAGAGCACAGCTCAGAAGTAGAGTACTTAATGTAGCATGTATGACGCCCTGGTTTCAATCCCCAGCACTGAAAAAAAAAAAAAATTCTGTAAGGTGTCCACCCCTCAGAGGAGAGTGAGAGGATCTACATTCATTTTCTTCACTCAGACTGTGCTCCCCAGGCTTTGCCCTGAATTCCTGGCCAAATTCCTTTTTATGCACAAATATCTACACATTTATTACTTCCCGAATCCTGGATTACTACTCTACCTTTTCCCTGGGTGGTAGAATTGGAATTCAGAGAGGTGAAGTGACTTGTTCAGTGCCACTTAGAACTAACTCCTGATAGAAATAACTAACAGACATGAATCTGATGTGCCCTTGTTGCTTTGAGAATCCCTTCCTTCCTTCCTTCCTTCCTTCCTTCCTTCCTTTCTTCCTTCCTTCCTTCCTCCTTCCCTCCCTCCCTCCTTCCGTCCCTTAATACAGAAAAACAGACAAGATTATAGAGCCTCGTTGTTTTGCATTTTTTAAAAGCCTACTTCATCTGCCATGAATATGGCTATTTAAAAATATAATAAAGAGCTGGATGTGGTGGTACATGCCTGTAATCCCAGCACTTTGGGAGGCTGAGGCAGGATGATGAACAGGAGTTCAAGGCCAGACTGGCCTATATAGCAAGTTCCAGGTCAGCCTGGGCTACAAAGCATGATTCTGTCTCAAAACAAAACAAAAACAAACAAATAAAAGGTTGAAAGAAAAAAAGCTTATGGACAATAGGTATTATAAAATTAACTAGGTGTTTTGGCACATGACTGTAATCCCAGCTGCTTGACAGGCTAAGGCAAAACGATCACAGGTTTAAGGCCAGAGGCAGCCTGTGCAATTTAGCAAGCCCCTGTCTCAAAATAAAATTTTTTTGTAAAGGGGGCTGAGGATGCAGCTCAGTGGTAGAGTACTTGACTAGCATGTATGAGGCCCTGGGTTCAACCCACCAGCACTATAATAAATAAATAAATTAATTAATAATATTTATTTATTTATGAGACAGGGTGCTGCTACATAGCCCAATCTGGCCTGGAACTCCAGATCCTCCTGCCTCAGCCTCTTGAGTGCTGGGATTACAGATGTGCACCACTATGCCCAAGTTCGGTAAGGGTTTTTTGAGGCAGAAAACTAATAGGGATTGGGCAAAGTTTGTGATATAATTGTTTAGGTTTGGTAAACAGCTGAGAAGAGGCTCTTTGAAACATTGGTATCAAATCCTCGTAAGATAGTTATTTGTCAAGGTGAGCAAACTACTAAGAGAAAAAGAAATAGGTTTGCAAGCTGGGTGTGGCAATGCATCTCTATAATCCTAGCATTCAGGAGGCTGAGGCAGGAGGATCTTGAGTTCAAGGACAGTCTAGGCTACAAAGTAAGACCCTGGGTAAAATATATATATATATATATATAAAAACAAACAAACAAATAAATAATAAAAGTTTAAAAAGTTGATTTGCAAGAATTCCTGGTCACACAGTAAGCTTATTTATTGGTTTACAGTCTTGTTTTTCTGAACAAGAGTTTCCTGCAAACAGGTTATGTTGACAGAGGGGGACTTCAGTTCTGAGACCCAGGAGTTGAATAACATTGAGGAAAATGGTTTCAGTTGTTAAATTTATCCAGCCAGTTGTTTATGTGCATTTACACCTTTCCAGGATTTCTCTGTAACATGTAGTGCTATAATGATACATTGAGGGTATTCAGTGAAAGTTTCTCTGGGGTCCCCATCTAGAAGTGGAATGGGTAGGTAAGGAGACATGAGAATCTGCAATTTTCCTGGAGTCCTGTATTCTTTCTAACCCACTTCCCTGCCTCCCAGAAGAGGAAAACTTCCCTGCATGGCCACCAGAGCAGACGGCAGGAACTGCCAGGGACTTGCCCACACCGGCTGCCTGCCCACCTGCCTGCCATCCCTTGTTCTGGCAGATTAACTGTGACCTGTGACCCTGACAGGCTGGCCACACTCCCGGCCAATTTCAGCCTGTCGAAAGGAGTCCCAGGGGTGGTCAGAGCCTGGGGATGTATTGGCCAGATGGGCCTGGGAGGTCTGGGGTTAGCTTATCCCAGGAGGCAGAGCAGGTGGGCAGCCCTTAGCACCGCCCTCCCCAACACCATTTTTGTCATCATGCATCACTGGGTTGGAGCAGGAGCCAGATGGTAGGGATGGGGCAGCCTTGCAGCTTCTGGTCTGACAAAGGATTCTGTGTACTGCCCCCACCCCCCACCCTGCACATACCCTGACCATGACCTGCTTGGCTAGTCTAGTCTCTGGCTACTCAGTCCCTCTTATCCCTAGCCTGTCTTTCTCTGAGTAGACTTTCTGCTGAGACTGTCTCTTCCCCCTACCCATTTGTGGAAGAAGTTTCTAAGTCAGAAGTTTCCTGGACAGCCTTGGTCACAGAACCCACCTATCGACCTGAAAGTGGGCAAGTATAAGCCAGGTGCCATGATGCACACCTGAAATCCTAGCAACTGGGGAGGCTGAGACAGGAGGATAGCATATTTGAGTCCAGAGGCTGGTCCTGTCTCAATTTAAAACATGTATAAAGGGACTGGGGATGTGGCTCAGTGCTTGCCTCGCATGAGGGAAGCCTGTGGTTCAACTCCCAAAAAAGAAAAAAAGAAAAAAAATTAAGTAGGAAAGTATGACCAAGACAACATGGCCACGATGTTATAATTGGTCATAGATTCAAATGCAATAATAAGATTAAGTACAATGGGCCAGGTAGGGTTTGTGGCAAACTGGTGCATGGCAGTCAATGAGCCCTCACTGGTGGTCCCTGTGATGGCCATAAGTGGGGAAAGAGAGGCCCTAGGTAGGAGGACACTTGCAGAAGTCTCAAGGTGAGGAGAACAGGCTTGGGAGGCTTCTGCAGTTAATCTTGATCTGGTACTGAGAGCCAGGCTTTGGACAGATCATCTAAGCTCTCAGCTTCCCCATATAAAATGAAGTAAACTCTTATCATAGAGATCATGTAAGGAAGGCATTTATACACAGTAAGCACTCATTACATGTAGACTAAATCTCATTATTTTCCTAAATCTAGGGAGAGGTTGCAGGCCTAGAAGGTCCCAAAGGCATCCCTGGTTGGCAGGTTCAGGCCCAGAGTTCTCCCTGAGAAATCCCTCCAGTTATAATTGTGTGATCCTCTTGCTGTGACTCAGTTTCCTTATCCATTAAGTGGGTTCAATGATAGCAGTTGCCTCACAGGAATGCTGTGAGGATAAGGTAAGTTATGTGGGAGGTTTATAGAGCATACTCCGTCATGGAGCTAGGTTAAGAGGCAAGTGGAAGAGCCTGGGCAGTTCTCTGAGAGAATCCTTCAGGCTGAGTTCAAGGAACACCAGGTCAAGTCTGCCTTGAGGCGCAGCTGAGGGGAGGAAGGAGGAAAGGCTGCCTGGGGTGGCCTGGACCCTGGGTTCCCATCTACGATTTGCCTCCATTTTGCTGTGTGACTCTAGTCCTCTGGAGAGTGCATGGTTTGGTTTCCACCATTACTCTTCTTCCTTTCTTTTTCTTTTTCAGCCTCCACTGTTTCTCAGGAGACTAAGGTCGAAGGATTCTCTCTGTCTCTGTCTCTGTCTCTGTCTCTGTCTCTCTGTTTTTGATGCCTCAAATGCATGATCCCTCTGCCTCAGCCCTGCCAAATGCTGGGATTACAGGCCTGCCCCACCAGGCCAGGCCAGGCACGATTCAAGGATTCTCTTGATTTCAGTGAGAGCACTTGGGAGCAAAGGCGAAGGCGAGTTGGGGAGGGAGGCAAGCAAGGGCTGCAACCAGGCCAGTACTCACATGGGGCTGTCTCCCACAATCCCTCCTCCCACCCAGGGCCAGGGCACGTTTCAATTGGCTCCCTGGTGCCAAGGAAAGTCTATTAATATCAAAGTAATGAGGTAATTACTGTGATTTGGAAAAATTACCAGTGAATGCTTTTGAGGGAATTTCAGAAGAGGGAGGAGGGTGAGTTGAACATCTGTGAGGAGAGGGATGAAGGGTTATTGTGGATGAAGCATGAGTGTAGTGAGGTCTGGGACCTCTGTGGGGTGCATGCGTGTATGTGGGGTGGAGAACCTCCATGGTGTCATGTATGCTCATGGAACTGCTACAGAGACTGAGGGTGTGTGTGTGTGTGTGTGTGTGTGTGTGTGTGTGTGTGTGTATAACCAGGGGGTAGGGTTCCCAGGCCCTAGCAACACCCTGACTTTGACTGGTGCAAAGCAGCAGATTCCAGGGTGAAGAGCGAATCCTGGAGCCAGAGGCCACCCCTTTTCCTACCCTAGACTGCAGCTTCTCACTATCCTTGGCTGACTTCCACCCCTAGACTCAGCAGCTCTGAAGCTACCAGCCTGGAGAAGGGTTAGGTGAAAGATCCCTGAGTCAGAGAGGCTGTGAAGAGCTCAGAAATGGAGGTTGTCAGCCCAGAGGCAGTCTGTGTAACTTAGCGAGAGACCCTGTCTCAAAAAGTAAAAAAAATGGGCTGGAGATGCAGTTCAGTGGTCCAGCACTTGCAAAGCATGCAAGTGTGAGGCCCTGGGTTCAACCTCCAGTACCGCAAAAAAAAAAAAAAAAAAAAAAAAGGAGGTTGTCCCAATGATTCTTAGACTGGCAACGTGATCATCAGCTGAGAATTTGTTAACCCTGCAAATGCTCAGGCTTCTGCAGACCTACTCAATCAGAAACTTGGCTTGGGAGATTGGCAATCTTCCTTTGTCTCTCTTTCTCTCTCACTGTTCTCATGCTTCACCTATCCAGCACTGCCATTACAGGCATGAGCTACCATGCTTGGCATTGTTACCTACAAACTGTAACAATGCCATTTTATATATAGTGTCATTGAGGCTCAGAAAGAGCACCAGCCCAAGGTCACATAGTGGCACCAGAAAAATTTAAAGCAGGGCTGGGGATGTAGTTCAGAGGTAGAGTACTTGCCTAGCATGTTCAAGTATCTGGGTTCCATCCCCAGCACTGAGGGGGGCAAATAAATAAATAGGCAGCAAGAAATTGGAATCCTGGCTCTTAATCCAGATAGGTAGTCCCTAGACTTTATGGGGATCCCTCCCTGTATAGGTGTGCTTTCCTGGTTCTTGCTGACCTGTAGTGCCACTGTATGTCCCCAGTGCCTAGGCCAGGACCAGGTAGAGAGTATGTCTGTAATGAGTATCTGCTCAATGATGTTAATAATATTAGTCTAAATAAAATAGTCCTGTGCCAGGCATGGTGCACACCTGTAATCCCAGAGACTTGGGAGATTGAGGCAGGGGGATAGTGAGACAGAGATAGTGAGAGTGAGTTTGAGGCAAGGTATAACCAATGCAATTTAGTAAGACCCTGTCTCAAAGTTAACAAAAAAAGGAGAGTGGCTAGGAATGCTGCTCAGTGGTGGAGTGCCCTGGGTTCAATCCTCCAATACTGAAAAACAAAAACAAAAACAAAAACAAACAAACAACAACAAAAAAAACCCAACCAAATAAATAAATAAATAAATAGACACTCTTGGCTGGGAGTGGTGGTAATCCTAGCATTCAGAAGGCTGAGGCTGGAAGATTGATGCAAATTTGAGGTCAGCCTGGTCTACATACAGAGTTCCAGGCCAGTCTGGGCTACACAATGAGATCCTGTCTCAAAAAACAAAACAAACAAAAAACCTAAAAGAAAAAGAAGGAGGAGGAGGAGGCATAAGAGGAGGAAGAGGACGGGGAGCAAAAGAAGAAAGGGAGGAGAAGGAAGAAAAGAAAACAAGGAAGAGGAAGAGGAGACTTTTGATTCTCTTGTCTTCTGCCAGAGCTGGGATGGTCTGCCTGTTAGGACCCTGGACCCTGAAGCCCTGGTTCTCTGCTGCCCTCTGATGGCATGTTTTTGTATGTGGAGTCTGGATGTAGTTGGCCTCCAGCATCAGCTGGTCTATAGCCCTTGACAGTGCCTTTTGTGAGTGACCACTACTGGGCTGGGGGTGGGTGGCAGCAGACAGGGCTAGTAATGGCCTTTCTGGGGACTCTGGTTTCTATATTGTGAAGTGCTGGATTTGGACTAAAACCTCTTAGACTATGACTCTGAATCTATCTTTGCTAAGATCAATACCTTGTTGGCACCTATTAACTCCAGCAAAGAAGCCAACTCAGAGGAGCCCTGGCTCTTGCCTGCTGTGTTTTCATTCTCTGAAAATGTCTTGTTTCTCCCTACCTGATATCATCAAAGCCCAACTTGAACCATCACCATAACCTCATAAGGTTTATTTTCTTGCCCTGGGGCCAGAATTAGAGGCCTAGGATTTTAGTCTGGTTCAAGAGAAAAACCTTCCCTTAATCACCTCCTGTATACTCTAATCCAATAGCAAATGTCTTGCTTCCTGAGCTTGTTCTATTAGTATCTCTCCTTGTTTTTTGTTTTTGAGACAGGATCTGTCTGTGTAGGCCAGGCTGGCCTGGGACTTGTTATATAGACTAGGCTGTCCTTGAACTTGCCTTGATCCTCCTGCCTCAGCCTTCTGAGTGCTGTGATTATAGGCATGTGCCACCTTGTCTGGCTGTTCTCTCCCCCTTGTGTTTCATATCTAGTCTAGCGTGCTCAGCCCTTGGCCCATTTTTCTTCCTTCCTTCCTTCCTTCCTTGCTGCCTTCCTTCCTTTTTTGGTGGTGCTGCTAAAGATAGAAACCAGGGCCTTGTGCATGCTAAGCAAGTGCTCTAACACTGAGCTATGGCCTCAGTCCTTGCTTTTAATTTTTTTAAATTCATTGGTAATCTTTAATGTACAACTTGATGGGTCTCATTATGACAGTTTCATACATGCGTTTCAGTGTCCATTGCTCACCTTCGCTTCCTCCTAACCCTCCCATGACCCCCTTCTCCCACCCCCTTTCTCTCCACCAATGGTCTTGCTTCTACTTGCATGTTGTTGGGTTTTTTTGAGTGTATCTATGTATGTGCATCCCTGATTTTGCCATAAGAACAACATACATGATATTTCCTTTCTTTTCTCCTATTACCAATCTTTGTTTTTTTGAGACAGAGTCTCACAATATAGTCCTGGCTGGCCTTGCAATTGGGATCTTCCTGGTTCAGGCTCCCAAGTCCTGAGATTATAGGTTTTGCCACCCAGTCCAGCTCATTTTTCTTTCTCTACAGTCTCTTCCTAATTTACCTTCACTTGTCACATGTCCTAAATATATATTTGCCATTGACTCTTTAACCTTTTTTTTTACTGGAAATTTTTAATGTACAACTTATTGTGTTTTATTCTGACATGCATTTCATTGTGACATTTCCATATATGAGTTTCATTGTATATTGCAAAGATAACTTCCCCCTTACCCTCTTATGCAGTTCCTCCCCCTTCTTCTATGCCTTCACCATGAGTTATTTCTACCTCAGCCTCCTGAATGCTGAGATTATAGGCATGTGCCACAGTGCCTAGCTCATCTAGAATCTTATCATTCTCCCATGGTGTGTGTGTGAGGTTGAATTCCTCTCTGCCAGGTCCAGATTCACTCATGATGGGTAGACAGAGTCCCCACATGAGGAAGAGTATCTTTAATAAAGGCATTGGAAGGAAAATCTACCGAAAAGGAAAAAAGTACCTTTTGCCTCGGAGGGAAAGTCTGCCGAAAGGGGAAGAGTACCTCCAAAAAGGCCTCTTCATGGAAAGGGACTTGGAGCCTCATCTTTTCTTTTTCTTAAATTTTAATTGGTCACTATTGTAGATTTCTGAGAGATATTAATGAAAAGCAAGTAATAGATGTAAATATATAATCTTCTGGTTCTGTGGGCAGTGCTGATTCAGACTGGGAGTTGACAAACCTCCCTAGCAGGCTTTCTTAGGGAAATTCCTGAATGACTGCCAACAGTGTAAACTCCTTAATTAAACACAAACAAAAGCCTTTGTACTGACAGCTCTACAGTAAATAAATCATTCTGATAAGATAAAGCACCCATTTGTCATAACAAATGGACCTCAGGAAGTTAAAAAGCAATACCACTGAGCACAGGTATAGAATTGGACATAGTCTTTCAAAGCATTCAAGTAAGAACATGGCAAAAAGCATAACTCAGGTGTTTAAAACAAAATGTAACCTAATTAGTCATTCCTAACTAATTTGAGCTTCATAGTATTTCCTAGACAGGGAGGAAAGAGTCAACATTTGAAAGTCATAAAAGCTTTTTCCTTGGTTAGTTACATTAGATGTGCCTTTGATCAAATTCCTTTAAACAAAGATAAAAGTATTACACAAACCCACTGCTTAGAATAAATAACATGTTGCAAATTAATTCTGGAATAATGTATTCCAACAAAACTGAGAAAATAATGATGTTGAGGTGGTTTTGGGCTAAGTGTAATTGTCATTTTCTCTGCTGACAACTTCTTTATAAGTTGGACAAGATAGTATGGTATGTTCAAACAGCGCTATATAAGATCCTTTAATGCCACAAAATGGTACATACAGACCTGCAATGTCCAAGTCACATGAATTCTTCAGAGTCATCAAGTATTTAATTTTTCCCAAGCAAACCAGCCATCTGCAGCAGAAGGCAGGGATGCCAAAGTTTTCACTGATGACATTTAACAAGTATTTTGTTCTTGGGAGCCAATGTATCCAACACCAAAAATTTTCATGTAATGTGAACACTCCATATCATCATGAATGGCCCCTTTTCCTGACCTACCAAAAGTCTCAATGACATACATTTCTTCCTCCATTCTTGCTGTTTCTCTTCTTTCACAATGGACATTATTTTCCCAGTATGTATTCTATATGGCCCAATTGCAAGTCCATTTTTAGATTGGCTTCACTTGATGTTTTCCCTATATTGCTACTTCATAGGATTCCATAACTTCTTGGATGACCTCACCAACATCACAGAGACAAACATTAATTTCAGCACACTTTATTCCAGTGTGAGTACGTTAGTGGCATCTTTTTTTTTTTTTTTCAGTACAAGGAGGCTGAACCTAGGCCTCACACATACTTTGCAAGTACTCTGCAACTGAGCTGCACCCCCAGCCCCTTTTTTTATTTTTAAAATTGAGACAAAGTCGTATTAGGTTACACAGGTTGTCTCTGGCCTCAAACCTATGAGCCTCCTACCTCTGCCCCCCAAGTCACTGGGATTATAGGTGTGCGCCACCATGCCTGGCTGTGAGTGGCGTCTTTACAGCTTTTTGAAAATTAAAGTTATTTATTTATTGCAGTACTAGGGGATTGAGCTCAGGGCCTTGTGCATACCAGGCAAGTGCTCTATCACTAAGCTGTACCCTCAGCCTACCCCTCCAGCCCCTTCTAAGTTTTTGAGAGAGGGTCTAAGTTGCCCATGCTATCTCTGGACTTGAACTTGTGATTCTCTTGGCTCTGCCTCTGGAGTTGCTGGGATCTGGTGGTGCATGGCTATATTTATTATTTACTTATTTTATTTACTTTTTTACTTTATGTATTTATGTAGTTACTTGGTTAGTTAGTTACTGTTAGTTAGTTATATACTGGGGGCTGAACCCATGGTCTTGCACGTACTTTGCAAGTATTCCATCACTGAGCTGCATCCCTAGCCCCCTTTTTAATTTTTTATATTGAGCCAGGGTCTCATTAAGTTATGCAGCCTGCCTATGGCTTCCGAACCTGCAATCCTCCTTCCTCTGCTTCCGAAGTCACTGGGATTACAAAGCCAAGTTTCTTTATAGCTTTTAATAATGTATCATATTTGGCTTGGGTTGCTTTGTTTTGTTTTGTTTTGTTTTGTTTGAGACAGTGTCTTGCTGTGTTGCCCAAGCTGGCATCTAACTTGTGATCCTCCTGCCTCTGCCTTCCAAGTGCTAGGATTACAGGTGTGTACCACCACGCCTGGCTATGCATCATTTTTAGGATTAAAAGGGATGGAAAAAGCACAATCAATAAGTCTATCACTTAGATATGTTCCAAAGTCTGTCTTGCAGATGTCTTCATACTGTAATAGAGTTGTGTCCCTAGCATTGAGCATATAACACACAGCACAATTGTTGAGAGAACAACCAGTAGGAAATGCCAGGCCTGCACTTAATCCATTCTCTTTTCTTGGCCTATATGAACAATCTTCCAATTTTTCCCAGATTTCTATCATTGTCATCCCAGGATTGATCCAGCTCATAACATACTTTCTAATTTGTTGATGTGCTTCTGCAGTTTCTTGAAAGTCTTCCCAAATTTCTTCATTTGCCTGATTTAATGCTTTCTTTTCTTCATTTGTAGTTCTCTGAGCAGCTGTTCACCCATCTTGTGTGGGTGGGTATTCCCACTCTTGTCCTTTGGGAAATACACCCTTAGGATACAGGTCACATAGTGGAACTGAGGCAGCATCTATTTGAACTTTTAATACTCTGTTCTTCTTTCTCTTTTCTTTGCAGTTGCTCCATCTGCATCCCCATCTCCTCCATCATCATCATCATCTCTTGCTCTTCAAAGGCTTGTCTTTCCAATTGTCTTGCTGCCTCATCCACTGAGTCTCCTGATTCTTTACTATGTTTCTTGCCCTGCTGCAGCAGCCTCTTTACTGTTCTTCTTCTTCCATCTTTTTCTCTTGGCTGCTTCCTCCTCTGTAGCAGCAGCTCCTTCTTCTCCATCCTCTGGATCCAGGTTGCCAGTCACGTGGCTCCCCGAGACAACTGCCTCCTCCACACCTGCCATATTGTCTAAGAGAGCACATGGGAGTCTTTACTTATTCTTGAGACAGGGTCTCAATGTGTTGCCTGGGCTGGCCTCAAACTCCTGGGTTCAAGTGCTCCTCCTGCTTCATTCTCCTGAGTAGCTGAGACTACAAGTGTGCACTACTGCACCTGGCTGAAAATTTACTTTAAAGCACTTCTAGGTTGTTGTACTGCCAGGCACAAACAAAAGTACTGATGATCCTTTCTGGAGGAACCCACTTTATACCAGGCCTTAAAGAATGGACACAGAGTACAAGACACACACACACACACACACACACACACACACACACACACACACACGAAAAAACATCCCCCAAATTTCAGATATCAGAATTACTAAAGAGATAATATAGCCCAGCATGGTGGCTCATACCTGTAATCCCAGGAACTTGGGAAGTGGAGGCAGGAGGATTGTAAATTCGAGGCCAAAGGCAGCCTTTGTAATTTATAGAGAACCTGTCTCAAAATAAAAAGTAAAAAAATGGTCTGGGGTGCAGTTCAGTGGTAGAGTGCTTGCAAAAGCATTCTTGAGGCCTTGTGTTCAGAGCCCACTAGCACTTAAAAAAAAAGAGAGAGAGAGAGATAATATAAAATCAGTACGTTAATATGTCTAAATAAGTAAAAAAGAATATCAAAAGCATAGGTAAAGAATAAAGGCTATAAAAGCAACCAGGCACAGTGGTGTGCATCTACAGTCCCAGCTCCTTGGGAAGTGGAGGCAGGAGGATTGTTTCAGTTCAGGAGTTCGAGACCAGCCTGAGCAACACAGTGAGACTCTGTTTCAAAAACAAAAACAAAACCACAAATACACTAAATAAGAAAAATTAAATGTAACTTCATAAATCAGACCATGTCAGTTCTCCACTGAAACCCTGTAGTACTTGGAATAAAATTGGGTATCTTCTGTTGCCTTATGAGGTCCATATTATCTTTCTCTTGTGACCTCTCTGCTTTTCTCTGTTGGTCATTAAACTCTAGCCATCTATTCTGGAGGTTGAGGCAGGAAGGTCACAAGTTCAAGGCTAGACTGGGCAATTTAGTGGGACCCTGTCTCAGAATAAAAAATTTAAAAAGGACTGAGGATGTAGCTCAGTGGTAAAGAGCTTGGCTAGCATGTGTGAAGCCCTAGGTTCTGTTACCCTAGGTTACCCTAGCCCTAGGTTCTAGCATGTGTGAAACCCTGTTACCAAAAACAAAACAAAAAAACTCTAACTGCTCAAAGAAGTTAAGATCTTTCCTATCTCAGGGCCTTTGCACAGGATGTTTCCTCTGGGCTGAACTGGTTTCCTATTGTTAGGTCTTAGCTTGAACAGACCTTCTTCCCTGGCTGCTCATCAGTAGTTCTCCTGTTATTTTCCATCATTGTTCCTTGTTCATTATTTTTCAGGCACACATCAGATGTGGTTATATTGATCTAGGGTCTCATTAAGTTATGCAGGCTGCCTATGGCTTCGAACCTGCAATCCTCCTTCCTCTGCTTCCGAAGTCACTGGGATTACAGGCATGCCTCACAAAGCCGAGTTTCTTTATAGTTTTCGTTTGTTTTCTTGTTTAATAAAGACTTTCCACTGGTCTGTGGAGTCTGTTATGGCAGGGACTGTATAAATCTGATTTATGGTATATTCTCAGAGCCTAGCACAGTGCCTGGCTCAGAGTAGGGTTTTCATTTTTTTTTTTCCAGTACTGGGGGGTCGAATCTAGGGTCATGTGAAAGTGCTCTACTACGGAACTGCATCCCAGCCCCTTTCTTGTTTTTTGTTTTGAGACATGGTCTCACTGAGTTGCACAGGTTGACTCTGGCTTCAAACCTGTGATCCTCCTATCTCTGCCTCCTCAGTCATTGGGATCATAAGAATGTGTGTCACGGTGCCCAGTGGGACTTCACATGTTTGAATGAATGAATAAACGGATCAATGGATGGGTAGATAGATGTCAGGCAGAGAGAGAGGGGTGGGGAGAGGACCGGGAAGGGCCTGTTTGGTCAGAAAGGCTGTGATTTTCCATACCTATCCCAGCCCCACTAAACACAATTTGTTGAATAAATGAAAATAAGAAAGAGAAAATTGCTGCCTGGAAGACCATCCCTCTGTTTACCTTTCAGGGGCCCACATGATTATTAGCCTCCCTCAGAAATCACTCACTCACTCATTCAGTCACTTAACAAATATTTCATAGTATCTGGCACCATGCTAGGTGCTGGGGTTACAGCAATAAAAGAGATAGGCAGAGTTCAGTCTAGGGGAAAGATAGGTGCTGAGTAGGCAAACACAGGAGGCTTGAGGTGCACGTGGAGATGAACACTGGGAAGGAAACAGACCAGATGGTTTGGGGAGAATCATTAGACTTTCTCTCAGCTTTAATTTGAACAGATATTTTAGACAACAAAATTTAAAAATGTGAGTGTGTAGGGTGTGGTGACCCATGCCTGGGGGCCCACTTACTCAGGAGGCAGAGGCAGGAGGATCTCAAGTTCAAGGCCAGAGGCAGCCCCTGTAATTTACCAAGATCCTGTCTCAAGATTAAAAAAAAAAAGTAAGTGTGAGCCAGGTTGTGGTGGCACATGCCTGTCATCCCAGCACTGGGGAGAGAGAGGTAGGAGGATCTGGAGTTTGGGGCCAGCCTGGATGGTGAAGAATGGCTCTATTAAATGGAATATGTCATCTTAGGGAAAGGTGAGGTCCTTATTGCTGGGCACATCCAAGCACAGGCAGCTGTCAGGGACACTATAAAGGGGCTTCTTGCTTAGTGTGGGTTGGAAGGAACTGGACCTGGTGACATTTGAAGGGTTGTTTTCCAAAATGCCAAGACTTTAGGATGCTAACACTCCTTTGCTCTCAATTCCACAAGCCTAGCATTGAATTCTCTACCATCTTTAGAGTTTAATTCTGACCAGCATCCACCCTAGTAGAAGGGGGGAAGGCTTTGAAATCAGAAATAATCTGGTTCATATCTGGGCTTTGCTATTTATTTGCCCTGTGACTTTGGATAAATCACTTTCCTTTTCTGTACCTTAGTTTTATTCCTCTATAAAATGATGATGGGTGTGTGACATATAGGGGGTGGGGGCTTAGCTCAGTTGTTAGAGTGCCTGTTTAGTATGCACTGAGGCCCTGGGTTCAACCCCTAACACCATAAAATAAAATAAAATAAAAGTGACATACAAAGGAAATTCCTAGCTTGGTTCCCATCTCACAGGATACCCCAGTCTTGTTGTTGTTGTTGTTAGGTGCCGTTGAGTCGAGTCCAACTCATAGCGACCCTATGTACAGCAGATTGAAACACTTGCCGATTCTGTGCCAGGCAAACGATCTTATTTATGTTTAAGCCCATTGTTGCAGACACTGTGTCAATCCATCTGGTGGAGGGTTTTCCTCTTTTGCGTTGACCTGCCACTCTCCCAAACATGATGTCCTTCTCCAGGGATTGATCTCTCCTGACTACATGTCTGAAATACGTAAGATGCAATCTGGCCATTCTTGCTTCCAAGGAGCACTCTGGTTGTACTTCTTCTAGGACGGACTTTGTAAAACTCCTATCCTGCACTGACCTTCAAATCTCTCCCAGGATGCAGTATATTGTCATGGTGAGCTGTAGTTCCAGATGGTCTGGGCTTACTAGATCATGTTTCTGAGGCTCAGTTTCTTCATCTACCTAATGGGGGTAGTAATAGGAACTACTTCCTGGGATTGTCTCGAGGGTTAAACACGATGATCCACAGAAAACATTTATTGTAGCTGGGCGTGGTGGCGCACATCTGTAATCCCAGCAGTTTGGGAGGTGGAGCCAGGAGGATTGCAAGTTGGAGACCTGAGGAAGTCTATGTAATTTAGCGAGACCCTGTCTCAGGAAGTAAGGAAAAAAAAAAAAAATAAAAGGGCTGGGGGTGCAGCTCAGTGGTCCAGCACTTGCAAAGCATGCAGGTGTGAGGCCTCAGGATCAACCCCCAGTACCACACACACACACACACAAAAAAAAAAAAAAAAAAAAAAGAAAGAAAACGAGAACATTTATGTGTTAAGCACTCAGTTCTATTAACTCTGATTAGTGCTGTCACTGGTGTGGGAGGCTGGGAATATAGGAGCAGGGCTTCATTGCTCTGAGGCTGTTGCAGAGGAACCTCCCTGTCTGACCAGGACCTCAGACCTTTTGTCTAAGAGCTGGAGCCTGCAGAGTCTTCAGTGAGCTGGGCAACTCTCCTATTTTCTTTCTTTTCTGTTTCCCTCCTATCCCTTGGGAGTGAATTGTTTTCCTCTGGGAGCTTTGCCTGGGGCTTGGTGGGTAGCCAGGCCTGTGCTTGTGTGTTAGCAGGCCAGTTTCTGAGCCACAAGAGAGCAGCATCAGCTGACCAAACGGGGTGGGTAGGAGAGCATTCCTCCAGCCGTGTTCCTGGGGTGACTGGCACTACCCATGCTATGTGATCATGGGGACACACACACACACACATACGCACACACACGTAGATATCACTATTTCTCTGGCTCTGCATCTTTCTTCTTTCTCTGCTAGTTCCTTTGCATATAGAACTACTCTCCCCCCTTCCTTCTCATTCTATCCACAGCAAACAGTTTTCCAGGGGAGGGACTCTCTATTAGGGCCTTTTCTCATCAAGTTTGTCTGGGCCTCATTAAGGCTATTTAAGCAGGGCAGTACGTGGGGGGACTTTTAAGGATTTGGTTCCAGGCTTTGGTCCTGGGAAAGCAGCCTTATTTCCTTCAGGTCTCTACCTCCTGCCTGATCTCCCCTGTCTCTTCTGTACTATATGAGTGAAGCTTCCACATGCCAGAGTGGTTCTCATTGACCACAAGTGCTCACCCCAAACTTCTCAGGCCATTCCACAATCTTTAACCAAAGTTATATTCTTGAAATATCAATGCATATATACAATGCTATACTCTCCTTTCTTTCCGTCTCTTTCACTCTTTTTATCTTTCCTTCTTTCTTTCTTCCTCTCTCCCTCCCTTCCTTACTCCTTTACTCTCCCTTTCTTCCATATATGCATGAGTATCATGCATGTCATGTATATGCCAGACCTTGAATTTTTTTAAAACCTGTATATCTCCTGTTTTGACAATTTTCTCCCTACATTAATTTGGTTGTTTATTTTCCACAATAACTACAATGCATATTTTTGATTGCTTATTATGTTCAGAAACTGTACTCAACTATGTACCTGCATTATTTTATTTATTCCTCATAATGATCTCAGGAGTAATAATTTTAATATTCCTATGTTATAGATCGGGGCAGGGCTGGGGTTTAGCTCAGTGGGTGGAGCACCGCGCTGCACTCTCTGAGGCCCTCGGTTCGATCTCCAGCACCACAAAAACGGGAAAAGGACCTGACAATCCACTCCCAAAGCAATCCCAAAACAATCAGTCATTGAAAACCCTATGAGGGCCGCTATGAGTCGCACCTGTCTCAACGGCACCTAACAACAACAGCAACGTGCTATAGATCATGAAATGGAAGCTTATTGGTTAAATAAGTCATCCAGGGCCACACAGAAAGAAAATGGCACTGTGACAATATGAGTACAGGAAATCAGAATCCAAAGCTATGGTCTTAATCACTCTGAGATCCTGCCTCCCACTGGCTTGTATGCTCTGTAAGGTAAGACCCTGTCTACTTTGTTTACAACTGAATCCTTATACCTAGTACTATGGCCCAGGGTGGATATCCAGTAAACACTTGTTGAATGAATGAATGATTTGTAAAAGGATTCCCTTATGCTATGTGTGCTGCAGAGTAGGAAGGATATGAGTTTGGAAGTCAGATAGACCCAGTCTAGAATAAGGATTTATTTTTATTTTTATTTTTTTCTGTATTAGGAGATTGAACCCAGGGTCCCATGCATGCTTTGCAAGTGCTCTACCATTGAGTTGTACCCCCAAGCACATATTTTACTTTTTATTTTGAGACAGTCTTGCTAAGTTATGTAGGCTGCTTCTGGCCTCAAATTTGAAATCCTCCTGTCTCAGCCTTCCAAGTCACTGAGATTACAGGCATGCACCACTGTGCCTGGCCCTTGAGGTCTATTCTTAGTACTAGTGTGTTTCAATTTCCTTCTTTATGAAATGGGAATAATATACAGGCTGTGCAGGATTTGCATAAGCCTTAAATGACAATGTATATAAATCAGCCAGCTCATGTTAAATAACATCGATGCATTATATGTACAATGCATATTATACATGTGTATTACATATGTGGCCTCAGTGGATTTTTAGTAGTAAAGAGCCATTTCCCTATTGACGCATACTTAGGTTTGTGTCTGTTATTTGTGAACATAAGTTTGCTGTGGGGCTGGGATTTAGCTCAGTTGGTAGAGGGCTGCGCTGCAGTCTCTGAGGTCCCGAGTTCAATTCCCCACAAAATTCCCCCACAATTCAGCACCACAAAAATGGGAGAAGGGCCTGGCAATCCACTCCCAAGGCAATCCCGAAATAGTCAGCCATTGAAAACCCTCTAAGTGTCACTATGAGTTGGATACCGACTTCAAGGCACCTAACAACAACAACAACAAGTTTGCTGTCAACAAATTGTATATATACCTGTTTTTTTTTTTTTCCTTGAGGGTTATTTTCCCCCCTTGATGGTATCTTGTATGGAGGGTTCTACTCAGACGTGCAGGAAGTCTACACACCAATGTGCTCCTATTTACTACCCAATACATCCCAGCTAGGAATGGAGGATGGAGACAATGGGCAGATGTGAGGGCTGGTTGAAGTGTGTGATGTGGTGCAATTTTTCAGATAAAAATCATGCCTTCTTTCGGTATTTGGCAGCTGTCTAGCAGAGTGGTTCAGTACTCAGGCACTGGTATCAGACAGGCCTGGGTTTGAATCTCAGCTCTGCCCCATTCAGAAATGTGTGATCTAGGCAAATTAAACCTTGTCAATCCAAGTTTTCCCTTCTGCATAACAGGGGTGTCCTTAGTATTGACTCCATGAGGTTATTATAAAGACCAGATCACACACGGAAAGTACTCAGTGCTATGCCTGGACAATGGTCAGCATTATATGGACAGCAAAGAGATATACAACTTTTCACAGTGATTTAGTTTCCATGCATGTGAGGTCAGGATTATTATGATCCCCATTTCACAAACGAGGAAAATGAGGACTATAGAAGTGAAGTGATCAGACTACAGTCGACTTGGAGCCAACAGAGTATCTGAGAGGGGGATCCAGATGTTCGAACTCCAGAGGTCCACTTTGCAGTTCTCTTCTCACACACCAGGTGTTTTGGGTTCTCTGTTCTCTGGCCAGGGTCTTGCTATGCGGTTTAGACTGGCCTTGAATTTGTGATCTTGTCTCTGTCTCCCGAATGCTGGGATTACAGGCATGCACCACCACGTTTGGAGTGTTTCCCCTCTAGATGAACCCAGGGCCTTGTGTTAGGCAAGCACTTCCAATGAGCTACATCTCCAGCTCTTCCCCCACTCCCTGTCGTGGTGGAGACTGAACTCCAGCCCCTTTTCATTTAGTTTTTGAGTCAACCTGCGCCATCATCCCCGGTGTCCCCTCTGGATTTGAACCGGAGACTATCCAACTCCTCCCCGAACCCTAATTAGAGTCTGCAGCTCTCTCCTCCCAGTGGGCGGCCAGGCCTGCCCCTTTAGAACCTGGCCCCCATGCCCTAGACAAAAGCCGGGACCCTAACGGGGGAAACCACCAATTTCCAAAGCTCCCTCATTAGCCCTCAAACTCTCTGGAGCCCAGCGCTCAGACGTCCATAGCCCTGCTCCCATGCCCAAAGCCTAGCACCAGAATCCCTGATTCTGTCTTTTTCTTGCGCTCCCACGTAGAGGGTTCCTCGACAGCAGTTCCCAGCGCATCATCTCTTCCACCAGTTCCCCAAGGTTCAGCTACGACATGGAGCCCCGCCCCTTTATGGCCCTACCCAGCACCCCACACCTCGCACCTCCGTCTCCTATTTTGTAGTTCTGCCCCGTCGCCCTTGCTATCCAGTGCTAGCGGTCCGGGACTGCATCCTTAGGTTCTGGGGTCCCTTCTCATCCTCTAGCTCCCGCCTGTGGCCCCGCCCCTGACCGTTGGCCACACCCCACACAGAGGCCCGCCCCCAGAAGCTCCACCCCCAGCGGCCCGGGTAGGGTGGCGGCTGGCCCAGCCGGGCCCCCGCCACCCTCTGCCCCGGGCTCTCGGTCGGAGCCGGCTGGGCACGGTGGCACAGGGCGACCGCAGCGGCCCGGGGGCTCGGAGGCGAAGATGGCGTCAGGCAGGCGCGCTCCGCGCACCGGGTTGTTGGAACTGCGCGCCGGGGCGGGCTCGGGCGCCGGCGGCGAGCAGTGGCAGCGGGTGCTGCTCAGTCTGGCTGAGGACGCGCTGACCGTGAGCCCCGCCGACGGCGAGCCCGGCCCAGAGCCCGGGGGTCCGCAAGAGCCGGAGCCCGCGCAACTCAACGGCGCCGCTGAACAGGGCGCGGCGCCTACTCAGCTGCCGGAGGCGCTGCTGCTCCAGCGGCGCCGCGTGACGGTGCGCAAGGCCGACGCCGGCGGGCTGGGCATCAGCATCAAAGGTGGGCGCGGGGCACCGAGTGCATGGGGTCGTGGTGTCAGTGGGGCGGTGGAGGGGGCAGGGGTCACGGGGGCTGGCAGCATACGGAACACATGGGGTTAAAGGCCTCTTTGGGGTAAGGGGAGTCTGAGGGGACAGAGGGCATGCGGAGCACCAAGGTCGGAGAGGGTTTTAGGAGTTGGAGGTCTCTGGGGGTGGGGGGCAATGGAAGGCACAGGTGTGGACGGGGTAGAGGCACACCAAGGACATGGGTAAGAAGTTCCTATGGAAGCATCTGAGTCTATGAGGGACAACTAGCCTGGACATCAAGGACAAGGGGATCCCAGGAAACCAGACAATAGGCAAAAGGGACTGAGGTCTGGGACACTACTAGGGCAAAGAGGGGAAAGTCCCTGAGGCAGAACCCAGGTGAGGGTTGGGGGCAAGGCCTGGAGCCTGGGAAGCACAGGGTGAATAGGAGAGGTGAGTGGAGGCACAGGTGAGGTCACGGGGCCCAGGGGCAGGGAGCCAGCCAGGGCCTAGATATCTGAAGCCCCAGCAAAGCTGTGTACCTAGGCTAGGAGTTCTGACAGCTGGGTTTGAGTCTCCTGATCTGCTCATTTCCTTCACACTCAGGATGGAGCCTGTGGACCCAGAGTTGCTATTCCTTCCCCAGAGCTCTCAGGTTCCAAGAGTGACAGCTTTTTATTTTATTATTATTATTTTTTGAGACAAGGTCTTGCTGCATAGACCAGGCTGGCTTGGAACTTGCTATGTAGCCCAGGCTGGCTTTGAACTTATATGGATGCTCCTGTCTCAGCCTCCTGAAAACTGGGATTACAGGTGTGTGCCACTGTGCCCAGCTGTATTGACAGCTTTCTTTAGGGTGCAGCCAGACTATGTTTGAGTCTAGGATTGCTGTGTGAATCTGGACAAGTCACTTCCTATTTCTGAATCTCAGTTTCCTTAACTATGTAGTGAGGATGATAGAATTGTGATGTTTCTATGAAAGTGGGGCTCACCCCACTGGCACATAGTAGGTGCTTAGTTAATTATTGTTGTTAGATGAGAGGGAAATAGAGACCAGGAGGGATTCCCAAAGCAACTAACCATAGTGCTTAAAATCCCTACACACTTGCAGCTGCTGAATTCCCATTCCTGCCCATCTGCCTGTCAGAGTCCCAGCCCCCAGCAGAGTGCCTTGGGAAAGGATGTCAACTTTTTCATCACCTTGAATGTACCTGTCCTCTCCCAGGTCTCCTGGGTGCTGGCTATGTTCACTGTTGATTCCAGACCCTTTGGCCTTGGGTAAGGGGGCAAGGATGGTGGTGAATGCCATCGCTGTGTGCCAGGGGCTATATCCAGTACACTTGACTCATAGTCTACTCTGTCCTGGCAATAAGTGGTGAAAGGTATAGAGTATAGTCCTATCTTGCGGATGACAAAACTGAGAGTCAGAAAGGTAAAATGATTTTTCCAGGATCACACAGTCAGTGTCAGAGCTAGGATTTGAAACTTGAATATCTTGCAGTTGTTCCCTTAGAGAATGCCTGGGGCACTTGGTTCTTTCCAGTGGAAGAGCAAATCTCCAAGCAGCTGACCCAGAGGCCCTGAAAGGGGAAAGTGGGGAAATCAGGAAGCAGGCACCAGTCTTGCCCCTAAACTCAAGCACAGGATAGGGCAACAGACCCATCAAAAAATTATATATTCAGTGTGTCAGAGCAAGAAGGAACTTAGAGTTCAGATAGAGTTCCATTTTGCAGATGGACAACTAACTCCTAGAGGAGCAGGGTCTTTCCACGATCACATAAAGTTACTCCCCAGCTCCATTCTTCTAGGTGGGTGTGAGAATTTTTTTTAAGGAGCCTTCTAGGGAAGTATCAGTTGTGGATGGAGATCTGGGTCCTGTTGCCATGGTAACCTCCCCTCAGGGTCCAGCTGAGTCCAAGGCATCCATAGCTTCAAACCGAACTGAAGTCCCTAGTTTTAGGTGGGAGAGGGATGATAAAAATACAAATGCCTTCTCCTAATCCTCAAGCCAAGCCCTGTGCAGTGCCATGAGCAAACTGTTGGTTCTGTGCAAGCCAGGAAATGTGCTCTAGTCCCAGCTCTGCCACCTACTTGTGTGACCTTGGAACAGTGACCTGCTATGAGGTACTAGTTCCTCATCATCAGTACTCTGAGGGTGGATGGGCAGTGGGATATCTGAAGGCCCGACTTGCAATCTACCATAGGGTTAAGAGTGTTGGTTCTGGAGCCAGGGGACAGACTTCAATACTGGCTTTTCCACTTACTAGCTGGGTGATCTTGGACAAGAGGCTGTCTTCACACTTCAGTGTCCCAAGTAGAAAATTGAATATGCCTATGTGATGGGGTGTTGTGAATAGGCAATGAGACAAAATCTAAACCATTTAGTATCGTGCTTGGCACTTGGCATATGGAACTAACATGAATTGTTACTACTATTTTTTATTTTATTTTATTTATTTTATTCTTTTAGCTTTTTGAGACAGAATCTCACTCTGTAGCTGAGGCAGGCCTGAATCTCTCTATGTAGCCCAGGCTGGCCTCAAACTTGCACCAATCCTGCTTCAGCCTCTTGCGGCTAGGAACACAAGGCATGCACCACCATGCCTGGCTCCCTATTTCTTACTTTAAAAGGGCATTTAAAAGCTTAGCAACACAGCAATTCAGTAACATTTATCTTTTTTTTTTTTTTTTTTTTTTTGCATCAGAGATGTAATTCAGATAGGCTTTTGTAATCTCTAGAATTTAAGGCCTTGGTTTCTAGCTTGGTTTCTAGTAAAACTTTACAATTGCTAAAGAGGTCCTTTGGGGCCATAGCAATCACTAATTTCTATTTTAATTCCAGATTGGGGCTATCAGTGTGTTCCCACATGGTGGGAAAGTTGCTTGAAATCCAAAATATTTAATGTAAATCTGTTGAAACACTTTGTAAGTTATTCAAACACTGGTGAATACCTAAAGCATTTAATCAAAAGATCTAGGGACTAAACTATAATATTATGAATTTGTAATAATTAAAATATGTAGTCCAAGGTTGGCTTTGAACTCATATCGATCCTCTTGCCTCAGCCTCCCAAGTGCTGGGATTGCAGCCGTGCACCACCACACCCAGCAACATCCCAAATTGTAAGACTCTTTTCTGAGATATTTCCATCTCCTCTTTCCCAGCACCATGCTGGGTGCTGAGGGAGCCCTACAGAGGTGATTTCACCTTGATGTGACTCCCAAGCATTGAAGTGTCTGCCTTGGTTTCTCCTCCTTCTGTGCCCATGCAGGGGGCCGGGAGAATAAGATGCCTATTCTCATTTCCAAGATCTTCAAGGGACTGGCAGCTGACCAGACAGAGGCCCTCTTTGTGGGGGATGCCATCTTGTCTGTAAATGGTGAAGATCTGTCCTCGGCCACCCATGATGAGGCAGTGCAGGCCCTCAAGAAGACAGGCAAGGAGGTGGTCCTGGAGGGTAAGTACTGAGGCCAAGCCCAGAGGGCTAGGCAGAGGTATGTAACTTCTCTGTCTCTCCCAGCCCCCAAATGGCTCCAGCCTGGCCTTAGGGGATGGGAGGTTGGTAGAGTTGAAAACAGAAACAGAACCTGGTGACCTGCTAGCATCAGCATGGGGTGGTGGAGGAAGAGCCAGCACAGAGCTAGGCAGACCTGGTTTGCGTTTTGTTTCACTCACTAGCAGTGTGTCCTTGGACAAGTCACTTCATTTTGCTGAGCCTTAGTTTCCTCATCTGTAAAACGAGGATCTACTTCTTGCCTTTCTGGGTTCTTGTGAACAGGACAAAAATACGTAGTAGGCTGTGCTACCCAGGAATGGTTCAGGGAAAGAGGAATGGGAACTGAGGAAGCCACAGCTAAGATTCTTTCCTGAGGGGCCTGGGGTGCTTTTTGTTCTTGTTTTGTTTTGTTTTTTGAGATAGGGTCTCAGTATGTAGCCCAGGCTGGCCTTGAACTCAAGATCCTCCTACCTCACCCTTTCGACTCCTGGCACAGTGTGTACACAGTGGGTACTACTGTGCCCAGCTGTGGGTTGTTTTTAACCCCATGTTTTCCTAACACGTTGGGGTGCTAAAACCTTAAGACCGATCCTCCTTTGTGAGAGATCTTGGCCAGATATCAAATCTGTAGCAAGGTATCAAATCCTCCCAGCAAGAGTCTCTGTTTGAATCTGAGTTTGGAAGGGAACCTCAGTTTAGTGGCTTTTTCCACTATTCCTTCACAGTGTGGCCTTGGATGAGACTCTTATCTTATTTGGGTCTCAGTTTCCCCATCAGTTGTGATAGGCCTCCTGCTGTGGTTGTCCCTTATCTGCCTTTTGCCATCTCTCTCAGGAGGTTTCTGCTTTGCTCAGCCCTTTCCTCAAACTTTGCTCTGTCGGCTCCGGAAGCCTGCGGGGGCCTGAGGAATGTCTTTGGCTCATTGCCCAGAATAGGCACAGGGAGGTGGTGGGGGCTGATGGAGAATGCTGTGGCCAGCCAAGCTGCTGAGCGGAGTCCCAGGTCCAAATCCTGCTAGGTTGCCTTGGTTTTCCCAAAGGGATCTCTAAGAGGCTATGGAAGCAAATAAGCTGTGTGTCCCTGGGTGACCTTTGGCATTCTTGTGGCCCCATGTCTCAGTCCTACTCAGTTTTGATTTATTTTTACATTTTAGTTGCATCTATCTATAAGTGCTACTGATGCATTTTCTTTTCATCTTTAGAAAGGACTGACACTAGAGTGTTAGTCCTTAAAAGCTTAGATATATCAGTGTGTGTGTGTGTGTGTGTGTGTGTGTGTGTATTTCTCCTCCTTGTGGTGCTAAGGATTGAATCTAGGGCCGCCTGCCTACTAGGAAAGTGCTCTATCCCTGAGATATACTCCCAGCCCTTATCAGTCATATTTTAATAGCAAAGTTAAATAATAGGATCATATACAAATAATATAGGTATAAGAGACTATCCCTCTAGATACCTTATTATTGTGATATTTATAGGCTGCAATGTAGTTTAAAACAATTGACATTCATTTAAATAACAGATTTTAGTTTACTTGAAAGCTATTTCAGTTTCTGCTATTTGAAAGTTTTAGTCTATAGATGGTAAAATTTCTACTGTAGCACATATGTTTTGTGTATGTATGGTGCTGGGGGTAGTAGAGCGCTAAGCAAATGCTCTGCCACTGAGCTACACCCCTGGCTACTATAGCACATTTCTAATCCACATGGAGGTCCCTGCACCCTTCCATCTTTAGGCTGAGAACAATTTATCTGAGTTCTTAATGTGTTCATCATTCTAAGATGGAAGTATCTCTAAATGTTTGGTGGACACTTGAAGCATCCCTCCCCCTACTTGAAAAATTTTTTTTCTTGAGACAGGGTCTTGCTGTGAAGTCCAGGCTAGTCTTGAAATCATGACCTTCCTGCCTTAGCCTCCTTAGTGCTGGGATTATATCTGACAGTTGAAGCAGCACTTGACTTTAGGAACTAATACTTCTAACTCATGTGTGCCATTCCTTCCTCAATAATAAGCTAGTAATATGTTTACCCATCTACTTTATACCTTGTATATGGAACACTGGAGTCAGAAGCTATGGCAGTTCCAGGAACCTTCCTGAAGGGGCGTACCATCTGGTGGGAGAAACAAAAACATAAACACCAATCTCTTCCATACAAACTATTTAAAAACTAGTTCCTAAGATCTTCTCTGCTCTGTAATGAATCTCTGCTTGGATTTGAGTTAGACCCTTGCCTTCTTGGGGCCTAAGTTTCCCTACTGGTTAGTTTAGACTAGCTCAGAGATGACTGATAGCTTCCTTGGTAGCCACTGGGAGTTCCATCTGTGGGAGGATTGGGAGGCCTTGACTGGGCTCAGCAGAGAGGAGTGAGAATTGGTTAGCAATGTCTGTTACAGATGCAGCAGAGAAGAGAGGTAACATATGTACCATCCCAGGACTGAGGGTCTGCAACTTTTATGTTCTGAGACAACTTCTTTTTTTAATTTATTTTTTATTTTTGTAGTACTGGGAGTTTGGACCCAGGGCCTCACACATGCTAGGCAAATGCTCTATCAGCACCCCCAGAGCCTTTTAAATTAATTAATTTATTTTGGATACTGGGAGTTTGAAGCCGGGGCCTTGTACATACCTCGAAAGTGCTCTACCACTAAACTGTACCCCCACCCCTTTTTTATTTTTTGTCTTGAGACAGGGTTTCGCTAAGTTATGCATGTTGCCTCTGCCCTTGAACTTGTGATCTTCCTGTCTCTGCCTCCTGAGTTGCTGGGATTACAGGAATGTGCCACTGCACCTGGCTATGTTCTGAGACTTTTCAAGGCAGGATCATTTCTTGGGAAATCTTTCAGCAGGCCTGAACAAGAGAAAGGAGCTGTGGCTTCCCTGTTGGCTTTCTGCAGCTTATTCCCAGTTGAAGTCTTTTTTGACCTAGTCTCCTGGCCTGGCAGACCTAGGAAAAAAGGTACTTTCTCCCAAGCCAGCACAAAGCCATGGTGGGGGTTGGATAAGGAACTGGGCTCAAGAATATCTGAATTGCAGAAGTGATCTGAGAAACCTGGAGAACAGGAGGATACTGGGTTGGGCCTGATCCTTGAGACTTCAGGGAGTTTGTGCAGCAGGTCAGGGTCTGGCACTTGCTGTAGTCTGGATCCAGGGTTCCTGGGAGCTTCTCTGGGCCTAGATGTCCCCCACACCGCTCCATTCACACTCCTGTCCTCCCATTTACAACCAGTCACTGGGCACACCCTCAGTCTACTCCTGAGGCCACCTCCAAAGAGCCAGGGAAAGCTGGCTGTCCTTTGGATGTGAACATGGCAAGGCAGCTGAATATCTTTCCTGGGGCCTGGGGCTTGGTGTGTACAGATTTCTCTAAGAATGTCCTGGAAGAACAGATGTCACTAGCAAATTCCAGGTACCTTCCAGAGCCCTCCTTCCCTCGGCCCACGTTGGGAGCTCAGCTGGGCCTCAGCAACTCCAGCGTGCCTCTTGGAACGTTTCCTCTGATAGGTCAGGGATTTGCACAAATGTTCTGAGTCTGTTCTCAGCCACAGGGATGTGTTTGTGGGACTAGAGCCTGGGCGCAAGCTGGCAGTCAACACGCCTCTGTCTGCTGCTTAGAGAGGCCCATTGTGTGTTCAGATCTCATGCCAGGACCAGCCTAAAGCCTTTGGAGACTAGGCCTGGGGGAAGTAAGGGGGATAGCCATAGGGAAAATGCCCTGGTCTTCTCCCTTCCCCAGTGTGGGTGGACACACCGACAATTAAAGCCATGATCCTGTCAGGTATTGAAACATAACACTAAAGGGCAGTAAAAGCTAATAAAGTAAATTTTAGTGCTTTGTGCAAAGAAGAAAGGCACATCTCACACAGAGATCAGGTTTTTCTTTTATTACTTATTTATCTATTATTTTTTTTTCTTTTTGTAAACCACGCTGACCTTGAACTTAAGCTGATCCTCCTGTCTCAGCCGCCCAAGTAATAGGATTATAGGCATGTGCCACCATACCCAGCTGAGGTCAATCTTTTAAAAGATGAAAGGAAAAAAAGTGGGTGTGGTGCCACACAACTAGAGCACCAGCTAGTCAGGAGGCTGAGGCAGTTGGAAAACTTGAGCCCAGGAGTTTGAGGCCAACTTGGGCATAGTGAGATGTTATTTCAAGGAAAAAAGAAGAGAAAAGAAAAGAAAGCCAGGCATGGTGGTACATGCCTGTCATATCAGCACTAGGGAGGCTGAGGCAAGAGCATCAACATGAGTTCAAGGCCATCCTGGTCTCCATAGCAAGTTCCAGGCCAGCTTGGACTGTATAATGAGACCTTATCTCAACAAAACAAAATAAAACAAAACAAGAAAAGATATACGAATACAGTAGCATGTAAATAATTGTCCATGATGAAAGGCAGCATAGAGTAGGAGGAATTATCATCCTCATTTACAGACAAGGTTGTCCAGGCTTGTTGATAATAAGTAACTTTTTTAAGTCATACCATAAAGAAATTGTCAGATTCCAACTCCAACTGAATTGGCACTATTGCCTTAGCTTTTATCACCATCATATCATTATTATTATGAGCATCATTGTCATCATTTTCTCTAGTAAAGTGGAGGCTCTTTTTTTTTTTTTTTTTTCTTTTTTCCAGTGCTGGGGATCAAACCTAAGGCCTCCTGCATGCTAGGCAAGCATTCTACCACTGAGCCCCACCCCCAGCCATGGCAGCTCTCTCAGAGCAGAAACCACGGCTATTTAGTCTCTGAGCCCCCAGGACTGGCACTGAATCCAGAACACTTTAGAGCATGGTGAGTGTTTGCGAAATAATCAGTAGGGATGTCTCTGACTTTTCTATTCTCTCTTTAATCTTTACAATTACATTTGCCTTTCCTAAATGTTTAAGAAGGGATCAGAGCTCACCCTGTGCTTGACTGACCCCTCAGCTTTTCTGTTATGAGTCCTTTGAATTCTAAGGCTAGCCTTCTGCCCATTCTTCCCCTGGGAGAGGGGTGCTGCTGGGAGTCCCATCCACAGTCAGGCTTCATGTGTTATCAGCCTTGAAAGTGGGATGCAGCTAATTTGAGGTCACAATGTTCAGCTGAACTGATTATGCTGTGCCCCTGAGCCACCTGAGGGACCCCTATCGCAGGAACAGGCATGACTGGAATATCCCTTCTGCCCTGTGTGCAGGGCTCCCATGGCTACAAAGATATATTATCCTAACCATTATTTTCAAGGAAACATGTATTTGGCAGCACACACATAACTTTGGACTGTGTGACTCCCCACAGACAAAAACCCTGGCCTGATCCTAAGACCTTGATTAAAATGTCTGTGGGTCCCTGGAGGCAGACTCTGGCCCTCATTAGCTGTGTGGCCCTGGCTGCTGATGGTGGTGGAGGAAATAACAATGATAATCATGGTAGTGCCTGCTATTTTGTTGAGCACCTACAATGAGTTAGGCACTGTGCTAAGTGTCTACCATATGTTATTTCATTGAATCCTCCATGCCACTCCCATGAGTTAGACATATTATTCATCTCATTATACAAATGAAAACACTGGAACTCAGAGAGGTGCAGTTACTTGCCCAATATCACACAGTAGCAGAGACCAAATTTGAACTCAGAAGCTAAAACCAATGTGTTTAAATATTCGTACTATAAGTTATGTCATCCTTCTAAGGCACAGTTCATCCATTTTTAAACAAGGATATCAATCCATCTCACTGAATTGGTGAAATTCAGTGAAAATGTGGGAGAGAGTTGAACTTGGTACTTGGTATATAGTAAGCATATAGTAGGCCTGCGGTTTTAGCTCAGTTGATAAGAGTGTTGCTCTGCGCTCTCTGAGGCTCCCTGATCCCCAGCACTGCAAAAATGGGAGAAGGATATGGCAATTCACTCCTGAAGCAATCCTGCAACAATCAGCCATTAAAAACCCTACGAATAGCAGAGAAGCACTGACATAGTGCTGGCCATGGCAGAGTGTCAGGGAGTGTTTCGTTCTGTTGTGCATAGGGTCACTATGAATTGGACCTGAGTTATAGTCCATAACAACAAGCATATGGTAAATGCTTTTTTTCTCCCATTGCTAAATCCTAGAATTCTGAACGTAGGCTTATTGAGTTGATAAGAGTCTTATTTCTCTGGATCTTGGCTTGGATGATCTGGAATATGGTGGTCTAACTTAAAAAAATAGAGCCAGGTACAGTGGTTCAATGTCTGCAGTCCCAGCAATTTGGAAGGTGGAGGCAGAAAGATTGCAAGTTAGAGCCAGAGACAGCCTGAGTAACTAGGGAGATGCAGTCTCAAGATACACACACACACACACATATATACATTTTTTTTGGTGGTACTGTGGGCTTGACTCTAGGGTCTTGTGAATACTTAGTGAGTGCTCTGTCACTGGGCTTCATCTCTAGCCCCTTTTAATTTTATTTTTTAAAATTGAGACAGGTTCTTGCTAAATTACATAGGGTACCTCTGGCCTTGAAACTTCAGTCCTCCTGCCTTCACCTCCCAAGTTGCTGAGATTATAGGGGTGTGCTACCATGCCTGGCAAGATAAAAAATTTTTAAAAAGGGGCTAGGGCTGCAGCGCAGTGATAGCTTGTAAAGTATGCATGGGCACTGGGTTCAGCCTCTCAGTACCACAAAAGAAAGGAAGAAATGAAAGAAGGAAAGAAAGAAAGAAAGAAAGAAAGAAAGAAAGAAAGAAAGAAAGAAATTAAAAAATATATATATAATATGTTCACTAAAACACTTAAACACAGAGAGTGTAAAGTGATCACATCATAGTCAGGGATGGAGATTTAGTTCATTGAGAGAATGCTTGTCTAACATTTATGCAAGGCACTGGATTTGTTCCCCAACACCAGAGAAAACAAAATGACAATAACAAGTAACCCCTGTTAATATTTTTGCACACTTTCTAACCAGAAAGTTTACTGTTTTTTTTTTTTTTTTTTCTGGACTTGTGGGTTGAACCCAGGGACTCACACATGCTTTGCAAGCACTTTTCCACTAGAATACACTCCCAACCCCTTTTCTATTTTTTCTCTTGAGACAGGGTTTTATTAAACTACACAGGTTGCCTCTGGTCTCAAATCTGTGATCCTTTTGTCTCCACCTCCTGAGTCCTTTGGATTACAGGCATGAGCCACCACACCTGGCCTTTTTTTTTTTTTTTTTTTTTTTTTTTTTAGTAGCAGTGTGTTGAAACCATGGCCTCTTGCCCCTGGGCATGTGTTCTCCTGCTGAATTGCACCCTCAAGCCCTTTTTTATTTTTTATTTTGATGTGAGGTCTTACTAACTTGTATAGGCTGACTCTGGCCTTGAATTTAGGATTGAGATCTTCCTACTTCATTCTGTCATGTCATTGGGATTATAGGCATGTGGCATGACACCTGGCTGTTCTTGTTCTTGGTTTTTTTTTTTTTTTTTTTGGTACTAGGGCTTTGTGTTTACATGCTTTGCAAGTGCTATACCACTAAACTGCATTTCTAGCCTGTTTTTTAAAACTTTTTTATTTTGAGGCAGGGTCTCTAAATTATACAGGCTGCCTCTGGTCTCGAACTTGTGATCTTCCTGTCTCTGCCTCCCAAGTCACTGGTATTGCAGGCATTAGCCACTGTGCCTGGGCTTATTCTTATTCTTTTTAATGGTTGCATAATATCCCATTGTTGAGATTATTTTATTTATTTAGCAGATATTTACTGAGGTTCTACTGTGGTTCAGGACTCAATGTAGACATCAGAAACGAGCAGTGTCTGCTAGTTAGGGAGATCATATCTTTGTTTCTGCTGCCCCTACTCATGGACATTCAAGTTGTCCATGGCCTCTTACATTATAGAGAATGGCACTATGACCTTTCCATGCACATCTCAAGCATAGTCCCTGGAAGGGGTAATATTACATCACAGGGTTCCCATGTCTTAGGAATCTTGATAAGTTCCTCCCCCCTCCACCTGCAATACTCGTGGGTATGGTGAAATGAGATTTTTATTCCCTAAACTGTAGCAGCCTGGAATCTGCTGGTCAGCCTGCCTGTAGGCCTGCCAGGGTCTAAGAACTATTTTTAGTCTAGCCTTGCTAGGCCAGCAAGTTCTTAAAGGTCATGACTTCCAAATCTTTCAGAAACCCAAGTCCTCTCCACACCATTCAGGTTAGGCAGGTGGGCAGCCTGAATTTGAGTCTTCACAATGCCTTCCTTAGGGAGCTAGCGTATCATGTGGGTGCCATGGTACATGCCTGTAATCCCAGTGACTCAGGAGGTGGAAGCAAAGGATAGAAAGTTCCAGGCCAGAAGCAACCTGCCTAAGTTAGCAAAACCCTGTCTCAAAATAGAAATTAAAAAAACTGGGCTGGGGGTGCAGCCCAGTGGTAGAGCACTTGCAAAGAAGACAAGAGATGTTGGTCTCCTTCTGTTTTATTTTCTTTTATTTTTTGTGGATTGAACCCATGCTAGGCAGGCACTCTACCACTGAACTATATCCCCAGCCCTGTTAGTCTCATTTTATTTTATTATTATTATTTATTTTTGTGGTACGTGGGGGTTGAACCCAGGGTCTCACCCATGTTTTGCAAGTACTCTACCACTGAGCTGATCCCCCAGCCAATTTTTTAATATTTTATCTTGAGACAGGATCTTGCTAAATTATGGAGGCTGCCTCTGACCTTGAACCTGTGATCCTCCTGCCTTGAACTTGTGATCCTCCTGCCTTTACCTCCCGAGTTTCTGGGATTATAGGTGTGAGCCACCACACCCACCACCATTAGTCTTATTTTGTTGTTGTTGTCAGATACCGTCCAGTTTGATCTGACTCATGATGATCCTATGTACAACAGAACAAAACACTCCCCAACACTGTGTCATGCCCATGCGCTATGCCAGTGCTTCTTTGCTATTCATAAGGTTTTCAATGGTTGATTGTTTTGGGATTGCTTTGGGAGTGGATTGCCAACTCTTTATCCCATTTTTGCAGTGCTGGGGATTGAACCTAGGGCCTCAGAAAGCGCAGAGCAGCACTCTACCAACTAAGCTAAACCATGATCCAATTTCATTTTAAACATGAGGAAATAGCCAGGTGTGGTAGCATACATCTGTAATCTCATCACTTGGGAGGCTAAGGTAGGATGATCACAAGTTCAAGACCAGCCTGTGTTACTTAGTGAGATCTTGTCTCAAAAAACAAAAACTAGAGTTTACATTCACTGTTCTCACCTCAGGCCTTTTGACATCCATTGATTTATCAAATTTTCTTTTCTCTTCTTTTCTTTTTTTCTTTTGTGTATGTTGCTGAGAATTCATCCCAGGGCTTTGTGCATGCCAGGCAAACACTCTATCACTAAGCCACATCCCCAGCACCATCATGAACAAATTTCTTCCTTGTGATATTCTTGCCTCAGCCTCCTCAGGGCTGGGATTACAGGCCTGCACCACCATACCCAGCTTGAACACATTTCTTGTTCATGGATTACCCAGTGTGTGTCAAGTGCTACTATAAAAGCTGGGTGTATGCTGGTGAATAAGAGAATAGTCCCTGTACTCCCAGAATTGACGTTTGGGTAAGAGATGAGAGACCCTAGACTAGTAAACTAGTGGATTGGTTGTGTAATTTCAAGCAGGTGTAAGTGACTACCCACTGAACAGCTGAGGAACAGCTTGAGCTTAATGGTAGGATTCCCTCCAGCCAAGATTCAAAGCCAGGACATTTAGTCACGAACATTTATTGAGCCTTGGGATAAGTTCTGGGGATACTGTGTTAAGCCAAAACAGATATGTCTCCTTTTAGCAATGCATACAAGACCCCCATCCCCTGAAATAATACTGGGCCAAGGGAATTGTGCTGCCTTGCGCCTGTTCTTTGGGTTTCTAATAGAATCTCTTCCTGGCTCCTGGGGCCAGGCCAGGGTTTGGCTTCCCTCCTTGGCAGAGCTAAAGGTCACATGGAATTTTGACCTCTGTTTGAATGTGCCCCAGCTTCCCTAAAGAAGCTGTCCATGTGAGCTTTACCAGGCTCGGGCCAGGCACTTGGCTGGGGACACTGTGGACTCTGGCTGGGCCTATTCTTGTAGACCCAAGAATCCTGGACATGGGCCATGGTTGAGCCCTTGACTCAGGAGGCCACAGCCTGTGGGCAGCCCCACCCTGCTTGGTAGGGTGACTCAGGCAGAAATCAGAGGGAGGAGGAGGCTTCAGAGCTAGGTTATTTATGGCCACACTCTGGGGCCCCTAGTCCTCTACCCACACTCTGGGAGAGGCCAGTTGGTTTGTGAAATCCAAGCCCTGTTTCTGGCATAAGCTAATGTGCTGTCCATTTATAGTGTGTTCCTGTGGGAACAGAGAAGGACCCAGTTTTGGGACAGCTGGGTGAGCAGGGATTTCAGTTTCTATGGCTTTATTTATTTATTTAGCAGTACTTGGGGGTTGAACTCAGGGCCTTGCACATAATTTGCAGGCGTGCTACCCCTGAGCTGCACTTCCAACCCTTCTCATTTTATATTTTTGAGTCAGGTCTCATTAAGTTATGCAGACTGTCTTTGGCCCCAAACTCACAATCCTCCTGCCTTTGCTTCCCAAATTGCTGGAATTACAGGCATGTGTCACCATGTCTGGCAGTTTCTATGGTTTTGAAGTTGACAGATGCTCATTTGCTGAGCATATAGCATATGAGACCCCTGCTGGATTTTGAGGACACAAAGATGAGCCACAGGAAATCCCTGCCCTTATAGTGCTCCTGGCTGGTGGACAACACTGGCTTCACACAGATAATCACAAGGGAGTAGAGTCCAGTGGGCTACAGAGGTGATGGGTGGGACAGATCCAGCGGGGTGTCTGGGAGGGTTTCCTAGAGGAGGTGACATCTGAGCTGAGCCTGGACCGCCTGGCTGGAGCATCTTCTTGCTCAGTGAGCCTGTCCTGCCCTGTCATTCATATCTCTATCCACAGAACACTGATTTAGGTTTCAGATGAAGCCCAGTTTTGGCCTCCAGGAGTTCCTAGTTTGGTGGGAAAGAAAGCCCTAATACAACATTATAGTGGAGTCCTAGAAGAGTGAGCAAGGGAGGCTGATAGGTAAGGGACACCTAGCTTTTGAGTTGTTAATATGTGCCACATGTTTTTGCACCATTTCAATTAATTCTAACATCTCTCAGTGGTAGACATTGTGATTCCTTTATCAACCAGCAGACTGAAGCCCTGACCATGAATTATTGTGTCTGTCATCATGCTGGAGCTGGAGTTCAAATCCAAGAGTGCCTCATTCCAAACTATACCAAGACATTCTATGCAGGAGGAACTAAATTTTCAGAAGTGTGTCTGGTTGGAAGTTCATATAGATTCTGAGAGGTGTGATTGGACTAGAGAGTGAGATTAAGGATGTGGCAGGCAGTGAAGCTAGAAAGGTGGGCATGGCCCATGTCCTAGAGGGCCTTGAGTTGGGTGAAGGGAGCAGGGGAAACAGAGCATGCCTTCTGTTGTACCACTGGAAACTGTGTTGATTAGGATGCTTTTCTCTCCCTAACCCCCAGTGCTAAGTATCCAATCAAGGTCTCGTGTATGATAAGCAAGTGCTCTACCACTGAATTACCCACCCCTAGCCCAGAATGCTTTTGACGGCTAATAATAGGCACCTACTTCAAAGAGTGTGTTTATCTTTTTTTTGAATTAAGTTAATTACTACTACTACTACTACTACTACTACTACTACTACTACTTCTACTACTACTACTACTACTATTTTTGCAGTACTTAGAGGTTGAACCCAGGGCCGCACACATACTTTGCAGGTGCTCTGCCATTGGGCTGCACTCCCAGCCCATTAAAAAATTTTTATTTGGAGAAATGGTCTCACTAAGTTATGCAGACTGCCTCTGACCTCAAACTCATGATTGCTGCAATGATTATCAGTCATTTTTAGTTCTGGTCCCCAAACTTCAGACATAGACTTAGTCCTCTTAAAAAACAAAACAAAAACAAATAAAATGAAATAAAATAAAAACAACACAAAATAAAACCTGTCCTTGCTTTCTATATAACTTGTCTTCCAACCCCAGTAGAGTTTATAATGCCCTCTCTCACTGCTGTTTGCCTTTAATCCTGTTTGAACCTTAGGGGTGTCTCCTGTGACAGAAATAGCTTTTTTTTTTTCCCCCAGGGAACTGGACCAAGAACTACTTCCTAACCCTTTCCTGGGATGTCCACTTACAGATAGTCCATGCTGGCTGGCCCTGGATTGTAAACATCAGACAGGTAGCAAGCCAGATGGCCATGGGGGCAGGTATGGTTGAGAGCAGGTATCAGGCATCCCCCAGTAGAGCAGCAGAGGTTATGGTGTGGCTGGGGAAGAGAGAGCAGTGCCTGGACAAGCCCTTTATCCTGATCTGCACACCGTCTCCTAGTAGCTCATTTTAGAGATGAGGAGACTACTGCTTATCAGGATTAGAAATAGCCCAGATGCCAGGGCAAGTGTGGCAAGAGTGAAGCCAGCTCTCTTTCTTCTTTGCTAACAGAAACCTGATTTTGTTGGGTGGAAATAGGCATAGCCCCAGAGGCTGAGTTGTGGTTAGTCTAAGTTCTGACTATTCTCTCTTACTGATGATTGGGCTAGCAGGGAACATAGCCACCAGTCTCCTAACATGGCACACATTTGTATTCACTGAAAGAAGCTTGAGAATGATGCATCTTTCAACTACTGTGGACAGATTCTTCTTTTTAGCCAAATAAAATATATGGCTCATGTTGTTGTTGTGTGCTGTCGAGTGGAGTCCAACCTCATAAGGTTTTCAATGTCTGACTGTTTTGGGATTGCCTTGGGAGTAGGTTGCCACATCCTTCTCTCATTTTGTGGTGCTGGGAATTGAACTCGGGACCTCAGAGACTGAAGAGCAATACTCTACCAACTGAGCTAAATCCCAGCCCATATGGCTCATGGTAGGCTTAAATGCACTATGCTAAGAAAGCTTTCAGTATAACTTCAGTTGATAAATTCTGGTCAGTGAGATATAAGGAAACTTCTACTGGCAGCTCCATGGCAATATTTACCTCTCTGATAAGAGAGGTGTGAAGAGACAGTAATTTTTTTGCTTGTTGGCTTTCTTCCTAGTTTGGATTTTGTCACATAAGGAGTAGTTGACTTGAGCTATAGCAGCCTTCCTGTGGTCATGAAGGGAAGGTCAAGAGAAAGGCCCCGAGTCCAGTGTTATTCAGCCCCTGGACAAATCCTGAATTGTCTTCCTCAAGATTTAAGTAAAATCATAAATATCCTTTTGTTTAAGACACTGTTATTGTGTATTCCATTATTTGCAGCTAAACCCACACAATTGGTTGATCAGAATGACAAATTTTGGTTTATCAGAATACCTGTAATCCCAGTGTGCTCCCAGTAGCAAAATAAATAAATAAATAAATAAATAAATAAGAAAAGGAAAGAATGATTAAAATGTTTTATTACCAGTCAGCCTTAATCAATTGGTAGTTGCTACCACAGCACACTGTGGGGCGCACACCTCCCGGTCCTGCCTGGATGTTTGGACAGGTGGCGCCACCACACACAGATACTAAACACAATTCACTCAGGACCCTCTGGTGAGGGGCGTGGACTCCTGCAGCCCTCCAGAACGCTGGCAGAGACGGGAGAAAGGAAAAAGCCTCGGGTGCTTTTGCCTTGTGTGTGTGTGTGTGTGTGTGACAAACACAGCTCTTTATTTCTCTGCCCTTATCAGGGCGGAGCGAAACCCAAAGTGTACAGCTTTAAGTACTAGCAGCACTTATACTGCCTCAAGGGCAGATGCTTCCATGTTGGTGGTCTCCGTAGTCACACGGAGAGAGTTCTTGCTTCATCGGTGGTCACATGGAGAGAGAGAGAGAGAGTTCTTGTCTAGTCAGTGGTCTGCAACACAGAGAGAGTTGTTTCCTTGCCGATGGTCTGGGTGAGAGAGAGTTCTTCCCTCCTTGGTCATCCAGGTAAGAAAGAGCAAGCTGCTGCAGTGTGGCTCCTTATATAGCTCGCTCCCGGAATGGCCTGAGCCAATCAGCTTTGAATCTAATTGTCCAGTCAGGTTTGAGGGACTTATGAAGGGTTTTGTACAAATGTCCAATCAGATTACATTTTCCCTACATTTCTAACTTACAAACCAGATCTTTAAAAGCCGTTTTCCTAGTTTTGGGTTTTTTTCCAATTTCCTCCCATTTTTTTCCTATAGGACACTATGATTAGTCAGTGATGTCTTCTTTAAGCCAGGGATAAAGAAATGGTCTCATGTGTTTTCCATCCCAGTCCTAAGGCCAGCCCAATATGCAGCATGTAGTCAGTGCTTAAGAAACCTCATTTATCTCTGAATCTTTCTAGTCCCACCAAATGCTTTCCAGATCAGCCCTGTCATTCTGTTGCCTTTTTCTTCTAGCTGTCATTGCTGTGAGATCTCCTTTTCTAGAGAAGTATGGGATCTTGGCCTTCATCACTAGAGCCCCAGTCAAGACTCTTGGTTACAAATATAAGAACCAAACCCAGTTGAGTTTTCAGCTTGACTTCTGTAGATCAAATATCAGGAACTGGGCCAGGCGTGGTGGTGCACACTTGTGATCCCAGCAACTTGGGAGGCAGAGGCAGGAGGATTGCAAGTTCAAGACCAGAGGCAGTGTGTATAATTTAGTGAGACCCTGTCTCAAAAAGTAAAAAAAAAAAAAAAAAAAAAGGCTGAGGGCACAGCTAAGTGGTCTAGCACTTGCAGAGCATGCAATTGTGAGGCCTTGGGTTCAACCCCCAGTACTGCAAATATCAGGAACTGGAACATTAACATTAACAGGAACTGCTGGACCTTCTCTCTATGTCTCCACAGACCTTCTCAACATGTGTCTCCAGTAATCTCTTCCCAGGGTCTCACTGTATAGCCCAAGCTGGTCTCAAATTCATGATCCTTCTGCCTCACCCAGTTTCTACTGATCTCTTTATTCAGACCAGCTCTCTTCTCTATGCCCTCAGCAGAAAGTGGTTGCCTCTATAACTTTAAGCCACAGTATAGATTCTCTTCTAATTTTAATCTCAGTAGCCTAGTGTAGCTCAGGTGTTCACTCCAGTCCCGCTAGCATGGCCAGGAGGAGAGGATCATATGTCAGAACGGGACTTTATGGGTCATTTGGACAGAGAAACATGTTGGGGCTCATATTCTAGAATTTTCCCGTCCGAGGTGGTTGCTATTGGCTGTATGTAATATTTGAATTTATTTTTTTTTCTATACTAGAGGGTTGAACCCAGGGCCTGGCACATGCCAGGCAAGTGCTTTACCACTGACTTACACCCCAACTGTTTGTTTATTTTTAAAATTATTATTATTATTGTTATTATTATTTTTTTAATTTTCAACACTTGGGAGTTGAACCCAGGACTCGCACATATTTTGTAAGCACTCTACCACTGGGCTGCACCCCCAGCACCATTTTTATTTTTTACCTTGAGATAGAGTCTTGCTAGGTTATGCAGGCTGCCTTGGGCCTTGAATTTGTGATCCTCCTGCCTCTGCCTCCCAAGTCACTGGGTTTACAGGTGTGTACCACTGTACCTGGCTTAACAAAGTGTGTGTATGTGTGTGTGTGTGTGTGTGTGTGTGTGTGTATGCATGGTAACAATAGTACCCAGGGCTTCGAGCATTCTAAGTGAGTGCTCTACCACTGAGCAACATCCCCAGTCCCTTTTATTTTTTTTATCTTGAGGCAAGTTCTTGCTATGTTGTGCAGATTGCCTCTGTCCTCAAACCTGTAGTTCTCCTGTCTCAGCCTCTTGAGTCGCTGGAATTATAGGCATGTGCTGTGATGCCCAGGTTATTTGAACTTAAAATTAATTGAAATTAAATACAAACTTAAAATTCAGTTCATATGTATTAGCCCCATTTCAAGTGTTCATTAGCTACCTGTGACTAGAGGCTACTATATTGAATAGTGTATATATAACATATTCCATCATCGTAGAAGGTTCTATCGGACAACGCTATTCTAGAAGGTGTTCACTACACTCAATGATAATTGGTCATTCCTATGGGGGCCTTTGGGTACCTATGGTTTGGGTACAAACCATATTGCTGTAACAAAGAAACCCACGAAGTATAGTGGCTTAAATATAACAAAAGTTTTTTACTTTCTTTTTTCTTTTTATTTATTTTTCCTTTTGTGTGTGTGTGGGTACTGAGAATTGAACTTAGGGCCTTGCACATGCTAAGCAAATGTTTTACCACTGAGATACATCACCACCCCTTTTTATTTTAATTTTTAAAATTTTGAGGCTGGGTCTTTCTAAGTTGCCCAAGCTGGTCTCGAGCTTGTAATCCTGCTGCCCTAACCTTATGAGTAGCCTGTAAAGGCATGCACCGCCATACTGAGCAAGTTTTTGGCTTTCTTAGGAAACCACCTGACTCTGGCATTGGTAACTCTGAATGATAGCATCTGTTTATATCTATCTTGTTTGGACTTCTTTAGAGTGTGGCTCATGTCCTCATGGTCAGGATGGTTTCCCACCAGGCTGGTTCCCAGGCAGTGAAAGGGGAACAGATGAGGAAGGAAAGGGTACATTCTTTCTTTAGTTGGCAGAATCTTTTTTTTTTTTTTTTTTTTGGCAGCACTGGAGGTTGAGCCCAGGGCCTTGCACTTGCATGCTCTGCAAGTGCTGGACCACTGAGCTGCACCCCCACCCCGTTTTTTTACTTTTTTGAGACAGGGTCTCGCTAAGTTATGCAGACTTCCTCTGGTCTCGAACTTGCGATCCTCCTGCCTCTGCCTCCCAAGCCACTGGGATTACAGGTGTGCACCACTGCGCCCTGCTAGTTGGCAGAATCTTGTAGCCAACTTGTATACACACAGCCTCTCTGCTCTCAACCTATTGGCCAGACTTGATCATATGAACACTTGTAGTTGCAAGGGAGCCTGGAAATGAAATCTTGAGCTGAGAGGCTATCACTACATTGGAGGACAATAAAGAGCTTCTACTATAGCACTATCTTAGTCAACCCCTCCTTTCTGTAGATGAGAAGAATGAAGAGACAGGCAAATAGGACAGTGGCAAAGCAGTCACATGTCTTGACTCCCATCTTGCTGCTTTCTCTCTGCTTTGCTACAGCTGCTGGCTTCTCTGTTTTTCTCTGTTTATCTCTCTTTTTCTCTTTCCCTCTCTCTCCTTCATTCCCCTCCAACCCCCAAGACAGGGTCTCACTGTGTAGCCCTGCCTGGCCTCAAACTTGTGTCTATCCTCTTGCCTCTGCCTCACTAGTGCTGAAATTACAGGTGTGCACCACCATTCCTGGCATGTTGTCTGTTTTCTTTAAACAGCTGTCCTGAAGTTCCTAACCTTTCCACTTACTTGGTTAGAATTTAGTTGCTTGACCACACCTTGCTGCAAAGGAGCTTGGAAAGTATAGTTTTTTTCCTTCTGAGTGGCCATGTGTCTATAAACTCAGGGGAGGGTAAGTGGATAGATATTGGCAGGCATCTAGTATTTTCTATTCCACTGCCCTGCCAGAGACTTTAGCTTTAGAATAATATAGTGATATTGTTGTTAGGTACCATTGAGTCAGGTCCAACTCATAGTGACCCTATGTATAACAGAATGAAACACTCCCCAATGCTGTGCCATACAAACGATCTTTTCTTTCTTTCTTTGTAATGTTTGAGCCCATTGTTGCAGACACTGTGTTTCTTCTCATTTTGAGTCATGCCACATCAGCAAATGGAGGTCCCAGGGGCTCTTCCCCATTCCCATCAACTGTACTTTGAGGAGACAACTCTTTCCCAGTCTTCTTTTGAATCTTTTCCAACCTGGTGGGCTCATTTTCTGGCACTATATATGACAATGTTTTTCTGCTATTCATAGGATTTTCAGTGGCTAATTGTTTTGGAATTGAGTCCTTCTCCCAAGTCAGTCTTAGTCTGGAAGCTCAGCTGAAACCTGTCCACCATCCACCATGGATGGCCCTGCTGGTATCTGAAATACAAGTGGAATAACTTTCAGCACCACAGCAACATGCAGACCTCCATAGCACAACACGCTGACAGACACATGGTGGTAGATAGTGACATTGGACATAATTAAACTTTCTTTCTTTCCTTCCTTCCTTCCTTCCTTCCTTCCTTCCTTCCTTCTTTTCTTTCTTTTCCTTTCCCTCTTTCTTTCTTTCTTCCTTCCTTCCTTCCTTCCTTCTTTCCTTTCTTTCTTTCTTTCTTTTTTGAGACAGGGTCTTGCTATGTAGCTCAAGCTGGCCTGGAACTCACTATGTAGACTAGGCTGGCCTTGAACTCACGCTGATCTTTCTACCTCACCCTCCTGAGTACTGAGATTACAGGCATATGCCACCATGCCAGGCGTATAAATTAAACTCTTAATTAACTAGTAACAATTGTGATGTGTGCTGCATAGGAACCCCTGCCATAATGGTAACTGGTGACCTCTCTCCCAACCAGTCAAGTACATGAAGGAAGTCTCGCCATATTTCAAGAACTCTGCCAGCGGGACTTCTGTTGGCTGCGACTCACCTCCTGCCTCACCCCTTCAGCGGCAGCCTTCGTCCCCTGGCCCTCAACCCCGGAACCTCAGTGAGACCAAACATGTGTCCTTGAAGATGGCATACGTCTCAAGGAGGTGCACCCCCACTGACCCGGAGCCGAGGTGAGGCTGGGGTGGGGGCCACTCAGACAATCAGATACTCTGGTTTTGTGTGTGGGATCAAAGGAAAGATATCCCTGTGTTCTGTAAGTAACAAGCACAATTTCAGCACATAGTAGTTGCTTTAGAAATAGGTTGAATGAGTGCATGTGTGAAGTTAGGGAATGATGGTGTGCTTTGCTTTTTATTTATTTCTTCTGGGCAGTTCACATAGGAGGAAGAACTTGGTCTGGAGGAGCACTGGGTTCCAGTACTGGTTCTCCTTGAATTAGAACCTTTTCCTCATTGACCTTTTGACCCTTCATTGTGAAATAAGGTTGTTGAACTCAGTGGTTCCCCTCAAGTTTCTTCCAACTTGGTGGAAGTTTTGAGATGCCTGGTAACATTTGTATCAGGGCCACAGAAGTTTACCTTTTTTCATACCTGAGCAGCCTTTAATGATTTATCGATAATAAGATAGGTATGAGCTAACATTTATTAAGTGCTTACTGTGTATCCAGCACTGTGTCAAGGCTTCCTATGCATAATTTCATTGAAATCTCGTAGCAACCCTATCAGCAAAGTCCTGTTTTTCACCCCCATTTTATGGATGAAGACAGAGGAATCCACACTACCAGAAAGGGTGACACTGACTCATTCTAAGTGGCTCTTCTTGCTTTAGAAGCTGCAGGGTGCTTGAGTGATGGTGGTGGTTGAATAGAGGTTATGTTGGTCAGATAGGGCATGCAGTATTGGGGTGGCATATATGTGGCATATGCATAAAAAGCTTTTCCTTTGAGCCCTAATTATAGCCTATGCTCAATGCCAGGATAATATTCAACATTAGCTAGGAGGGCTGGTTAATGTCCACCATCCAAATCTCTTGCTTCACTGGATGCCACACCATAACAACAGGTCTCCATGAGGTAAGAATAGGTGATTCACAGATCACTTTATAGGCACTCCGCTGGAAGGGCCTTTTGTGTTGGGTGAAGACAAGGGGTGGTACACCGTCTTGAGACTTATAGAAACTTGAGGTGCCCAGCCTCATCCCAGACATCACCCAAAGCATGTATATATAAGTATTTCTATGTTTGTGCACATGTAGGTGACATGTAAGTGTGTTTGTGTGTGAGCATTTTTGTGTGTATGGGTGTAAATGCACTTGTGTTTATATCAATATTTATTTGTGTATATGTGAGGCTGGGGTTTAGCTCAGTGGGTAGAGTGCTTGCTCCATGAGCTATAAGGCCCTGGCTTCAATCCCCTACACCGAAAAAATGGGAGAAGGACCTGGCAGCCCACTCCATTGAAAATCCTATGGATAGCAGAGTAGCTGTCAGATATAGTGCCTCTTTCATTCTCTTGTACATAGGATTGCTATGAGTTGGATGCAACTCGACGGCACCCTACAACAATAACAGAATATATATAGTATGCATATGGAGGCATGAGTGTGTCCATGTGTAACCACTTGTGTAGTTTCATTATACCTGGGGTTCCAACTGGCCCACCATCAGTGCCTAGTCAAAGAAACAGTCTGGCAAAAAAAATATAATGAAAACTATTTCAAACTTTTACTCAGTTTTAGGATTACATTGAGCTGCCAATATCCCAAAAAGCAATGATTTAAATAAATGAGGGTTTCCACACACACAGAGTGCTTATTTATTTATTTATTTATTTATTTATTTTTGCAATACTTAGGGGTTAAACCTAGGGCCTTACACATACTTTTCAGGTGGTCTAACACTGTAGTGTTCCCCCAGCCCATTTTTTATTTTGAGACAGTGTCTTGCTAAGTTACACAGGCTGCCTCTGGCCTTGAACTTGCAATCCTCCTGTTTCTGTCTCCCAAGTTGCTGGAATTATAGATGTGTGCCACCATGCCTGGCATTCCCACAAATTTTAAAAGAAGTCTAGAGGTCAGGTCCTCAGGCTTCTATTGCCCCTCAAGGATGCCATCAAGGGACCAGGCTTCCAGGTTCTTCCTCTGCCAATTTTTATTATGGATTTTCTTCACAGAGGCAGGATGATGGCTGCACCTCTGTGATAGTTAATCCTGACTGTTGACTTGATTGGATAGAAAAGCACCTAGGAGATTAGTGAAGCATGCAAAACCACACACCCAGAGGGAATTAACTAAGGGAAGAAGACCCACCCTGAATGTGGGTGGCACCACCCAGTATGCTCAGATCCTGGATTGAATAAAAGGAGAATGAGGAGGAGGCCCACCAGTGGAGGCATTCTTTCTCTCCCTGCTTCCTGGCTGCCATAAGGTAGGCAGCCTTTGCCACAAGCTGAGTAGCCTTTGCCACAAGCTCCTACTGCCCCAGTACTCTGCCTTGCCTCAGGCCCAATGTAGTGTAGCCAGCTAATCATGGACTTAAAGGTCTGAAACTGTGAGCCAAAATAAATCTTTTTTCTTCTTAAATTATTTCTCTCAGCTACTTGTCATAGTGATGAAAAACTGACTAATACATCCTCCAAGCATTGTGTCTATATTCCAGAAAGGAAAAAGACAAAAGGCAAAGAGACTTTCCTGCTTGTATTTTTGCTATCTATAGCTGAATAACAAGCCACCCTAAAACTTAGTGCCTTAAAAAACAAAAATTTAGGTGCCAGGCGAGGTGGTGCATGCCTGTAATCTCAGCGACTTGGGAGGCAGAGGCAGGAGGATCGCAAGTCCGAGACCAGAGGCAGTCTGCATAATTTAGTGAGACCCTGTCTCAAAAAATAAAAAAAATGGGTTGAGGGTGCAGCTCAGTGGTATAGCACTTGCAAAGCATGCAAACATGAGACCCTGGGTTTAATCCCTAGTACCTCAAAAAAAAAAAAAAAAAAAAAAAAAAGAAAGAAAGAAAGAAAAGAAAAATTTAGCTGGGTGCCATGGTGCACGCCTATAATCTTAGCAACTCAGGAGGTGGAGAGAGGATGATCAGAAGGTTGAGGCCCGAGGCATCATGCGTAACTCAGAGAGACCCTGTCTCAAAAAATGGGCTAGGGGTGCAGCTTAGTAGTAGAGTACTTGCAAAGTATATGTGAGGCCCTGGGTTCATCCCCTAAGTACTGCAAAAGAAGAAGAAGGAGGAGGAGGAGGAGGAGGAGGAGGAGGAGGAGGAGAACCATTTATTTTTTTCACCATTTGGTAATCTGGGCTTGTTCAGCCAGCCAGTTCTCCTTCTCTCTGTTGTGTCTGCTGTATCTGGAAGTCCAAGATGGCAGCTTCTCCCACCTGTCTGGTTTCTCAGTTGGGATGATTGAACATCTAGGGGCTAGTTGAGTCTTTCTCTGTCCACATGACCTTTCTACACAGCTAGCTTGTGCTTCATTGTAGCATGGTAGTCTCAGGGTATCTGGATTTATAATGGCTTGAAAATGCCAGAATGTCACTTCTGCCACATTTTTTTTTTCAGTACTAGGGGTTGAATCCAGGGCCTGTCACATGCTAGACAAGTGCTGCACCACTGAGCCATGCTCCTAGTCCATTGTTTATTTTTTATTTTGAAACAGGGTCTCACTAGGTTATGTAAGCTACCTCTGGCCTTGAACTTGCAATCCTCCTGCCCCTGCCTCCCAAGTTTCTGAGATAACTGACATGTGCTATGGCATCTGGAACTTCTGTCACATCTTATTTGTCAAACTACATCACAAGGTCAAAGAGAAGTGAAATGAACTTCACCTTTTTTCTGGGAGAAGTGTACTACTATGTATACAGAAGAGGGATGGATTTGGAAGAGACCATGTTTAGGGACTAAGTACCATACCTAGGAAAGATTTGCCTTGTATTCAGAAAGAGTCACCCTCTTCAGAGACATTTGTCTGTGTCTCACTGGTCAGAACTGGGTCACATGGCTGGTCATAGCTGCAAGGGAAGCTGGGAATTGAAGGATTTTCTTTCTAGTGCTGTAGTAGAGGACGGCAAAGGTGAACAGGGGTGGAATGGGTATAGTGAGCTGTCTACAGTTTCTGTCCCACACCACCTAGTACAGAAATGCAAAAAGGGGGAGCATGAATCTCTTTAATGCCCCACAAAAATATTTAGTAAACCTTCTCTGGCACTCCTCCTGTTGTTACCTCCCTCAGCTTTTTTTTTTTTTTGGAGACAGTGCATTGCTATGTAACCCAGACTGTCATGGAACTCACAGTCATCCTCTCCAGCCGCCCTAGTGCTGGAATTATAGCATGCACCACCACGTCTAGCCACAGATCTTTATTATGCAGATCAATTTTGTCTCTCAAGCCCCCAGATCCCCGCCCCCCTTTAATTGTTGCTTCTGTACAATAAGGGGAACCTAGGAGCTGGCCCAGCAAGAGAATCTTCCCTATTAACAAGGAGAAAAGGACATTGTGAATCCTTACACCCAATAATTTGGGCCCTAGCACACATTTGAGTGTATGCATTTGTGAGTACTGGCATATATGTATGTGTGCCATAGTCACTTGTTCCTAGACCCCATAAGGCCCTCCCCTCTGCCCTGTTTCTGCCTGCAGGTATCTGGAGATCTGTGCGGCAGATGGCCAAGACAATCTCTTCTTGAGGGCCAAGGATGAGGCTAGTGCAAGGTCATGGGCAGGTGCCATCCAAGCCCAGATCAGCGCACTGATGCCTTGGGTCAAGGACGAGCTGCAGGCACTGTTGTCAGCCACGGGCACATCTGGGAGCCTGGACCTCAAGCAGATCGGCTGGCTGACTGAACAGGTGCCTGCTGTGTCAAGGGTCCGACCCTCTCTTTCCTCCCTTGGAGCTGGCCTGTTCCTGGTGCCCCTTGGCACCCCACTTTCCCTTGACCCTCTGACCTCTCCCCTCCTCACCCCACCTCATTGCTGCTTTGCCCCCTGCAGCTTCCCAATGGGGGCACAGCCCCCACCCTCGCCCTGCTGACCGAAAAGGAGCTGCTCCTCTACAGCTGTCTCCCCCAGACCCGTGAGGCCCTGAGCCGGCCGGCCCGTACTGCCCCACTCATTGCTACCAGGTATCCGTGGGCAGGGGTGGTGTGCTGCACCCAGAACTTGGGGGAGATGTTCCAGTTAGGCCTCAGAAGCTGTGAACTCCAGCCCTGTTCTGTCCCCAGTGACTGAGTGACCTGAAGCAAGTTTCTCCCCTCTCTGCAGCTTGGAACAAAAGAATGGGAGGGGCTACTAATCACTCATTTGTTGAGATCAACACCTTTCACCGCATGGTTCAGGGAACACAGAGCTGACCCCACCAGTCACTGCCCTCAGGGAGAAGCCAGTGGTGGGGGAGACCCAAGAACAGACCCAAGAACAGCCATTACGGTGCAGGGTCATTGAGCCACTCTATCTAGCCTAGTTGGGGAAGGCTTTAGGGAGGTGATGACAGGTGAGTTAAGGTTGGCTATTTAGCAAAGAGTGGAAGAGCACATTATGCAGAGAGAACATCATGGTCAGAGGTCCAGAGGCATGAAAGGCTGTAGCACGGTCATAGAGCTATGAGTGTACAATAACTAGATGCACAATCCATGGAGGAAAGAGGGAGAAATGAGACAGAGAGTTGGCAGGGCCTGCTCTTGCAGAGCCTCGGCTGCTTGGTGAAGGAATGCTAGCTTTCTCTTAAGACTTGTGGAAGTGCTGGAGGGATTAAACCCAGGATCCAGGCAACTGGAGTTGTGCTTTAGAAGCCCTGTGGTTGCCATGTGGCACTTGCACTGGAGAGGGCAGGATGGAACCTGGGAGGTCTGGGAGGCCGCTGCAGCCATGTGGGAGAGAGGGGAGGTAGGTAGAGGCAGCAGGTGGGGAAGAAAGGCAGCGTTTGCAGTGGAAAGCACATGGGAGGGAAAACTCAGGCTTGGTGCTTGCCAGATAGGGAGGGTGGCAGAAGGTGCTCCAATGAAGGGGAGGCTTGGAACTTGTGTCTGGGGTGGGCAGTATGCAGAGTGAGGAGGCTCAGTGAGGTACTGAGTCAAATCTAAAGTCCGTGTAGGATGCATGCAGATTGTGGATGACAAGCTTGGGGACTTGTGGGTCTGCAGCTCAGGGCTGGAAAGTGGAGATGGGGCGTCAGCATGGCTCCAGAGGGGAACTGAGAGAGTGAGTAGAGGGAGTATCTAAGAGAGATAAGGGCCAAAACTCAGAGTTCTGCTGGCCAGAGAGGGGCACTGAGTGGCTGGAGGCCACATGGCAGTTGAGTTGAGCTGTAGGATCTGAGGCCCCTGTTACCGTGTCTCCTCTGCTGGGCTCTGGCCCATGTGACAGGAGCTTGCTGGATAGTGGGGACAAGTATGTCATGGATTACCTGCCTACTCAAATGGCTCATTAATAAGATAACCAATGTTTATTGAGTACCTGCTATGTGTTAGACTTGGTTTGAGTTGATGGGAATACAGTGGTGAACGAAATAGACAAAACTTTCTACTCTAGTGGGCATTCTAGTGAAGAAGACAGCCAAAAGCCAAACAAAACAAATAAATAAAAAGTATAATTTCAGGAACCACAATGAAAAGTAAAGCTAGTGAGTGACAAGGGTGCTGTTTTAGTCAGGGAGGTCAGGGAAGGCTTCTCAGAGGAGGGGACATTTGAGCAAAGATCTGGAGGAAATGAGGGAGTGAGCCATGCGGGTAATCTGGGAAGAGTGTGTAGGCAGAGGGAACAGCATGTGCAGGGGTGCTGAGGCAGAGGTGTGCTTGGCATGTGTGAAGACACTGCTGGAACTGAGGAAGTGAGAAGGAGGGTGGCAGGAAATGTCTCCTGCTAAGTCAATGCCCACCTGCAAGTCCTGTCCCCTGTTAGGTTGCAAAGGATTCGCAGGTCACTGCCCCTTTGGTCACCTCCCCTCCCACCAAAGCCTCATGCTTAGCCCTCTGTTCCCACCTCCAGGCTGGTGCACTCAGGCCCCTCCAAGGGCTCAGTGCCCTATGATGCAGAGCTGTCTTTTGCCCTACGCACGGGCACCCGCCATGGTGTGGACACTCATCTGTTCAGCGTGGAGTCACCTCATGAGCTGGCTGCCTGGACCCGACAGCTGGTGGATGGCTGTCACCGGGCCGCTGAGGGTGTCCAGGAGGTGTCTACAGGTGCACTGGGTGGACCTAGGAATGCCTCTCTGTTAGTGAGCCTCTTGTCCCAAGAGAAGTTCTAGCTTTTTTCTCCTCTTCCTCCTCCTCCTTTTGTGGTGCTAAGGATTAAACCCAGGGCCTCACACCTGCAGGGTGAGTGCTCTACCACTGAGCTACGTCTCCAGGCCTCTAGCTGCCTTCTTTAGGGTGCTTCAGGAGGGACTAGAAGGTGGTCTTTGGACTCTCCAAGGGGATGTGCAGGGGCCATGGTAAAGAGTGAGACTTTTCCCTGGGCTCTTTCTCACTCTATCCTTGTGATTCTGCTGGTCAGGATGTGAGAGGTGGCCCTTGCAGTAGGGCTCCAGATAAAATGCAAAACACCCAGTTAGACTTGAGTTTCGGGTAAACTATGGGTTTTTTAAAATACAAGTAAGTCTAAATTATCCACTTTTTACATGAAATTTAAATTTAACTGGATAAGTCTGTGCTTTTATGAGACTGAGCCTTCTATCCATGCAATACAGGTGGATCCATCCTTCCTTTTTTTTTTTTTTTTTGTAGTGCTGGGGATTGACCCCAGAGCCTTCTGCATGCTAGGCAAGCACCATAGCATGGAGTCACCCCCCCCCACCTAAGCTCCCCCTTTCTATTTATGATGCTGCTAGAAGTGGGCCCAGAAGGAGTTATAGGTTCTCCAAGGGCCCAACTTTCTGTATTTTTGGGTGGGAATAACTATGCAGATGGGCATACAGGTGCCATGGGAGACAGTGAATCTCCTCTCCCTGGGGTATTTATGGCCTATTTTGCAGAGCTGCTGGCAGGGATTGAGGTGAGCTTTAAGGGCTCTGAGGTGCCAGCTGCACCTATGTCCATGTGCTTCCTTGCAGCCTGCACGTGGAATGGCCGTCCCTGTAGCCTCTCCGTGCATATTGACAAGGGCTTCACACTGTGGGCAGCTGAGCCAGGTGCGGCCCGAGCTGTGTTACTCCGCCAGCCCTTTGAGAAGCTGCAGATGTCTTCAGATGATGGTGCCAGTCTTCTTTTCCTGGACTTTGGGGGTGCTGAAGGCGAGATTGTAAGTGGAAGGCCACCTTTGCATGGTGGGGGGTATGCTGTTCTGGTGACTAGGCTGGACAGGGCCCCTGACCCTTCTCTCCATCCACCCTACAGCAGCTGGACCTGCACTCGTGTCCCAAAACCATGGTCTTCATCATCCACTCCTTCCTCTCGGCCAAAGTCACTCGCCTGGGGCTCTTGGCCTAGAAGTCACCAGATGTACTAGCCCTGAAGAGGGGGCATCCACCATGTGGCCTGACCTGGCCCTCTGCTGACTGCCTATTCACTGCTGGGCTGAGCAAAAGGAGAGGAGAGGAACAAGGGCCTGAGACCCAGCCCCGAGGGAGGCTGGCTTGGTCTTGGGCACCAGAACCCAGGCTCAGGACCCAGTGGATACTGCCTGTGATGGGGTAGTCTTCCTACTGCCCACCTCCACCAGTGCCTTTTGCAGAGAGATATTTTGTGTACACAGAAGCCATTCCAAGCCTGGGACTTGCCCCTGTGGGAATTCTGACCCCAACCAACAGCTGAGCTGCCAGGACTCATAGAGGTCCCTAAGCTACCCCCAGAGTCCCCATCTGAAGTTGGAGGCCCCTGGGTCAGTGGCAAGAGAAAGAAGAGGAGCCTTTCTGTTCACTTTTCCCCTCAGCCCCACCACTGGGGTGCATTTGGTTTTTCTTTTCATCCTCTCTCTCCTCCTTACTCTTGGATAATAAATAGCCTGTGAGCACAGAGGCAGCCTAGCCCGGCGTCTGTGGCTTGTGTCTTATCCTTTGGTTGCCTTTGCAGTCCCAAGATGAACAAGACCAAGGATTGAGGCCCTTCTTCCTGGGGAAGAGAAGACCTTTAACTGGTCCCAAAAGAGAGTGTATTGCTTATTTTATTTATTTATTTATTTTGCAGTACTGAGGGGTTCAACCAGGGCTGTGGACATAATTTGCAAGTGTTGTACCACTGAGCCACACCCCCAGCCCACGTTTTACCTTTTTTTTTTTTTTTCTGGTACTGAGGGTTGAACCCAGGGCCTCATGCTTGCAAGTGCTGTACCACTGAGCTGCACCCTCAGCCCATTTTTTTACTTTTTGAGACACAGTCTTGCTAAGTTACACAGACTGCTTCTGGTCTCAGACTTGCAATCCTCCTGCTTCCACCTCCCAAGTCACTGGGATTACAAGGCTTCGTGTGCCACCATGCCCAGCTCCCATTTTTTTACTTTTTATCTTGAGATAGGGTCTCACTAAATTATGCAGGCTATCTTTGGCCTTGGCCTTGCGATCTTCCTGCCTCTCAAGTCTCTGGGATTATAGGCATGTACCACCATGCCTTGCCTGTTTATCTATATTATGAGATAAATTACCCTCCAATTTAGCAGCTTACAAAAAACATTTATTATTTCTTTGTTTCTTCAGGTCAGTAATTTGAGAGGGGCTAAGGTGGGTCATTCTTTCCCCAGGTCTTTCATGAAGTTACAGTGCAAATGCCAGCTGGGGCTGCTGACTGGGACAGGAGGGCCACCTCCTTTATTGCTCAGGCACATGGCTGCTGGCAGGAAGTTTCAGCTTCCCAAAACATGGACCAAACCACAGAGTGTCCTCCTGACATGGCAACTGGCTTCCCCCAGAGTGAGTGACACAGAAGAGAGGGCAAGGAGGAATCCACAGAGCCTGTTTTTTGTGTGTATTTATGTTTTTTATGTTTTTTTTTTTTTTTTGAGACAAATTCTCACTGTTCTGCCCAGACTGTCCTGGAACTCATTATGTAGACCAGGCTGGCCTTGAACTCACATTGATGCTCATGCCTCAGCCTTCTGATTGCTGGGATTACAGGTATGTGCCATCACAACTGGCTCTAAGTAAGCTTGCTTGCTTATTTATTTATAAATAATTTATTTTGGTACTGGGGGAGGTGAACCCAGGGCCTTGCATATACTTTGCAAGCACTCTACCCCAGAGCTGGACCCCAGCCCCCTTTTAAAATTTTATCTTGAGACAGGGTCTTATTATGTTATGTAGGCTGCATGTGACCTCAAAATTGCAATGTTCCTGCCTCTGCCTCCCAAGTTGCTGAGATTGCAGGCATGCGCCACCATACCTGGCTAAGTAAGCAATTTTAGAAGGAGAAACACCTTGGATAGACAAAGTGGGCAACTTGAGAGATCAGTGTGCTGATCTCTGTCCTCTCATATTGTTAAAACTAGAGTAAAGCCATGGCCTGCCCAGTGTGATGTGAGCCCTAGGAATGGAACTCAGGCTCTACCTTTCAGGGACAAGCCAAAGGAAAGCCTCCTGTTATACAGTAATCTTTTGTGGCTCATGGATGCTGGGGAGGAGGTTGTTTGGTATATTTCAAAAGAATGGGCTCATAAGTGGTTCCTTGGAATGGTCTGTCTTTTTTCATAATCTGAAGACTGGTTAAGGTATAGGGTCCAATAGAATAATGCCTAGTTTTTATCTAGAGATTGTCTTTTTAATGTCCTGGGAGGTCTTGTCCCCACTTATAGCTGAAAGTTGGAGCCATTTTTAATTCCCCTTTCCTCCATGGCCTGCTAAAAACTACCTACCTAACAATGATGATATTACAAGGAATTGACTCCCATAATTATGGAGGCTAAGTCACATGATTTGCCACCTGCAAACTGCACACTCAGGAAAGCCAGTGGTGTTAACTTCAGTCCAAAATTGAAGGCCTGAGAACCAGGAATGGCAATAATGTAAATACCAGTGGAAGGGCTGGAGAAATGGATGTCTCAGCTCAAGCAGGGCAGATATCGTGTCACCCGATATCTGAGCATCCTGTGACCCAGTCAAACTGACACATAAAATTAACCATCACAGTGTTCGGTACTATTTCCCAGAGTTTCCCAGCAGGATTAAAATGCACAAGAAACATGCTTGATAACACTACTTGTTGGCTGTCTCCTCTTCGTTATCGATGCTACCAGTGTTTCCTCCATCACTATACTACTGGTGTTTCTTGAGACCACCTTTAAACCAATTACCTGCACTCAAATCCTTGTCTTAAGGATTTGAGTGCAGGTAATTGTCTCAAATTGTCTTGTCTCAAATCCTTGTCTCAGGAACCTTAGGGTTCCTTTTGGGGAACCCTAAGACAGAAAGCAATCATTTATTCATTCAATAAATATTTGTTAAGCCCTTCTCCCCCCCCCCCGCTCCCCCCGCCCCGTCCCCCTGTACCAGGGGTTGAACCAAGGGCCTCTTGCTTACCTGCTTTGCAAGTGCTGTACCGTGGAGCTGCACCCCCAGCCCACTTTTTTACTTTTTGAGACAGGGTCTCGCTAATTTACACAGACTCCCTCTGGTCTAGAACTTGCAATCCTCTTGCCTGCACCTTCCAAATTGCTGGGATTACAGGTGTGCACCACCACCACTGGCTGTTAAACCCGTTTATGAATTAGACTCTGTGTAGATGGTGACATAGCAGTAAACAAGACACAATGTATCCTTGTTCTCAAGACGCAATGGCAAGTAAACAAATTATGCAAAAATTTTGGATAGTGATAAATATTGTGAAGAAAATACTAGGTGTTGGGAATAGTTATATAGTGCCATCAGAGAAAGCCTCTTGGAAGAGCCAGTATTTAAGATGAGACCTCAAGGATGAAAAGGGGCCAGCCATAGAACAATTTGAGGGTAGAACGTTCCAGAAGGGTAGTAAGTACAAAGGCTCTAAGATAAACATGTGATTGGGATATTAAAGAAGCAAAATAAAATTACATAGTTGAAGTATTGTCAAATAAAAAGAACTCGGTAGGAGAAATAAGTGGTCAAGAGGAAGCGGTTGGAGCAGTAACAGCGGAGCAGGCACAAGATTGTGCAGGCCATGGGATGCAGTAGGAAGTCTGGACTTTATTGCAAGAGTAATGGAAAGCCAATGGGAGTTATCAGCAGAAGAGTGATATGATTTGGTTTGATTTAATTCAAGCCAACCAACCAACTCCCTTAGGCTCTGTGTGGGAAATAGTCCATAGGAAACAAGGACCAGGGCAGAAGCAGAGAGACCTGTGAGCAGAGGATTGTGATTAATTCCAATGAGAAGGTGGTGGTTTGGGCTTAGAGTTGTAGCAGCAGAGAGTGGAAAGTGGGCAAATGTGAGACATTGGAGTGAGTGCTGACAGGACTTGCTGACGAATGAACTGTGCAAATTGAGCGAGAGTAAATAAAAATACATCCCTTCCTTCTGCAACTGGAACATTGGTTGATTTGCTGAGATGGACCTGACTGGAAAGAACAGGTTTGGGGTTAAGCCTATGTGTGTGAAAATGAGGTTTTTCTTTTCTTTTCTTTTTTTTTGTTTGTTTTTACTAGTGTTGTGGTGGTTTTAGTGAGGAATGGGTCCAAGAACTAGTGTTCCCAGAGAAATACAGCAATACTTTGGTTCTTGTGTTGACAGTTTGAAAGATGAGACACAGACTGTAGCACAAAATATAGAGAAAGTTTATTATAAAGATGTAGAATGCCCCTAAGGAATAATTACCAGGGAAAAACTGAGGCACCTGGAAAAGCTTGGATAAACTTGGAGAAACCTTGGTTCTTTGGGTGAAGTGGTCTAAGAATAGCATATTCGCTAGGCAAAAGAAAGAAAGCAGAAGAAAAGTTTGGCAAACTTTTTAGAAGGAAAGCATATTGGATAGACAGAGAAGGTGGCCACCCTGGAGGGAGGGGTGTGTACAGTGATCTCTGTTCTCCCTCTAGTTATGTTTAAGCCAGAGCAAAGTAGTGGCACATGCAGTGTGCCGAGGCTTGGATACAGGAACTCAAGCTCTCCCTATCTCAGATTGGCAGGGGAAAACATCCTGTCGTTTAGCAATCTTTTCTGGTTTAGGATATGTGGGGCATGAGATCTTTGTTTTATAAAATGGCTTAATGGATTTGTTTGGCATATTTCAAAAGAATGGGGTCATAGGCAGATACTTTGGTCTGCCTTTGTTCATGACTTTAAGACTTAGGCAGACAGTGATCCCTATTAGGGTATGGGGCCCATTAGAATAATGTTCCTCCAAAGTCCTAGGTGGTCCATCTCATACATCATATCCTGTTGGAAGCAGGAGCCATGTTTAATCCCCCTTTCCCCCTGTGGCTTGCTAATATTTTGGATAACTGCCTAGCAGTAGGACACAGAATCTCTCTTCAAGGTTCTTAGTCTTGCTGATAAAATAATTTAAAAATGAGCACAGAAAAGGAACTTGAAGACAGTTTATTGTTGTTAGAGAGAGGGAGAGTGCCCTGAGTATCAGGGGAAGTCAGCTTGGGAGAAAGGAAACGCAAAGAGGAAGGGTAGAGAAAGTTATGCTTTTTTGAGTTAGAAGTCAGAGTATGGGCAGGACAGCCATAGGGTCTGCAGGCAACTGCTCAAGGGTTGGGGCTTTGTAGTTTACAAGTCCATATCTCATTAAGGGGACACATATTCCTTCCATTTCCTTATTTTGTCCTCAGGTGTGTTATATTTCTTCTAACTTTTTGGGTTAGCCTGGCCTTCTTAGGTTGTAAAGCAGATTTTCTTCTTTAACACAAGAGAGGTCTTGCCTCAAAGGAGGCCCCCCCCCCCCCCC